>JARFJB010000307.1:1567500-2027500 GCA_036346205.1 Vesta saturnalis
TATATATATATATATATGTATATATATATATATATATATATATATATATATATATATATATATATATATATAAGAGAGAGAGAGAGAGCGGCTATAATCCTCTCTTGCTAAACCAGACAACATCGCACGACATTGAGACATGACAACACTGTAAGTGTGAGACAGCAACCTATCATTCTTCCAAGAACTAAGCTTCAATCAGGCGGCTCTAATAAAATTGGTATTTTGACATAGGTAAACGTCTAGGTGGTTAGTCATAAAGTATACGTATATGTAGGTACACCCTAACCAGGATCTGGATGAAGTAGTTAGTTACATGCTAGGTAGATCCGTTCAGTTTTATGGTCATAAACATGGATGCTAAAGTTAATATTAATGGTCATTATAGGAAAAGATTTGATGAATATTTGATACCTTAAACTGCTTTCAGCCTGATCCATTGAGCTTTTCTGTGGGAAACAGCTACTGCTTCTGGGAAACAGATACCTGTTCTTGGGAAACGGGTACCAATTGTAAGTCTGTTTTGAGTTGTTTTTGGAAAACAGATACCTGTTTTCAGCTGTTTTTTGAGCTGTTTTGGCCTGTTTCTGGAAAAAGAGGTATCTGTTTTTAAATCTGTTTTGACCTGTTTCCGGATTGGTTGAGAGAGAGACAGAGAGAAAGAAAGAGAGAGCTGTTATAATACTCTTTGCTAAACCAGACAACGCTGCACAACCTTGAGACATAACAACACGTAAGTACAGCAACCTATCATTCTTCCAAGAACTAATCTTCAATCAGGCGCTCTAATGAAATTGGCATTTTGGCATAGGTAAAAGTCTATGTGGTTAGTCATTAGGTTTATAAATTATACGTATAAGCAGGTACAACCCTAATCCGGATCTGGATGAGGTAGTTAGATGTTAGGTAGATCCGTTCGGTTTCATGGTCATAAACATGGATGCTGAAGTTAATATTGGTCGCTATAGGAAAAGATTTGATGAATATATAATACCTTAAACTGCTTTCAGTCTACCCATTGAGTTTTTCTGTGGAAACAGCTACGCTTCTGAGAAACGGCTACCTGTTTTTGGAAAACGGGTAACGGTTTTGAGTGGTTTTGGCCTGTTTCTGGAAAACAGTTACCTGTTTTGAACTCGAAGCGGCTTAATTTTTTTTTCTATTCATCTCGTACACCTCTAAATCTAGATTTAGAAAACCTGTATTGGGAGGCTTTGATGAACATGAATTACAGAAACAAAGTATCCTGATGTAGAAAATGTGCTTCGCTCTAAGAATAATAAGTTATCTATAAGTGGTGATTAGATTAAAGATCATGGATCAATCAGGACGATATTGTTTTATAACATTTAACTTGTAATTACTTATATAGCCATAGGAATAGCTTGTATCAAAGGATGAAATGAAACAATAACAAAAATTGTATTTTATATTTTAAATATAAATATTACGTAAAAATTTTTTTTTTCTAAAATTTCATTATCTTATAAAGTGAACCTAAAGAATTTTTATAGTCACTTAAATTACTGGATGGCCATATTCCTGAATCTCGCCCACACCTCAATCCCAAGCATAAATTGAATTTGTTTCCCTTTTATTGATGTTGTCTTGTATCCAGTAATAAATTTTGTGGTGCTCATCATTTTCCCACGGTTGAAACTTATAGTTGATATTTCAATCTAATCTAATAACATTTCAATCAAAATATCGAGGCACTTGTAATTAGCATAATATGCTGCTTTCTCAATACATTCAGTTATAATAAAGTGTCTTTATAAACAGAACTAATATTTTCAAAGCTAGATTTAACATTTGTTGAATCATCAACCCATAATAAATTGTATACATACATTTTAAGCTGTATGTCACCAAGATAATTCATATCGTCTAAGATCCTATCTACTTCATCAAAAGTTAAAAATTGTAATCAGTATTAGTATTTTTGTATTAATATCATCCGCAGCTTGATAATTAGCAGAAAATATTAAAAGATTTATTCGTGTAATGCCCAACCAGAATCCCTTTCGAAAAACTCCTCTAATTTTTTTTGTAGTTTACAATAAATATTTTCATTATACTACTCACGTAAATTGGTCGCAATATCGATGACATAATTTTTATTGCAAGTCTTCAACTCGCGTAAAATTGCAGACTAAAAGGACATTTACCTTTAGCATCGTTTGCCTTAGCATTACCTTAACCTTTCGTAAAACTATTGTATGCATTTTGTACAAAAATAAGAGGATCCTTGATGTTTGATACATTGACTATAATTCCTGTAAATAACCTACCATTAAAACATGATTTTGCTTGTACGCTTTTTAGTGACATTGATAATTCCACTGCCTGTTTTCTCTGAAGGTTCTTTAACTGTTTAAGTCTTTACAAGATAACACTTTAACAATGACAAATTACTTTGAATATAAGCAAATTTTCACTTGCCTCTAAATAAATTTTATTTTGAGTTATATCTAGCAATAGCTTAATATTACAGTTAATTATACGGATGTGCTTTACAAATTCATGTTTGGTTTTCAACAATGGAATAATACTTGTTAAATTAACAATATCACTACTACTTGGTACACTTTACCATAGTCACCTTCAATACTTGTAGCAAATATTCTATTTAGTATAACTGATATGTAAACATGAAGTAACAATGGAAGTACTTTAGGTTTCCAATTACAATTTAGTCACGAGTGTAATGTACTGACTGGTATAAAACTGCTCTATCTGCTTATATAGTCATATAAACGACATTCAAGGTCAAATATATATGACCTTGCAACTTCTATTTTTAGATTTAAACCCATTGCGGTTCAGACATTTCATTTTGCAGCGTTATCTATTAACCCTGCTGACATCAACACTTTTCCCATATCTTATGCTGCGTCACCTTTACTTGCAGAGGTCAGTAACACTTCCACTTTTTTTCCAATTCCGCTAACGTTAACAGAATTTACATATTATATATATATATATATATATATATATATATATATATATATATATATATATAATATATCGTCTTAAGGTTTTATGTGAATACTCATTCATTCATGATAGCTTCCAACGCCAAAAATCAAAATTATCAATGAAATAGGAAGCTAATATATTGCAATACATCTTGATGCAGCCATGCCGCCAGCCCACCACAGCACCAACACTGACAATCTAGTTATCTCTATCAAAGATAGTGATATGGAGGATGAGGATTTTTCTCGATATTTCGAAAAGTGAGTAGTGACTTGTGTTCTCATTTACTGATTTATGTAACACATTGTAATTTATTATTATTTCTAGTATTACATCAGTTTCCGTACCAGAGCCACTACCAGCACACCAGAGTCACTACACCTCCACTTCGACCCATTCAATATGGGGAAAATTTATCACATACAACGGTATCAGGAGCAGGAGGACCTTACAGCTGCTTTTACATAGTACCCATCAACATTAAATGAATTTAAGTCGAAGAGTCTGAGGTGGTTGCGTAATATTCTGACCGAATATGAAAGCAGTGAATTGTTGGGAGTGACTATGTTGAGTGATAACTATTGAGTTAGCTGAAGCTAACCAACAGTTAGTTGTTGTATGTGTATGAGTAAATGTAGATATGTACGAGAGCGAAGGTATTTGACAGCGAGAATCTGTTTTGAAAACAGTTTATAAATCAAAATCTAAAGGTAATGAATAATGATAATTTTCATATAAAACACATGTTGCATGTAGCACAAAACCAAAGAACTGCATTTATTATTTATTACACGGATATTGTTTAGGTAAAGATTGTTTTATTTTTGCGCTATTTTCATTTAAAAATTCACTATAGTGCAAAGTATTACATTTTCAATAGAATTTCAAGCAGTAATTTATTTATAATTATGTAAATTGGAATAAAGTGAATTGTCATCAAAATGAAACGTTATAATTTTCCATATAAAACAGGAATGTAATGTACAAGAGTGAAAGGAAACGATTATAGAATAGTTACGGTATATGCCAACTTGCTGTCGATGTATGAGAGAGAGGGTAGATATGTGTGAGAGAGAAGGTATTCGACTATTAATACGCGCGAGTTTGATAAATATTTTTGATTTATCATTTCATTATTCCAAATCAAAAATATGAAATTCACCATAATCATTTTTATGAGTTAATTAATAATAATAAATCACATAAAATTTTATAACGTAAAAATTATGATTTCAAAATTTTAATGCACAATGCTGACTAATTAAAGAAATATAGACTGTTTGCATTCAAACTGCATACAATGCAAAATAACTGCGCACGTTATCTTGTAATTTTGTTGCAGTTCATTATGCATAATATTTATGTCTCATTGAAAATTGAAAATTTGGAGTCCTAATCAAACTAAAATTTTGAAATGGTTCAGTAACATGCATTTATGTTTCTCCTGTGCTTACGTAAGTACAAAAGTTGTGTTTTTAAGTGCTGTTTGTTGTTTCAAAATTGAATTGGTTAATTTAAGGACCATTTTGCATATTTTGATAAATTTATACATGAAATGGATAAATTGTCACCATTTTTTTACTGAGAATTAGGCGTAAATTTAAAAATTCGAAGCGCGTTATGTTTTGGACTTATCTAAGGCTTTCGCTACACCACACCCTGGAGAAAAGGAAGTCCGCGTTGGCTTGAGTTTCATCTCTTTCCATTAGATAGCACTTATGTCCTTTTCTTTCTAACATTCTACACCTACACATACTACCTTTCTGTTCCATGAATATTGTTAAAGTGCACGCCAATCATATATGCAACACTGCTGTTACTATTTCATATGAGTCTATACCGTTTATTTGATTTAAAGTTAAATATAAAATCATAGATAACTTTATGGGTAATGCCTTTTAAAATTACAAGCTTTTCCTCTTGCGACACATCATACATACATAGCTTTATTGATAATTACAAGCTTTTTTCTGTTACAAGCTTCATTCATCATTAGATATAAATACAAAACATGTTAAAATGATTTATTCACTTTTTTGAAAGCGTCTTTATTTAATTTAATTAAAAATTACACATCATACATATTAAACATAAATATAAAACATGTTAAAATCATTTATCTCACCAGTAAACTAGCTTCCATAATTCGAGTCTTGTAAGTTGAAGCTGAGCCGTCATTAGGCTAAAAGTATCTCTTGATCGTACAAATTTAACCTTTAATTCAACACCGCTTATGAGAAACTTTTCCTGATTAAACAAAGCCGAGTGCACGTGACCAATCATCTCGATTTGTTTGCTGGTCGCTTGACGTTTCGAGAAACCGTTATTTGCGTTTTCCCAGTGTATTCATCTGCACAGCTGTATCATTGTACCGTACCTAGATGTGAACTCTTGGCCTCCTTTCCATAATTTAGCAACGTTTCGATATATGAGCGGTAGGCGTAGGTGTTGTTTGGTTGTGACACCATCTTCTGATTTAAGTAAACCTCACCTGTGAGAAAAGCGAATGCATCCAATTGTTTACCGGTGCTACAACACCGCATCAGTAAAGTGCTGTATCATCTTGCTTTAGAACTTTAGCTGTGATGTACAACATGGTCTGACTTAAATCTATGTAATCGTTTCCATTTCCGGGCACTGACAAATTCTATTGGAGCGTCATCACTAATAGCTGATAAGGATTTCTAAAATATCCATTCACCGCCTTCGATACTTGCCTGCGTCGACGGTAAAGCTAATAGATCCAATTCGGACGCATTTACCTGATAGAGCATGTAGGAAAGCCATTATCTTGAAAATATATCGTCGTAAGTAGGTTTCTTCTTCTTAGCGGCAACAGCTCTCGGTAGACTGGTTATTATCGGCCAGACGTACTCTTTTATAGCCCGAACCCTCCATCATTTTATCGATTTTCTCATCGGCTTTACGTTTAAGATTTCTACCTGCCTCGTGAAATCTTTCTTGAAACGATTCCTTAACAGGTCGATCCTCTATGACGTCACCAAGAATATTAGCACCCGTTCTGAGAGCTTCTTTTCCAATGGCCTTTGCACCAGACTTAAATAACGGTATTATACTTCTAAATATACCACCTAGCCAGCTTCCTATTCCGTGACCACGTTGATATGGTGCGCCTCTGTAGATGGATCCAATGCCGTTACCGGCCTGATTCATACAATATTGTTGATAAGACAAAGCATTATTGCACTTTCTTAAAGTGTAGCTTCAGACCACGTCTGTTTTTATATTAATCTCGATGTTTTCAAATTCCCGTGTCATCACGGGCATGTAGTGTGCAGGTGAAAAAACCGCATCTTTATGACCTCCATAAGCATATTTTTTCAGAAGTAATATTTACTGTACGCATAAGCGGAGATAAAACATCGCCCACAATTTACGGTTCAAAGATATCGCAATAAACAAACATCTGCGTTGGTAATCCTATTATATACTAAAGGGTGGGGGCTGTAAAGCTAAACGTGAGAACCGAATAGCGAGAGGGGGTTTTAATTTCGTACGCGTTTAGTTAGATTATGGTATTCGATTGTTAGCAATTTACTTATTAGCTGTGATTATTTAGCTCACTGCAATTTCTTCTATGTTGGCATAATTCCCGAAGCAAAACGTAACACATGCCAACCGTCCTCAATATAAATGGCTTTCTCGTTGTCGTGTTGGAAATGTGATGCAGCCTTTTTAATATCGTCTCTAACACATTCTTTCTCCTGGGGTGGCTCAGTTCTATAATAAATTAAATTGTCTGTTGCACTTACAGCGGCAAAAGAACAAGGGTACTGAATTTCCGAAATGCCTACAACCCATGAACCTGTTAATCTTATTCGTTTTGGCAGTGTGTAATAAAACTTGACGTCATATTTTCGGAAAATACGTCATGGACTATTACTTAATAAGGTAAGATAAAACTCCATTTTATATATCTCTCAGCTGCGAAGCTAACACCCAGCTATTAAATTTGTCACTGTATCCACGCCACTTGACCAGGTATTGTTTATATCGTCCGCGGCCCTTCTCAGCTAAAATCTTATCGACTTTGAATAGAGCGTCTTTATCAACCGTAACAACTTGCAACTCCTCCTCGTAAAAGGTACCCTCAACAGGATCGTTATTAAGATCGCTTATGCGATAAACTGGAGGTCTTCTTTTATCACTGCAGTAATTGTAAAACTTCCTCGCTCCAGTTCGTTTCATATCCCTTCTCAAAGGTGTACTTAGTTCTGGCGATTCTAACATGTTCACCGACTTTATATTTAGGATGACGTGATGTGCCTAAGCCTTTCGCGTACAGGTTATTCCACACTTCCAAAATGTTTTCATCGTTTACAGCCGCAGGGGCCATCTTTATACTTGAATGAGGGCTATTGTTGTAAGCAGTCACAAGTTTTGGAGCACATCAATATACCTGTAGGAATTTTTGTAGGTGAAATAACGCCACATCTTTGTCTTCAGTGTTTTATTAAATCTTTCAACTACAGATGCTTTTACATCAGGGTTATTGTTACATAGAAATTGTTATTTTGTTTCTGAAAAGTTTTGTACACTGACCGCCACAAACTCCTTACTTTTATCCGTCTGTAGATTTGACGGTGTATTACCACTTTCCTTAAAAATATCGGTGAATGCTTCAATTACAGATACTGCTGTATCTACCCTTTACAACATTAACTAAAGGTGTTATACCCGCAAACCCGGCAGGATGTTCTGGATCATAGTGTACAGCATCCATGTTACGTTCTCCACGTATCCCAATCTAGTGAAAGTCTTCTTCGAAAGGATCTTCGCAGGTTTCCTCGATTCACTATCGGCATCGTAATTCTCACCTATAGTTATGAGGCTCGTTTCAATGGTAAGTGATACTGTAACATCACGTCTTCGAGTATTTACGATAAACTCTCGTGGTATATTTATTTCTTTAATGTACGTCGCAAACTGTCGCCAGCCATGTGGGTTTATAGTTTTTCGCTGTTTCGAGAACCAGATCGATAATGTGAGAATGAGGGATGATCTCGCCTTTTATTGTGACAGTACCCTTTTATCCCAAAATACATCACGCCCGCATTCAGTATACGCAAGAAATTCACCTTTCTTCCTGTATGAAACAGTCAGTGTTGATACTATCTCGTCGTCTGCCAGACCTTTGCATTTCGGCGCATCCCTGATATCATCTTCATCACCGCTGATTGTTATACTAGCGGACTGACGTAATTGATTCGAAAAGTGTAGATATCTTTGAAGAACATGATTGTACTGCTGCCATTTGTCATGGTCGGTAATTTTGTTTTTTAATACTTTATCCATGTCGTTGCCCAACTGCGTTAATATGTTGTTTTGCGTGACATCTTGCGCTTGCAGGCGTTGTATAAAATCCATAGGTAGAATAATCTGCTTCTTCAGATTGTGGTGCATGATTATTGAAACAAATTACCTAGAATTCCACCAAGTAATGGTCCTAACAGGGTTGACACACATCATAAAATGATAATACAAGCTAGGTTCAAAATTATCCGCTACAAAGCATGAATCAGCCTTCTTTAAAATACCCTTACATGACCGTAATTAACTTTAAATTAAAAACGTAGAGTAGTACATTATAACTGTCTTTTAATATCAAAAAAGAATGGCCTTATTATATAAATGTTAAAGGAGACCGTGAAAGGTGAATGCGTGTTTTTACATTCTAAAATGGATAATAATGGAAAAATCCCTATCGACTATAACTTGGTAGGGATGACGTCAGAGTTTCGATGATTTAAGTAGTGTTCAGGCACGGTAAAATTCAGATGCTCTCAAACTGTAGAAGTCTTCCTTACTACCATGCAGGCTATTGAGACTAATAGCTTGGTTTGAGTTCCACCATTTCCTTTGGTGTACAAGTCTTTTTTATACCTGCAAGCTGTTGACACTGACAGTTTGCCCAAGTGCCATCATCATCATTATCTTCTCAGAGGACCAGATGCAATTTCTGTATTTATTAATACAAGTTACAGATTCGGGGTAATTCTTAACATTTTACATATGCAGGTATGTTTAAGGTCTTACAGTATTATTATAGATTAGGATATGTATTATTTTAATGTAGGTTCTATTGACCAATTAATTTAATTCTGGCGTGTGTGTGTGTGTGTGTGTGCGTGCGTGCGTGTGCGTGCGCTTGCGTGTGTGAGTGCGGGTGTGTCCGTGTGTGTCCGCTGCGTGCGTGGTGTGTCGTGCGTGCGTGCGTGTTGTGTGTGTGTGTGTTATAAGCTAAGGTAGTATTGTACAGCGTATTCTGAGGTTACAACCAAAAAAGGTAATTTAAGTCCTGTATTAAAAACCACTTATATGAATATTCTACAGGTCTTACAGTTAATTAGTGAAGTTTACAGAAAACGTTTTGTTACCTATACGTCTCAAACAAATCCTGATTAACTAAGAAATATACTGCTAGGTGACTCCATCCTATTACAGAAAACACATGCTGTTCTTTATATCGGTAGATGATGTCCTAGCAACAAGCCCTAATTACTCCCTGAAATCTTCTGTTAGGTAGCACCACCTTTATTGCAGAAAATACTCATTAGCTCATACACCGCTAGATGGAGCCACAAACAAGCTCTTATTAACCCTGAAATATACCACTAGCTGGCGCCACCTTTACTACAGAAAATACTCATTAGTCCATACCGATAGATGGCTCCACAACCAAACCCCTGATTAACCCTGAAATATACTACTAGGTGGCGCCACCTTTATTACAGAAAATAATCATTAGTCCATACTGCTAGATGGCTCCACGAACAAGCTTTGTCTTACAAGTTAGCATTAGAGTCCCTACTATCTCCCCATCAAGGGCCTAACACAAGACCCTGTCTTATGAGGTAGCATTAGGGGTCCATACTATTTCCAAACAGGGGCGCAGGCCTACGCTTGTCTTATGAGATAGCATTAGGTTCTTATTAAAATTTCAAATTTCCTGCGCATGCCCAAGCCAAGAGCTAGTTCCTACACCTGTCTTATAAGATAGCGCGAAGCAGCTAACCCTAAGAGCTATTTCCTACACTTGTCTTACAAGAACCTCCATTAAAACAATTTCTCAGTGCGGCACCAGGTCCAAGAGCTAGTCCCTACGCCTGTCTTACACGAACCTCCATTAAAATATTTTCAAACCCTGCGCAAGTCCAAGCCCTAGGCCGCTTTCTCAAGGTAAAACCTGTTTCTCAAGGTAAACAACTTGCTCAAGGTCAAACTGAGGTCAGCCACGGGTACGCCGTGAAATCAAGGTCAAATGACGTCCTAAAAGTGAAAGCGGTGCTCGTCTTCTACTGTTTTGTCGTATTACTGCAACTCAAAAGCAATTGTAGCTATAATTGTACTACATATTAACTACAAACATTTTGAGAAAATCTGCTACTAGACATTTGTAACTATTACCACAAAGAGGAGTGGACCTGCTGGAACTATAATTTAGTGTTAAATTAATACTACAATCGTTACTGTGCAATGTAACTGATAGGGTGCGAAATGCCTGGTCCACGGATGTAACAGTTCGTCTTTTCCAAGCCCAAATTGCAAATACTCTTTCTGACAAAAATCAAATAAATACTTTATAATGCAGGCAAAACTTGAACAAATGACTAATGTCTTCGGCCGCCCAAGTTTTTCTGTCAGATGAATTCTTTAAAATCCCAAATACATGTAGTAGAAAATTTCTGCGGTCAAAAACCGAGAATAAATGTTTTAGTTTTCCTGTGTTAATATTCTTTTATTTTATATACAGGTAACAATATATTCATTTTGGCATTTTAATAAACTTTTAATATTTTTTTTATTGCGTGTTTAAATCAAACTTTCAAAACGCGGGTTTTTAAAGTTAATGGCATCATCAACAACTCAAAAACGTGAAGTCTAAATGACAATTTTTGATTGTTGATCTGACAGAGTACTTTGTAACGTCAAATAAAATATTACTAACAAATTCAAAACCATTATTTAACACTTAATTGTATAAATGAAAATAGAAAGTACAGTTAGTATTGTTAGATGTATTAATTTTTATTTACATATTTTACATTATTAGTTCTTATTTCCATTTTTGTAGTAATAATAATAATAATTATGATTTCAATGTGCACCAATAAAAAATAGCGTAAAGTACCCGTTGATAACTGGTGTTTAAAACACTTATTCTATTTCGCCGTCTTGCTCGAAAAATAACGTGTTTTAAAGACCTTTTATCCACTAATACTCTAATATACTATATGAAGTATGTATGTATGTATATATTATTGTTCTCATTTTTTTTCAAATTAATGTAACAGATTGAACATTATACCGTTGAACACGGAATAAAAAGTCCTATCAAAATCAACAATAAAAAATATAGGTTTTGATTTAAAAAATATCGATGACGATAACTTGAATGTAATAAGTCTTATTGAAATCGGTAACGTTTCAAGATTTTTTTCAAAAATCTATAAAAACGATATTGCATTTATCTATTAGTTAATTTCACTGCGTAATAAAAAATAAAATTTGTGCTTATTCTTAAGACTTTAAATTTTGACATTTTTATATGTTTAATTTTAATTTCTTCATTAATGAACGTACACGCCCCGAACAGAAATTAGATGTTATTGCCTAAGAAATCACCCAGTCTACCATCAAGCTTCACTTCGAAAGATATTTGTCCACCCACACAACAATTGCACGTTTGGCAAGGTTGAATTTCAATTGATTTATACGATCTCTATGTCTTCTGGGGAATTCCTTCATCATGGAAGTTAGCAAATGTTCAACCTATTCCAAAAAGGCGTTAAGACCGATCCTTCAAACTACCGACCAATTGCCATCACTTCCATTTTGTCTAAAATCATGGAAAAGCCATCAATCAACAACTGATCACGTTCCTTGAAACTAACAAACTCCTTAGTGACCACCAATATGGGTTTAGACAAAGTCGTTCAACGGGTGATCTTCTTCATATGTGACCCAAGTTTGGAACAATACAGTAGAGCAGTCCGGTGAAACAGTTGTAGTCGCTTTAGATATCTCAAAGGCATTTGACCAAGTTTGACATAAGTGTTTACTTGCCAAACTCACCTCGTTTGGTTAAATGATACGCTCATCAACTGGTTTCTAGTTTCCTTGATAAAAGACGAATATGTGTCGTTGTTGATGGCTTTTTTCAAAAGAAGTTAGCATTAACGCGGGCGTACCACAGGATCCGTTATAGCGCCTACACTTTTTCTGCTGTACATAAATAACCTTATTTGTTCAACAACTAACCCCATCCGTTGCTTTGCTGACGATAGCATCTTCACTGTACTTCATCTCAGTCTACTCATAGTGATAATCCACCTTCCATGTCAAATCAAGAAATCAAAGATGAAATTTCAAATTCAATCAAAAAGACATTCAACGTATTCTCGAATGGGGAAGCAATAATCTAGTTAAATTTAATGCTAACAAACTCAGTGTTGCCTTGTGTCCGCCAAAAAGATCGATCATTTCCTGTTGTAAGTATGAATGGCTCAGTTCTTAAGTTTTCAGACTCTATTACTCTATTGGGTAGGACTGTATCTTCAAATCTTCATGGCTGACCATCTTCTGTCAACTACCAAAACAGCTGCTCGTAAAATAGGCTTTTGTACAGATCTAAGCAGTACTTTACCTCTCGACAACTCCTTTTGCTGTATAAGGCCCAAATTGGCCTCATCTGAGTATAATTTCACCTCTGTTAGTGTCGATACGCTCTCGATATCGTTGATCGTATTCAAAAGAGAGCGATTAGACTATAAATGACCCATCCTTAACTTCTCACATATAGTCCCTTGAGCATAGAAGGATGGTTTCAGCTCTTCTTTGTATTGTCGTTATTACAACGGCTATTGTGCTTGAATTATATTCTTGATACCATCTCGGCTATCTTTGAGAAACACTTGTTGCTCATTCACATCATCAGTATGCAGTACAAATCTCCATGTTACATTGAAATTTATTTAAACCATACTTTACTAAATGGCAAATGAAGAACCATTTGACCGAACGATGATGGTGAGGATAACAAAATATATCAAGAAAACTTAAAAATGGGAGGATGATGATCAATTGACTGCGGATGTTTTTCTTTATTTTTAACGAGCACAATTGAAAAATTACCTCATAACTGAGCACAATTGAATCAGCCAAAAAAAAAAAAACTTAAAAGAGGCAAACTGACCGTCAAATTGGGCATTTGTTTATAGTTTTTATCCTTTAACAAAGAACATCATTGAAAAAAATACCTGCACGATTGAGCACAAAACGAGCACAATTGAATAAAAATATATCCAAAACTCAAAAATCAGCTGGCCATCAACTTGGCCCTGATTTGTTTATAGTTTTTCAATATTTAACAAAGAGCACAATTGAAAAAATTTCGGCACAATTGAGCACAAAACGAGCACAATCGAATGTGTCAAAATATATCCAAAACTCAAAAAATTGAGGGCTGACCATCAACTTGGCTCGGCTTTATTTATAGTTTTTTTATTATTTAACAACGAGGACAATTGAAACAAATACTGGCACAACTCAGCACAAATCGAGCACCATTGAATAAGCCAAAATATATAAAAATCGAAAGTCGTTAACTTGACTGACCTGTATTAACTATCGTTAGGTCACTAATGCTTGTTGTTTTGAAGTTTAGAAAATCGTAATCTTTTACGGAATTATGTATTTTGTAGTTTTTAAAATTGAAATAAGGTTGATATGGTTTGAACGCTAAAACATTAACGTAATATGATTTTTAAACTTATAAGTAATTCAAGTATTTCGTAATTAAATGTTGTCTTGACTAAGAGTGTCTTTTTGTTCTGAATATGAGGAATTTATAAATATTCCTTAACTTCTTCACAAGGTATAAGAGGCGCTCTTTGTTTCTTAGAATAGAGTAGCTTCATAGTCATATATCATTTTATATGAGAAATCTAAAAACCGAAATTACAAAATCAGCTATTCATCCTTCAAAAATAATATCAGCTGATAAATCTCGACTTATAAGCATAATTTTCAATCTGAGAGAAAATTTACATTTACTCAAACACAGGAGACACCATCTTAAATTTGTTTATACTGTTTGATGTGTATAGAATATTAGAGAAGAGTAATTTATATTTTATCAATTTAATGTTAAGGTGATGTCGTATCCTGATTATTGTCGCTAAAAATTCATTTATTTTCTAAGATATACGATTTGAAATGTTGTTCGAATACGCAGTAATGAGATTAACAGTATAATTTTGTACTGAATGCTCAAAAACGATCTGATCAACAGTTCCAAAAGTTACATTTTTAGAATATTTAAGAACAGTTTGATTTTTTAGTAATAGATACATAAAGGTGCTGGCTAGTATGACAAATTTTTAATAATAATAATTCTCAATACCATGGCGTTCAATTTATTTGGTGGTATGATTTAACAGTTCGTTTGGAGAAATACAATACCTTTAAAGAAAAATATCGAATTCTATACAAATCTATTGTTATATGTCCTTACATTCAGTTAAAAGTAATAATTGACTGTTCTATTAGTAATAATGTAGAATTTTCTACTATGACATAAGAAAGTAGAGCCTATATAACTATTTTTTATTATTAACTGTTGATAATATGTCAGTAAAAAGAAACTATTATAAACACTTATATAGTACCTATTATACAACATCTAAAAATAATAAATTATGTCGTCGCTGAACGTATTGTGTAATCTACGGTCAAGAGCATATTCCATAATTTACGATGTGACCTCATTCGTCGTCTGGTCTTTGTGGTTCCAATGACATCCGTTGCATTTTCTCTGCGCATACGGTACAATAAACTGGTTACAAGGTAACAAAGGATTGTATGGCTCAATTCACACACTGTAACAGGTTTAGAAAAATCAAAATTTGCTCAAAATTATAGAGATTAGATATTTATATATTATTTTCTAAAGAAATGGTTATATTTACTTGTATTTGCATGTAATTAATATTAAGATGAAAAGTTTTTATTTCAATAAGTTGTCTATATATTCAATTTGAAAATATTTAAATATGCGGCATTTGCAGCATTAATGTGTAAAGAATGACGCTATCATAATAATGATGTCAGTTTTTAAAACAGTCGATACAGTGAGCGATCACAAACAGTCGCTAAGAAAGCGAACAAGGAGAGTCGTAATAAATGAGCGATTAGATTTGATAGTGGTGTCAATGGACAATGGACATTGTATAGTCACGCTGCCTATAAGATTGAAAATTACAAATAAGAATTAATTAAAGGTGATAGAAGTAGAAATTACCTTCCTTATAAAAATAATAAAAAGTGAAATATCGGCGAGTTGGACAATCAAAGTTGCGTAATAGTTTACAATGCCGTTTTAATGTGTCTAAAGTGTTCAAGTTGACGTTTGATACAGTGATAAATGTAAAACAAGACAATCGATCCAATTAATAGATCGGTATATAAAGTATAATAACTAAAAAACATTGATAATGAAAGCATGTTCCGTAGCTCGCTTGCAGTTGGTAACGCATGCCATTTGTGATTAGAACTGAACAACTAAGTAAAAACTGTACTGTGTAAATATATCGAATAATTATTTACAGTAATTATTAACTGATGGAAGAAAATTAGAAGCGTATTCAACTACACAAAAGTATAAAAAAATAAGGACAACAATAGAGAAAGTTCCAGAGTGCCGGCAGGTGACATCATAAGAGCACTCTAACTATCTGAGGCATTTACCGGTCAAAGAACGCCAGCATCACATCATCAGTTTGCAACGAAAATAAGTAAGAACCTTTTTGTTTGTGTTAATGAATAAAACTTCTTTGTGTTTATTTCTGAACTTTACATTTGACTGTCACAATTAAACGAAAACAATCGTCGTTTAAATCTGATAAAGATTTTATTTATTATATGTTAGTTTTAAGAAGGTTATTGGAGATATGGGTTTGATTTTATATATATTTGTAAACAACATATTGATGCATTTTCGTTCAGATGAATTTAATTAAATGAGTATAACATTTGATTTACTTTTATTGCTAAAAATTATTAATATCAAAAGATTATACAGTATTGAATATATAAATTCAGAAAGAACTCAACTAAATAGGAATCCACATAAATAAATAAATCAAAATGAGCATAACTTTGGTCAATGATAACAGCAATCATTTCTTTATTTTTAACTTTGAGCTAGCGTCGCAATAAATTAAGAAAGGAATTAGTAAAGTAAATCTTAAAATTCATTTGCTCAAACCGAAATTAATTAGCAAACGAAGTAAAATTAACTAGTAAATTTCTAGAGCTTTTATTAAATTAATTAAAAATGCTGTTCAAGAATTGACAGCAATTCTTTTTGTTGGGTAGCTTTATGTCCTGAAAGTAGTTTGAAGTATTCGTTTATTAGTCAGAACAAAAAATGCCCTTTGTTATGTACATTTATATCGACTTTCTTATTTTGTTACTTTATGTAAAAAATCTTCAGCGGCATTGGTTTACGTAAATGGTTAAGTCGTTGTTAATAGGATCAAGTTGTACTGTCAGAAGCATGATAACGAAATGTCGCACCCATATTTAATGAAAATTGAGATGGAACTTGCGTTGGAGTCCTAATAAAAATCTCTTCGTTGTAATTTTCTGTAACAGCAACTTTAAACATTCTTTCAATGGTGTATCTGTCACATTTTAGAAAACAGGGACATCACTGTCTTCCTTCAACCGAGAAGAAGCATATTTAATTTTTTTTAGTTAATCGGTACGACCTTTTGTAGTACTCGAATCTCCAGACCTTCCTCCGTGAATGCTTGAAAATTACGTAACTTATGATGATGGCGCCTAATATAGATAACATTAATAAATAATATTTGCTGCCGATTTATTGTTTTTAACATTGGGTATGATTTAATTACAGGTTATCATTTAAATGTGTTAAGTTTATTTCGTCGCGATGTTTGTGAATTTATGGACATCACTGAAATACAAGCTATAATTAAGTACCGTTGTAAGAGGAGATTATTATCTAAAAGTATCATATGGACATGGCAGAAGTGTTTGAAGTTTCAAACTCTTAATTGTTTTTTCTATATTAGAAAATACTTAACTATTTACGTACATCGTAAAGTTGCATTTAAATGTAGCACAAAGCGTTAAATACTCTAATTAACAAACTCATATGTTTGACTACGTATTCTAATCATGTTGCAACGCCGAATGAAACGACTGAATCGTTGTTGGTCCTTCTCGTCCTGTTGAATACTGATATTGAGTCAGGACACTGTCTCAACCATTGTTTTCTGTGATATCTAAAATGATTACCATGCTCAAACGGCTTAGTTTTAGAGTTTACATTTAGGGTTTCGCCCTTGAAAGCTTCTTGCTCATCGCCAAACGCTATTACATTTTGTGTTTATGCATTAAGCGAGCAACAACTCTGAGAAATTACTTTAGTACGTTGGCAAGATGGGTTGTCTTGACCATGCAGTGTGTATCGACTAGACTTGCCCAGTAGGCGAAATCATTAGTATATATATATATATATATATATATATATATATATATATATATATATATATATATATATATATATATATATATATATATATATATATATATATATATATATATATATATACAGGTGTCCCAATAGTGCGTATTCGGTCGATAGGTCCTTAGTCATTAAACTTAGAAGATAAGTTTAAATACGAAAGTTGTCTATTTTTATAAGCTGCATAATCTAAAAATAGTTTGGTTTCTACAGGGTGTAATATAAAAGCGGTACAATATAGAACTTTTGATTTTTAAATAGAACACCCTATATATTATTTTATTTTTCGATTCTCCTTATAATTTTACATCTTTTTTATAAGAATTACTTACAAGCTAAATCTACAGTTTTTGAGATATTTGCAAAGTTAACTAAAAACTGACATTTTTATGTAGTAATTCAAGTAGGCGTATCTCAGTTATTTTTAAAGATAAAAAAATAATCTTTGGTATAGAATTTATTCATACATGAGCTTACTTTAATCTATTGTCAAAATTGGATTTCAATATACACGGTGATCACAAAAATTAATTCAATAACATAAATTTGAAAATGCTATATCTTCATTTTTTTAAATGGCCACCCTATATTTTTTAATGCCTTGTCTTCGTCTGTTAGTCGGCTTTCATTTCTATTAAATATGTTCTATACCTATCTCTAATAGTTTCGGAGATATTTAAGTTTGTTCAATTTTTTCGTTGATAACACTGAAGAAGAGTAACATTAGTCGGTCAAAGCAAGCTATGAATACATAAGAAACTAAAAACATATTAACTGAAATACAAACACTTAAAATTATAATAAATGTTCAATGTGACCACCATTTTGTTGCTGGTAAACATGAAGTCTTTGAATAAACGACAAATTTACTTTTCGTAACGTGGAAACATTTATATTTTGAATGACGTCTCTAATTCTTGCCTTCATATCATCTACAGTCGTTGGAGGAGTTTGATTGACTTTTTCTTTAATCCAACCCCAAAGAAAAAGTCCAGCTTTATCAAGTCAGGCGATCTTGCAGGCCAGAGATCGGCCCTCCTCCAATCCATTTGTTTTGAAACTGGATATTTAAATAATTTCTAAAGTTTCTGCTAAAATGCGAGGAGCGCCATCTAATTGCAGCCACATTTCTCTAGGGTTTGTAAAGGTAAATCTTCAATAAAAGTTTCAAATTCGTTGCGCAAGACGTTTAAAATGAATTCCATTGACCTGTTTTCAAAAAAATATGGTCCTATAATTCTTTCCCAATAATTCCAAACATTATGACCATCGGTGTTGATGATCAACAGGAATTATAAATCTGGATTCTCAGTATCGTAATAATGGAAATTAAGTCTATTAACGTATCCATTTTTGTGGAAAGTAACTTCATCAGTAAATAGATCGTGCCAAAATAGTTGGTTTTTCTAAATTTTATTTATGGCCCAATTGCAAATTTAATCTATTAACGAAGTCGTCTCGTCTAATTCTTGTGCAAGTTGGACATGGTATGGATGATATTTATGTTTTTTTATAATTCTATTAACTGATGTTTTGAAACTCCAACTTCTAATTCCAATTGTCGGCAAGAAACCTGAAGATTTTCAATCACGGATTGAAGAACATGTTCATTACTTCGTTAATTGCGGTTCTTTCTCGTTTTAAATTGTCTTCGTAATGAATTGCCCGTTTGCTCGAAACGCGCTTTCAATCTTGCAAATGCTGAAACTTGCGGGTGTCGGCATTTGGAAATTTTGAGCTAAAAGACAATTTTATCGCTTTCACCAAGGACCAAATCATATTATCAGTTCTTCTTTCGAAAAATTCATTTTGTAATTTAGGAAGTAAGTATACAATACTACACAAATATTAGCAATGTTTGACAAGTTTGATTTCTTCATTTGTTTTCGTTCATCTTTTGTTTTACGCTCTTTTGATTAAATTGTTTAATTTTACGATGAATCGTTTAAAACATCTCAAATATCTCTTAAAATGGTGGTTTCATACAATATTTATTATAATTACAATTTATGTATTTCAGTTAATATTTTTAGTTTCTTATCTATCCACAGCTTGCTTTGACCGACTAATGTTACTCTTCATCAATGTTATCAAAAAAATTGAACAAACTTAAATATCTCCGAAACTATTAAAGATAGGTATAGAATATATTTAACAAAAATTAAAGCCGACTAATAGACGAAGACAAGGCGTTAAGAAATATATGGTGAGCTATTTAAAAATGAAGATATAGCATTTTCAAATTTACGTTGTTGAATTAATTTTTGATGACCCGTTGATTCAAAGACTTCATGTTTGCCAGCAACAAAATGGTGGTCACATTGAACATTTATTATAATTTTAAGTGTTTGTATTTCAGTTAATATGTTTTTTAGTTTCTTATGTATTCATAGCTTGCTTTGACCGACTAATTTTACTCTTCTTCAGTGTTATCAACGAAAAAAATTGAACAAACTTAAATATCTCCGAAACTATTAGAGATAGGTATAGAACATATTTAACAGAAATGAAAGCCGATTAATAGACGAAGACAAGGCATTGAAATCCAATTTTGACAATAGATTATAATAGATAGTAAGCTCATGTATGAATAAATTCTATACCAAAGATTATTTTTTTATCTTTAAAAATAACTGAGATACGCCTACTTGAATTACTACATAAAAATGTCAGTTTTTAGTTAACTTTGCAAATATCTCAAAAACTGTAAGATTTAGCTTGTAAGTAATTCTTATAAAAAAGATGTAAAATTATAAGGAGAATCAAAAATAAAATAATATATAGGGTGTTCTATTTAAAAATCAAAAGTTCTATATTGTACCGCTTTTATATTACACCCTGTAGAAACCAAACTATTTTAGATTATGCAGCTTATAAAAATAGACAACTTTCGTATTTAAACTTATCTTCTAAGTTAATGGCTAAGGAGCTATCGACCGAATACGCACTATTGGGACACCCTGTATATATATATATATATATATATATATATATATATATATATATATATATATATATATATACCTACCACTGAAATAAGTGCTTTAAAATGGAACGATGTATATTTCTACCCGTTAACGTTAAAATAGGTTAGGTATTCTATTTAAAAAATTACCTCCTGCTCAATAATATAAACCTTGTACATTTGAAAGACGCTAAAATTGATATTCTGAAAACTATTGATTGAAACTTTATTGTTATTATTAATACTTATGAAGTGTCTAGTTTCCAGTCTAGTATTCAGTTATGTTGTAATAAAAGGACTTTAATGTCTAGATCGATAATTTAATTGAAACAACTTCAACATTTTAAAGTTGTCTTAATTTGTCTGTGACAAAAAGAAACACATTCATGAATTGAATACAGATTAGTTGATGCTAAAGTATGTCTTATTCGATGTTGTGTACATACTTTCTCACATACTGATAACCTTCGAATTTTTGTAGGCAATAATGCTACACAATTAGCGTTTTCAGTGCATTCTTAGAAAATAATAATGTATGGACTAATCGTTACTTGATTACCAGCAGTGCGGTTAGGTGACCAGAGTGGCCAGAAAAAAATTTAATAATAGTAGTAATAGACGACCGGCAATGCACACTATTATAATTAGCAACATCAGCACATAAAATGATGACTTTGATGAAATACAATTAATTCCATCAAAACAAAACAAATGCATTGAAATTAAGAGACCTATATGGAAGACACCGGTACAATATAAGCATAGAAGTAGTACAATACAATAATGTACATATAAATGGTTAAAAAACGTACAACTATTTCTCGAAGTATTGAACCTGACCATCCATGATGAAGTAATTGCAACCGACAGCTACCATTAATGTGAAAAAAAAATTGAGTCTTTGTCGAGTATTTAATGTAACACAAGAAAAAAGCAATAGAAAATCAAAAATGAGGAATAATGTAAGAAGATTCGCTATAAAATTAAATTATTGTCTCGGTCTTCCTATTTGCATTAATGCAAAAGCACAAAGTAATGATGACCTTTGTACAGGTTGGTTTTTTTCGTTAATATTATAGGGTATAGGCTACACGGTAAGAGATACAAAAACTAAGATACGTGTCCCGTTCTCTTTTAATGTTTAGTATAATGGCGCAATCGGATCTACGCTAACTAAATTGGTTTCGAAGATACAGAGTGATTCTCAAAATCTGCCAGTTTTATTATCTCTTATGACTCGGTTATTTATGGAGATAAAAAAGCTTTGGATACGAAAGTTTTATGACTTTTACGTTGAATCCAGTGGCGTTCTTAAAAAATATAGATGTTTGATTTTTGAGATATTATCAAAAGTAGCATTTTATTAAATGGGACACCCTGTATCTGATAATCTCAAAAATTGAATTTTTCTTGAGATTGCAACAATATATAACACTTAATATTTTGCATTGTCCTAAATATCTAAAATACTAAAAAACATTTTTTTAGTTGGCCATTAATTGAATGTTTTAAGCAATTGTTTTGTTTGTTTACATGTCATAAATTCAGTAACAATTATGTATTGGTATTCTTATTTCGTTTCCGATTATATTTTTAAAAAGGTGATTAAAATGAATAATTTTCAAAATTATGAAGAATTAAATATGCTTGAGTGCTACATTGAGAGTAATAAAATAAAGACGCAGCTCTAGACTTACATTTTGAGCGTTATCCGGAACGACGACAGCCAGAACAACAAATATTTGAAAGATTATATCACAATTTAAGTGAGTATGGATCATTTGGAAAACCAAGAAGTAAGATTTACAATATGGCAAATAGAGCAAGAGATGAAATAAATACTTTAGCTTGTGTTGCTGCTGATCCGACGATATCTAGCCGTAATATTGAGAAAGATATTGGCACAAGTAAATCTAAAGTTTTAAAACGTTAAGAAAGCATAAGTATAAACCATATAAAATAAGAAAGGTTCATAACTTACATACTGGAGATGAAGAGCGGCGTTTAACATTTTGTCATTGGTATTCGCAGCAGATTAATCGGAATCTCAATTTTTTCAAATATAATATGGACCGACGAGGCTTTTATATCTAGCGAAGGAATTTTTAATCGACATAATAATCGATATTGGTCAAACATAAATTCTCATCAGACGGTCGCCAGGATACAACAAGGACGGTTTGGGTTCCATGTAGGGGTGGCGCTATATCAAACAGAGTCCTTAACTACAGAATTTTAATGAAATTTGAATGCTCAAGGATACATCCAAATTTTGGAAGAATGTGTAATAATGGAGTTGGATAACATGCCATTAGCTGCAAGAAATAATGTTTATTTACAACAAGACGGTGCTCCAGCAAATAATAGCCACATGGTAAGGGACTTACTAAATGTCAATTTTGAAAATTGGCTTGGTACATATGGACCAAACAGATGGCCTCCGTTCCCCGACCTGACGCCACTGACTTTTATTTTTGGGGATCTATCAAAATGAAGTCTATAAAACCCAAGTAATACTGTAGAAGAACTCAGAGCAAATTTTATTAATTGCATTGGAATAGTGCCAAATATTCAAATTTATAACGCCACTCGTTCAGTTACAAGCAGAGCCCAAAATGCATTGAGCAGAATGGAAGACAATTTGAGCATCTTTGTGATTAACCACCTATGCTAATTGTTATATATAAGTATTTGAAATAATTACTGTTGAGTTGTTATAAATCTTTTCTTGTTTTTTGTAATTGTTGTTTTAGTTTATTAATGTTTTATTATTGTTATTATCTGCAATTTTATTATGCCTATTATAAAATAAAGAATTGATTAAATCCCTGGCCAACTAAAAAAAAATGTTTTTTAGTATTTTAGCTATTTAGGACAATGCAAAATATTAAGTGTTATACATTGTTGCAATCTCAAGAAAAAATGAAATTTTTTGAGATTATCAGATACAGGCTGTCCCATTTAAGAAAATACTACTTTTGACAATATCTCAAAAATAAAACATCTATATTTTTTAAGAACGCCACTGGATTCAACGTAAAAGTCATAAAACTTTCGTATCCAAAGCTTTTTTATCTCCATAAATAACCGAGTCATAAGAGATAATAAAATCGGCAGATTTTGAGAATCACTCTGTATCTTCGAAATCAATTTAGTTAGCGTAGATCCGATTACGCCATTAAACTAAACACTAAAAAGAGAACGGGACACGTATCTTAGTTTTTTGTATCTCTACCGTTTAGCCTATACCCTATAATATTAATGAAAAACCACCCTGTACAGGGCATAATATTTACATAACCATACTGCCATAATAGTCAGTAGTTGACTACTGGCAGGGTGCAGTGGACGTATTTTAAATGTTTCATCAATGTGTACCTCCCTAGTTTCCTTCAATAATTGGACCAAGCCTTCTGCCAAAAATATTATAGAGAGGAGATTTCCTGTTTCTGATGCACCTCTACAGAAAACATCATTATCTATGTATCCATATCTTGAACTGTGTTGGCAAAACTCTCCAAATTGTTGTAGGGTATCAGGCATAGAGGTCGAACCTGTCGACATTCACGCCGCATACATTTTGCTACAGCAGAGAAAGCTATTTTGCTGGCGACGTCACGAGATGCACCATAATAACGTAATAAAGGTACGTGGTAAAATAGTGTACAATAGTTATTTATATGGATACATACCTGGAACTTTTTTGCACAAAAATAGTGTTAATGTTATCACTTGTCGATGCAGCTTCCTCTACACCATACCATTTGTTAAACGAAGGGATTTTTCTTTTTCCACATCACAAAGGTGATTGTGGCCCTCACCAAATTTTGTAAACACAAGCTCATCACAACAAGCTCGTCCCGGGCAATCCTTCACGTCGCAGATAAGAAACTTTTTTCCACTTCTACTTTTATTTATGAGATAGAGGTAACCCCAATCTGCCTCGCAATAATAATATATTGAACCGCGTCTGCCACCAGAAACCGTTTAAACATCCATTATCGTGAAAGCAAATGAAGAAACTGGTGTTGCACATTAAAAAATGTATTTAGTATTTCCACCGATTATTTTTCAACCCTCTCTTCTGTTAGTTTCTTAAAATGTGCACCTTACCTACTCAATATATAATCCGTAGGGTTTTACAAGTGTTTACAAAAATTCTAATCAGCTTTTCTTATTTCTTGAACTTCTTTGTAAAAGCAATACCAATAAGGATCATAAATATCCATAAATACCGAATTGCCGAGAATAAAACAATTTTGTCATTTTAATGTTCAAAGGGGTGCTTGCCGCTCTTACCAAAATATTGCTTACTGTTAGATGTAAAGTTTTAACCCTTTCTTATAGAAATTTATACTTCGGTAATTATGAAAAAAATTGAATGAAACCAACTACATTTTAAATTAAAAAAAAAGAGTTTATTTCTGTACAAACAAATTAATGTGTATTGTTTAATACGCCGTTAATTGTTAATAATAAATTATTGAGAAGTTATTATTTTTGCTCGGTTTTGTTGTATTTGTGCTTTTATACAAAATTTGAACCAAATGACTAATTGATATTTTAGAATAATTCTGAAATAATTTATTACCTGATGAGTAATTGCCCGCTTTATTTATGAAAATGTCATTATCTTTACGGTTTTAACTATCCCTTAATAATCGAAAATCCTTTAATTCCAATATAATTAATAATTATTATTTCGTATTTATATAAAAATTTTAAATATGTATTTTAAGTTGTAACAGTAGAAAGATTACATTATCATGACCAGTGGCCTGAGTACTGTAGTAGGGTAGGGAGGGGGAATAGCGCTCACTGGGTAATGACGCTCACCTCCGTAACTCTGTCAAAATAGAACGTAGCAACACGCCACGTCACGTGAAGTACGAGGGAAGGTGGCCTCTAACAGACAGCGACGGAAACGGACAGTCAGCTGGCCTCATTGGACCGTGAAGTGCGTTTCTTCGTTTGCAGCAGCGCTGATCTAATTTTTGGTTGGATGTTTTTTGTCGGTAAGTCCAAAACTTTAATGCTTATTTAATTATTAATTTTCTTTTCTGACAATAAAACTATTCTATTTGGTGATAATGAAATCAATTTTCAACAATTGTGTATGATTTTTTTTAAATTTCAAATTAATTACAAAACGAACGTTTGGGGTTATACCGCTCATCTGAGCGCCATTACCCCTTAGTGACGTATTTTTTATTGTTGTAGATATGCAAGAAATCGTCAAAGGACCACCGCTAAAGATGTAAGGTCCTTTTACACAACTTTTATATTTGCCGCGGCTAAACTGCAATCGGTCTTTAGATTATAAACTAAAGAGGGGTGGGTTCGTCGGAATATTTAATCGGTAGCTCTACACTGTCCACATAAAATAATTAAAATAAAACGGTTTAAAAATATATTTTCCTATACCATACAATTCTAATATATTCACACTTATACTAAATTACCTGGTTAACAACTAACATAAACGTAACAATAAGAAAACAACTTGACGTTCTGGTTGAGACGGCGTTGGGGCGTCCACTCGGTTTGGACGGCGAATTTGGATGTCCTCCTTCCTTCCACTCGCTCGATACGACGGTTTATTGTTGTCGCGCTCGTTTCTGTAAATAGATATTAATACTCCTAGTTACACTCAATGATGACCGTAATATTTAAATGATTAATAACGTTGTGTTTAATTAATTATTTATGCTGGATACGGCCCTGTTTACAGCAGAAAAGAATTTATAAACAAACTACTGGTTATTAAAACGGGGTTGCGCGAATCTAGGTCACTAGTGAAAATCGATATCCCGATTTCACGGTTGTACGCATGACGAGCGTTCACCGGTCTAATGCTTGCTGCTCTTAGCTTTAGTAATTTCTGGAAGACGGACAGGCGCGTATGCTTCGTGAAGCAATTTACTTTCGCGATGTATTATGTTCGAAAATATGACTTATCTTCAGAGGTTTATTCTCGCATTAAATTTAGACTGGGCTGATTATACACGTTTGGTTGTATAATGCACGTTATCTACGGGGGATGCAATTTTATGGCGATGACTTCTTTTATGCAAATGAACGAAATCTCACGTAGATATAACTGAATGTTACTTAATGGTATACGCACAAAAACGCGTATTTATTAAAGGCGGTTTATACTTGCGGACTAAGCTGGTGGAAAACAATTAATTGATTGCTTTCTGGAAATTCGTTTACTAAGCGCGTGGTTATCGGTATACGGTTTTCTTCTACTACAGGTCTTTGACGGATACTCTACGTTTAATTCGTTTGTGATTACAGGCACTTCGGTCTTTGCCAGCGAGCTGGTGAATGCAGGTGTTTGAATGTAAGTGAGAGTAAATGATAAAAGCTGCAGGTCTATACAGTCCTACTTAGCTCTCGTCGTCAGGTATATGTTAGCGTGGTGGTGTAGACTCGACTACCTCGTGGCTTTGCCTGCGGCTTTCTGGGCGTTTTTGGTGCGTGTTTTACTCGACTGCTCCGGGACCAGCCCGTCGCTCTCTGGGGTTTCGTGTGGTTAGCGTGTGTAGATTCGACTGCTCCGGGACCCAGCCCGTCGCTCTCTGGGGGTTTCGGTGTGTGTTTATGTTTGTGTTCTGAATTACTCTACAGACTTACGTGTCGTTAATCACAAAGATCGAGGATAGCTATTGATTTACAAACGGTTCGCGGTGCGCGGTCGCAAATACAGGAGCTAAACTCGAGGTGGCTATCACTAGGTCTGCGGCGATTTACTTTAACGCAACCGTCACGTGCAGGTTTTCTGAATCGGAGTTAGTCAAACGGACTAACTAATACAGGAGCTGGTGAAACCAACTAAATAATTCTCGGCGGCGGATGCGTTCAAGTGGCGCGACGGAACTCTTCTACGGCGGCTACTGGTCTGGTCGGCTACGGCTACTGGTTAATTAATTAACTAACTTACTAACTAACTTACTAACTTAAAAGGTGCGCGGCGCGGTTTTTATAGAGGCCTCTCGGTAAGCGGTGGTGGGTTCTGTTTGGGGAATCCTATTTGTAATTGGCGGAGATTACTCTGACGTATAAAGCTTTCGATGTTTTATGAAATCTACGTTGAGGAAACAAATTAATTTTTGTTGTGCAATCACACGAAATAATAAGAAATATTAAGTTAGGTACTGAGTAATACGGAATTCTAAGAAATATTAGATCAAGTCTTGCAGGTGTTTGAATACTAAGAAATCTTACATTATTTCTTTTACGAGGGCTGATTGTTAAATAATTAATTAATTAAAAAATTTCGTAGTAATGAATTGCGGTTCGTTACAAAGAGGCTTGACTGAAGAAGACCTTCAATCTGCTAAAACTGCGATTGAAGGAGGTTTGTCCAAAAGAAAAGCCGCAAAACAATATAGCATACCATTTACTACTTTGAGAGATCGACTAAAAAATGAAAACATGACCAACTCAAGACTGGGTCAAGCCCGTTTCACCCAACAGCAAGAAACTGAAATTCCTGAACAAGTTAAGTTGCTGGTTCGCTATACTATGGACTCAATGTCGCAGATTTGCGTAAACTTGTTTATAAATATGCTGAGCTCAACAATATCAAAACAACTTTGACCAAAGCAGCAAAACAGCTGGATTGGATTGGGTACACGCCTTTGTGAGACGGAATCCTCAGTTTCTGTAAGCAAAGCTGAAGTGACAAGCATAAATAGAATTTCTGCTTTCAACAAAGAAGAAATAACACATTTCTATGATAAACTTGGCGACTTAATGAAAAACATGTTTATTCCCAAGAACATTTACAATGCGGACGAAACTGGTATCACCACGGTGACAGACCCAAGAAAAGTGCTCGCCGAAAAGGACAAAGAAGAGTCGGATCTGTTACAAGCGGCGAACGAGGTAGCAACATAACAGTTATGTGTGCGATGAGTGCAGCCGGAAACTTTATACCGCCCATGTTTATTTTTGCCAGACAGAGAATGACGCCTTTATTAGCAAAAGATGGACCAGCTGGTGCATTATACACCAACTCTAAAAGTGGCTGAATAAACGAAGACCTATTTATCACTTGGCTTAAACATTTTGCAGCATTTGCTAAGCCTACCAAAGAATCACCTGTGTTGTTAATTTTGGACAATCACAGCAGTCACATATCCCTTCAAGCTTTTAATTTTTCCAAGGAAAACCACATCATAATGCTTTCCATCCCACCACACAGTTCTCACAGAACACAGCCGCTGGATGTATCTTTTTATGGACCGCTGAAAGCTGCTTATAGGCATGAATGCAACAGGCCCATAAAGACATATTTAATGTCTAAAATAACTCCATACGATGTTGCAGGTCTTTTCAATAAAACATACGTACAAGTTGCGAATATAAGTAAAGCAAAATCAGGATTTCGAGCCACGGGAATTTACCCATTAAACCCAAATGTTTTCAATGATCAAGATTTTCTGGCAGAGTCGCTGATGGCACAAGAATCGGAACAAATCGCTGAAAACCAAGACCCAAATTTCCAGAATTCTGAAGATGCGCAGCCTGATGATATGGCTATTGCACCATCTTCTAAGCAAGGTCAAAGAAAGCGAAAACAACATGCTACCATATTAACTGCAACTCCTATGAAAATTATTTTAGAGGATAAAGAAAAGAAAAAAATAGCGAACTCAATAAGACTCGAAAAGATGATAAATCAAGACCAAAAAAAGTTGTAAAAGAAAAGAAGAACAAACATATGAAACAAAAATCTTACAAAAGAAAAATTTTTCAAGAAAGTTCATCAGAGAGTGAAGATGAAGAGCACCTTTGCGACGATGACAGTGATGACGAAATGAATGTGGATGATGAAAATTATAACAAATGTATTATTTGCGAAGAATTTGGAAAAAATAACGAGTTGTGGAATCGCTGCACCATCTGCGGACTATGGGCTCATGCTATATGTTCAGGGTGGAATTCGCCAAATGGATTCATCTGTGATTTATGTGCCCAAAAATAAAATATTAGATACTATTTCTAATTTGTCTTACCTCTAATAATAATTATACTTGTTATATTCCAAAAAACATATTTGAGCGTCATTACAGTACTGAGCGGCATTACCCAAAGTCAGGGGCAATACCGCTCAAACATGTTTTTTTTATAATGTTTTTCTACTACTAGTAGGTTAAAGATATCTGCTTTTGTTGCTACATTGTTGATTACTTGATAATTAGAGACTTTGTTACCTTTCTTAATTTTGATGTATAATAAATAATTAAAAAAATACACCATGTTTTCCTTAAGTGAACGCCATTCCCCCTCCCTACCCTACCTTACCTATTTTCTGTGTCGTTCTTATGTCTCTTGTTTCTTTTTAAATTCCAATTATTGATTTATGTGTTTATATTTTAGACAATTTTAAGGCCGCTTTTCATCTCAATGACTTTCGGCATATGTGCTTATTCATCATTACACAATGCAGGGTATGACAACATTTCAATTATTTTGAGACACAAGAAAAAAAAAGTTACGGTAACATTTCTTTAAAAATCATTGATATCCACAATTAATTCGATAAATATCTTACTTAATTACCGCCGATTGTTAAAAATTTGTCATACCCTAGCCAGCACATTTATTTATCTATGAATTGTTCTTAAAAATATCTAAAAATGTAACTTTGGAACTGTAAATCAAATCGATTTTTTTTAGCATTCAGCACAAATTTATACTGTTCATCTCATTACTGTGTATTCGAACAACATTTCAAATCATAATAAAATACTTATCTTTTTGGGATTTTTAATGGTGTACTTTAAATTATACAATCTAAACGTTTCGATAACACTTACAGTTATCTTCGTCAGTAGTAATGTTTGTTAAAAATTGTTAAAGATGTAGTAAACAATTTTGTCAAATTTGAAAAATTAAAACATAAACATAAGCCTGCTATTAGTATAACAGTTTGGGAAACATAAAGCCAACTATAAAATTTTTAGTAAAGAATAACTAGGTCATAAAATTAAATATTATTAAACTGCCTCAAAGATGACAAACCAGAACACTTCTACGACGAAAGCTAACAATGAAATTTGCCAGCCAAAAACACATTTAACAAAATTTAATCGAGTTATGATGTAAGTGTAAAGTTGTGAAAAACTTGTTTCTTTAAATTCCAATTATTGATTTATGTGTTTATATTTTAGACAATTTTAAGGCCGCTTTTCATCTCAATGACTTTCGGCATATGTGCTTATTCATCATTACACAATGCAGGGTATGACAACATTTCAATTATTTTGAGACACAAGAAAAAAAAAGTTACGGTAACATTTCTTTAAAAATCATTGATATCCACAATTAATTCGATAAATATCTTACTTAATTACCGCCGATTGTTAAAAATTTGTCATAATATTTTAATAATACTAAATAACACTACCTTAACATTAAATTCATAAAATATGAATTACTAGTAGAAGACGGGCACCATCCTCTCCACTTTTGTACGTCACAAGCCCCGCCCCCTGGTACACCTTCCCCACCACTTTTTTCACACGCCCACGTGGGGGGCGTATATTTGGAGGGTGGGGTCGGCTTCTTTTCGGGGACCTTTTTCAACCCTTGGGCGGAGTTGAGCCCCTAATTAAGGTCCTTTTGGCAGTATTTACAGCCTTTTTGGCTGTATACCCCTTGGAGGTTTGGCAATTGCGCGTACATGCACTGTTCTGATTGGAGGGATTAAAACTAGGCCACACCCCACCTTTTAACCGATTGGTCGTGCGTGCACCCGCCTCTCAGGCTTCTGATTGATCATTAGCCCCACCCAGTCTCTGTGCTCTGATTGGAGGACTAAGTCTCTGCATTCTGATCGGTTATGGCGGGAAAATTTGAATTTGTATTCTAATAAGAGGCTAACTTGTAAGACACGTGTAGGTCTTCAAAACTTGTTCTGGGCCTTCGCCCTGTCACGGCCTTCTGTTGGAAATGGGGCCCTAACCTTATAAGAGAAGTGCAGAAACTAGCTCTTGGGACTTGGCCCCTAGCGTGGCCCCCTTGGTGCAATTGTATGTGGGTTCTAACCTAATCTTATAAGACAGGTGTAGGCCTTCGCACTCGTCATAAAAGTTTGTATTCTAATAAGATGGCCCTAATGCTAACTTTAAGACAGGACTTGTATCAGGGTCTGTGCCCCGGCCTCCTTTGAGTTAAAATTGATTTTTAGCTCCATCTAGCGGTATATTTTTAAACTAGCGAGTGTTTTCTGCAGTAGAAGTTGACCATGCACCTCTCTCTTTCTCTCTCTCTCTCTCGTTTATTCGTTTCTCTCCCTCTTGCGGCTCTTTCTCATACACAAACAAATCAATTAATTAATTAATTAAGCAGATGAATCGCAAACAAATCATGCTCGATCAAATCAATCAGATCAATCTCAATCAATCAACCAAAATCAATAAATCATGTCTTACAGTTTGAGGAAACCAGCTTACAGTTCAAAAAATACTGATTTGGTTCAAGTAATTCCAGCTTGCTTGCTCAAAATCAGCCACAGTTCAAAATACCAAATTGCTATAGCGGAAATAAAAGACAAAGGGTTTTAACGGTTTATTATTATATGTGAATCAATAACTACTAAGTTTAAAACCAACAAATACGTACCGCATGATGCTATTAATTAATTTTAAAAAACAGCGTAATACTCACACCTTTATGTAATTAACTAAATAAACGGGTATAATAAGAGCGGATACAGACTAAGTTGATTTATGACAGCCTCCCCCTATAATAACAGATTTAAATCTTTAGTGGCATTTTTGTGAACAATATGAAGTAAAATATATATTAAAAAATAATACGCATACCTTCAGATGTGCTGTTTCTTTCAACTATTCGAATAATAATGGCGTTGGGGAACTAAACTACATATTGAAATATTTTATACAGTTCACTAAACCATTTTGTGTTTTTACTTATGGATAGTTGATATAAAATTGGCAATTGGCTTTCCCATCATTAAGTAATTTAGAATGTAAAATATACAAACCTAATTGTCTATATCACCTTACTGCAACTCGTATTTACCTTTCCCTTTCGCAGACTACTTAGAGCGAACTTATATGAATTTATATAAAACGATGTTTCGTTTTTACAACATACATTTAAAAGATTCACCTATATGATAAAACTGCTTTTATGGAATGCATTTGCTGTTTAACAGTTATACAACTTCATTATGATTGGAAAATGGCGTCGTGTTAATTAATGTGTTTACAAATATTTTAAAAATCTGCTGTTGCAAAAAACATTAAGGTCCAGTATTAGGTGAAATAATAATCATTTTCTACCCTAGTGTTTTATACAAGCAGATTTTCTATCTAAACGGTCATCATCTTTACAATCAAAAATTACACCTGATTTATCTGAATGTTCAATTACTCACACACACACAGACACAAATTACTTTAAAATAAATAAATGAGTTGTAATTAAGTAAAGCAGGTAATCAGACATAATAAATAAACACAATAAAACAGGGTAGAATATACCTGTGTTGCAGATTTTTCTTCAGCTAGTATTTAAGTAGTGATGATAACAAAATACTCTTTACTAGCGTTTCGAGATAGGTCTGTTTAAGCATCCCATTTCTGCAATAGTAGCGGGGCTATCTGGTTTTGGAAAATCGTATTTTATCGTTGATTTTCTACAAAATATCGAAAGTTTCTGTGATACAGCTTCTGAAAAAATGATCTGGTTTTACGGCGAATGGTAACCATTATTCAAAGATTTCTCAGTGGAATTTCAGAAAGGATTACCTGATATGGAATAATTTGAAGGAGAAAACCCGGTCTTAATAATAATTAACGATCTAATGCGCAGACTAACCGTTCGGTGGTTGATATTTTTAGAAAAGGTTGTCATCATAGAAATCTAAGCGCGTTTTTCTTAACGCAAAACATATTTGAGGATCAAGGACAGCGCTCATTACATAATCTTGTTTAAGAATCCACGTGACAGGGCACAGGTACATCATTTAGCAAGACAGATTTCACAAGACAACCTGATTTTTAGAGGCAGCGTACCAAGATGCTACTTAATCCGCACGGATATTTATTGTTCGATTTAAAACAGAATACACCGGATGTGCTACGCTATAGAACAAACATATTTGGGCCTCAAAGTATTTGCCAAGTATATAGCGAAAAAGGGTTTAAGCCTCACAGTCATAAAGATTACATCATATATGATGATTGGCGCCTTAATCAATCGAAAACTCCGATATCCTGAGCGCATTAGCCAGATTAAGTAAGTCAACGTGACGCTTTATTGAAATGTCTGAATAGTAACCAGGTGGAATGCATTTGAGAGTGTGCACATAACATTTTAAAAGATCGTGTACCTCTGTCAGCTGATCAGAAGCAGCGAGTCTCTCAACATAAGCACATTTTAAGGCGGTTGACGCAGAGAGGTGAATCTATAAAAAAGAAGAAACAGTTTCTCGTGCAGAAGGGCGGAGCGTTTCTACTACTCCTGTTAGGACCATTACTTTGTGGAATTCTAGGTAATTTGTTTCAATAACTATGGACCACAATCTGAAGAAGATGATTATTCTACCTATGGATTTTATACAGCGCCTGCAAGCGCCAGATGCCACGCAAAACAACATATTACGCAGCTGGGCAACGACATGGATAAAGTATTAAAACCAAAATGACCGTCCATGACAAATGGCAGTAGTACAATGAGGTTCTTCAAAGATATCTACACTTTTCCAATCAGTTACGTCAACCGCTAGTAAAAAATCAGCGGTGATGAAGATAATATCAGGATTCATCGAAAGGCACAAGGTCTGGCAGACGAGATAGTATCAACACTGCCTGTTTCATACAGGAAGAAAGGCGAGGCTTTCTTGCGTATACTGAATGTGGGCGATGATGTATTTTGGGATAAAAGGGTACTGTCACAATAAAAGGCGAGATCATCTCTCATTTTAACATTATCGATCTGGTTCACGAAACGTTAAGACAGCGAAAAACTATAAACCCACACGGCTGGCGACAGTTTGCAACGTACATTAAAGAAATAAATATACCACGAGAGTTTATCGGAAATACTCAAAGACGTGATACTACTGTATCACCTAACATTGAACAGAGCCTCATAACTATAGGTGAGAATTACGATGCCGATAGTGAATCGAGGGAAACCCCGCTAAGATCCTTTCGGAAAAGAAAACTTTCACTAGATTGGGATACGTGGAGAACGTAACATGGATGTTGTATACTATGATCCAGAGCATCGTGCCAGGTTTGCAGCCCAAGAGGCTTATACGGTTCATAAACCTGTCAAAACGAATAAGATTAACAAGCTCATGGGTTGTAGGCATTTCGGAAATTCAGTACCCTTGTTCTTTTGCCGCTGTAAGTGCTACAGACAATTTAATTTATTATAGAACTGATCCACCCCCAGGAGAAGAGTATGTGTTAGAGACGATATTAAAAAAGGCTGCATCAGATTTCCAACACGACAGCGAGAAATCCATTTATATTGAGGCCGGATGGTATGTGTTACGTTTCGCCTCGGGGAATTATGCCAACATTGCAGAAATTGCAAACGAGCTAAATAATCACGAGTTAATAAGTAAATTGCTGACAATCGAATACCATAATCTAACTAAGCGCGTCACTACGAAATTAAAAACCTCCCTCTCGCTATTCGGATTCTCACAACGTTTAGCCTTACAGCTGGGTTATCGGCCATATGAAAACATAGCTATGGAACCGATACCCCCGCACCCCGCTAGTATATGGATAGGATTACCAACGCAGATGTTTGTTTATTGCGACATGGTTGAACCGCAAATTGTGGGTGATGTTTTATCTCCATTTATGCGTATAATAAATATTACTTCTGAAAACTACGCTTACGGAGGTCATAAAGATGTGGTTTTTTCGCCTGCACACTACATGCCCGTGATGATACGGGAATTTGAAAACATCGACATTAATATAAAAACAGATACGGGTGCATGAATGCCATTCCAGTTTGGGACGTCGTATCTGAAGCTACACTTTAAGAAAGTGCAATAATGGTTTGTCCTTATCAACAAAATTTATATGAATCAGGCCGGTAACGGCATTAGATCTATCTACAGAGGCGCACCATATCAGCGTGGTCACAGAATAGGAAGCTGGCTAGGTGGTATATTTAGAAGTATAATACCGTTATTTAAGTCTGATGCAAAGACCAATGGAAAAGAAGCTCTCAGAAGGGGCGCTAATATTCTTGGTGACGTCATAGAGGATCGACCTGTTAAGGAATCGTTTCATGAAAGATTTCAGTAGTCAGGTAGAAATCTTAAACGTAAAGCCGATGAGAAAATCGATAAAATGATGAAGGGTTCGGGCTATAAAAAAGTACGTCTGGCCGATAATAATCAGTCTCTACCGAAAGCTGTTGCCGCTAAGAGGAAGAAACCTACTTACGACGATATATTTTCAAGATAATGGCTTTGCTACATGCTCAATCATGTGAATTCGTCAAGTCCGATTTGGATCTGTTCGCTTTACCGTCGACGCAGACAAGTATCGAGAGCGGTGAATGGATATTTTACAAGAAATTATCAGCTCTTAGTGATGACGCCCCAATAGAATTTGTAGTGCCCGGAAATGGAAACGATCACATAGATTTAAGTCAGACCACGTTGCACATCACAGCTAAAGTTCTGAAGCAAGATGATACAGCACTTACTGATGCGGATGTTGTAGCACCGGTAAACAATTGGATGCATTCGCTTTTCTAACAGGTAGAGATTTACTTAAATCAGAAGATTGTGTCACAACCAAACAACACCTACGCCTACCGCTCATATATCGAAACGTTGCTAAATTATGGAAAGGAGGCCAAGAGTTCACATCTAGGTTGTACCTTATGGCACAATGATACAGCTGGGCAGATGAATACACAAAACGCAAATAACGGTTTCTCGAAACGTCAAGTACTTGCAGCGACCAGCAAACAAATCGAGATGATTGGTCACGTGCACTCGGATTTGTTTAATCAGGAAAAGTTTCTCATAAGCGGTGTTGAATTAAAGGCTAAATTTGTACAATCAAGAGATACCTTTAGTCTAATGGCGGCGCAAGGTTCAAATTACAAGACACGAATTATGGACGCTGGTTTACTGGTGAGACGTATGCGAATCAATCCCACCATTCTAATTGCACACACTAAAGCTTTAGAAACAACTACGGCAAAATATCCTGTTACAAGGACCGACGTAAAAGTGTTAATTATACCTGTGAGCATACAGCGAAAATAATTGGATAATATCTTCCTTGGTCAGTTACCTAAACGATGTATCGTAGGTTTTGTCGCAAATAAAGCCTTTAACGGTGATTACCCCTCAAATCCATTCAATTTTCATCACAGGAATATTAATTACATGTTGTTATACATTGACGGTCAAAAAATTCCTTCCAGGGCCTTACAACCAGACTTTACAGCGAATGGTTTATATGTAAGAGCATATCACACCTTATTCTCCGGTACGGGAGTTCATTTTTTGAATGAGGGCAACTATATAGCGATTACCCCAACGGCTACTGTTTAATGGCCTTCGACCTAACCCCTGACTTGTCTGCAAACGCTAGCACATACTGGAATTTAGTTAGCCTGGAAGTCGGATTTGAAGACGCTCTCGTAGACTCCGTTATCTGTTGTATCTGGTGTACGCCGAATTCGATAACGTGATTAAGATCGATAAACATCGGAATCTGGTCGTGGATTTCGTCTGTTAAAAGGGACAGCTCTAGATCACAAACTTCAGTATCCAGCAGCAAGTGAAAGAAGATGGACGCATACTTTGACGTACACGGGTTTAGAGGTGTCGATATTGCCGTGATTACAGATCATGGTTCGTTACTGCTGATGCTGATAAAGTCACCTTGAGATTATCTTATATCAAAGCCTACGTAAACACAGATAAGGTATTTAGAGGATAAATATCATGGCTTCAAATGTCGATCAGGGTATGTGCCATACAACGATTTCCAAGAGGAGCTGATAAGAACTCTGCTGCCGTTTAACAAAATTCACGTTAAGGGTAGTAAACCTTGTGCAATTATTGTAAACACGGATCCAGCAAACAAACCAAGTCAGCATTGGACTGCTATCTACATTGACGAGGATGGTGATGGGGAATATTTTGATTCTTTTGGACGACCCCCAAAGGTTACCATTTACCTTTCCTTGAGAAGAATTCTAGATGGTTCCGCTACAACAAAACGACGTTGCAGAATTATCATTCGGATTTATGTAGACTTTATACGATAATGTTTTTGTAGTTTAGATTAAATAATTTACCAATGCTTGATTTTGTAAATAAGTTTTCTCTACATGTTTAGTTATAAATGATGAGATAATCCAGTTGCTCTATAATGCTTGTTCTTCTACTCTGATAAATAAAAGCGTTTTTAGTACTTAAGCTGTTTTAATTAAGAGTTCCGTAACAAGAGAGACGTGAATGATCTTCTTTAAAAATGCACAACTAGATGGCACTAAATATCAATTTTAACTCAAAGGGGACCGATGCGCAGACCCTGGTACAAGTCCTGTCTTAAAGTTAGCATTAGGGCCACTTTATTAAAATAAAAATTTTTATGTCGGGGGCGAAGGCCTACACCTGTTTTATAAGATTAGGTTAGAACCCACATACAATTGCACCAAGAGGGCCACGATAGAGGCCAAGACCCAAGAGCTACTTTCTGCAGTTGTCTTACAAGGTTAGGGCCCCAGATCAAGTTTTGAAGACCTACACGTGTCTTACAAGTCAGCATTAGGGCCCTTTATTAGGATACAAATTCAAATTTCCCGCCATAACCAATCAACATGCAGACTTAGTCCTACCCCAATCAAAGCACAGAGACTGGGTGGGGCTAAGGACCAATCAGAAGCCAGAGAGTCGGGTGCACGCACGACCAAATACTGCCAAAAGGACCTTAATTAGGGGCTCAACTTCGTCCAAGGGTTGAAAAAGGTCCCCGAAAAGAAGCCGACCCCACCCTCCTTACTCTTCTTTACCATATCCTGTGGATATTAAACAATAGAAACAAATCTAAGTTGGCGTCTCCTTTGTTTGAGTAAATGTAAATTTTCTGGGGCTCAGAAGTCAAAGTTATGCTTATAAATCAAGATTTATCGGCAGATATTATTTTTGAAGAATGAATAGCTGATTTTGTAATTTCGGTTTTTTGGGAGATTCGTCATATGAAAATGATACATAAATATGAAGCAAAGAGCGCCTCATATACTTTGTGAAGAAGTTAATGTATATTTTTATAAATTCCTCATATTCCAGAACAGAGCAAAGACATTCAGTCAAGTGCAACATTTAATTACGCAATACTTGTTCAAAGCATTTTCCGAGGAAACTCAGGAGGGAGATTGATCTATAGGAGGAGGGTGAGAAAATCATGATATTACGTTAATGTTTGAACGTTCATACCATATCCAACCTTATTTTAGTTTTAAAAAACTATAAAAATACATAATTCCGTAAAGAGATTTACGATTTTCTAAACTTATCAAAACAACACCCGCAAATAGCGGTCTAGTTGCGGCACGACGACGTCGGAAAGCCACAAATATTTTTTACTATCTCAACTTTAATTCAATATCAAAGCCAAAGTTCTCACCGACTCACCGGCGTCCAACTCTACAATAAATGATTCACATTTACATTACAGAATGCAGTAATTGATCAGGATTACCTTATTCCGTAGCCAACTCACATTTTAAAGAGCGAGGAACGATGTCGCGAGTTGCAATTTAAATATCGTTATAACATTAACGGCTTTCTATCTTAAACGATTACCGTGACTGACAGTGATTTCTTATATCACTGATTAAATCACAGTTCGTGAAATATCACTCACCAAAACAACTTTTATATTGAACATTTTTTTGTAATTTTGCAAATAAAGTCAAAACCATTATTTTATACTATTGTTCCACCCTATATAGTTTATTTATTAAATTAAGAGACGTATACACAGGCACTATTTTTAACCTTAAAATTTGTTTGTATAAATATTTTGTGTGGAAGTATGAGTTCGTGCATTGTTTATGGGTGTACTAATAACTCCTCAAATGTAGATTGCACAATTCAATATTATTACTTTCCAAAACACCCTTTACTTGCCCAACAGTGGGTAGCTGCATGTTGGAGATCAGATTCAATAGATCTCGACAGTGGTATATATTATACTTTTAACTTCTAGGATTTAATTACAATTATTACAGCTCAAATATGTTCAATCCACTTTGACAATTCCTGCTTTACGTCAGAATACAAAATGGATTATCTAGGAAACTATACTAAAGTTTTAAAATATGATGCAGTTCCAAATCTTTACCTACCAAATCCTCAACCACCGATTATCATAAAAACTGTTGAAGACACAAATTCTGTTACCACAAACCATATTAATTCTACAGATATTAAAGAAATAATGGTTTATGAAGTACAAACACTGCCTGTAACGGCCTTCGATACATCATTAAAAAATTATATTGCAATTAACACTGATCAGTCATTAAATTTAAATACTAAAATAAGGAAAAATGAGGATAATGAAAAATATAAACATGTTACTAATAAAGCTCAATTACAACAAATTATAAATAATAACAGTATGTTGGAGCAGAATTGTAAAGACTACAGAATAAGTTTAAAACAGTTACGTGAAAAAATTAGGAATAAACAAAATCAAATACAGTATTTAAATGAAGAACTTAGAAAAACAGCACAATTAATTGATAGTGCGTACATAAATTCTATGAGTATTGCAGAGCAAAAAAATGTATTATCAAAAGTTTTTTCTGAATCGCAAATTAAAATAATATCAGGAAAGAAAAAAATATATTGGAGTAATGATGATATGGCTATAGGTTATACCATACGGCATTTAAGTAATAAAAGATGTTATATGTATTTATCAAAAAATTTAAATATCCCACTACCTGCATTATCAAGTATTAAAAGGTGGTCCACCTTAAAAAAGAATGAGTTTGATAATGTAGTTAAGAAAGAAGACTCAAAATTTATAGATGACGATACTGAATAAACAGTTTTTACGCCGTTTCAAATTTAGTGTTTGAATATATTAAGTCCATGTAAATATGTGTGTAACATTGTATGCATTTAAATAATAATAAATCCCATTATTCCCAGCTGGGACATAAGGTAGAAATGAAATCTTTCCAGTGTGTTCGATTGTCAGCTATGGTTTGAAGTTGTGCTATTATTCTCCCATTTTTTTGTATCACTGACCTCCAGGTTGTGTGTGGTCTCCCTACTCTCCTCTGGACTTGTGGGTCACTGATACTTTTTCGCAATGTTTGTATTATCCACCCATATTTTCGCTTTTGATATCATTTGTAATGTCACTCTGCCCTACTCTATTCCACAGCTCTTCGTTAGATATCACTTGCGGCCACCAGAGATGTAACATTTTTTGTAAACATAGATTAACAAAGGTCTGGAGTACCCTGTTCAATGTCTCTTGTCATGCATCATGATTCACATCCATATAACACTGGTATTACCATTGAGTTAAACACTTTTACTCTTGTATTTATAGTTGTACTTCTTACACGCAACAGTTGTGATAGGTTAGAAAAAGCTCCTCGTGCTTTGTGTCACATCCTCACTACTTCCTCCTTCATTTGTCATGAAACTACTCAGATACGTAAAGCTCTCTCTACATCTTCCAGTGTACTACACTATTTATGCTGAGCAGCTTGGTCTTCCTCTTATTAATCCTAAGTCCCATTGTTCTTGATTTTTCTATAACGTTATTTATTTTTTCTTGTATTGCTTTTTTACTTTGGCTTAATAGACACATCATCTGCATATTCCAAGTCCTCTAGTATATTACTTAAATCCCAGGTTACACCTTTCTTTTCCTTGTTGATGTTTGGTCATAATCTCATAATAATTACAAAGAACAGTGGTGAAAGAACACATCCTTGTCCTACACCTCTTTTTGTTATAAATCGTTTGGACATCTGACCCCTATGTGCTACTTTACATTTCGAATCTGTATATCCTAGTTTTATCAAGCAAACTATCTTCTCTGGAATCCCTTTACTTCTTAACGTTGTCCATACACATTTCCAGTAAATAGAGTTAAAGGCCTTCTCTTAATCTATAAATAATAAATACAAAGGCAAGTTAAGTTCCAGTTACTGTTCAAATACTATAATATAAAACAAATTATACATATATATTTATTTCGTTAAAACAAAATATAAAACTTTAGATATAAAATATACACTTAAAAATATCTACGCCGCCTAAAATACACATGATTTACACTTGTGTAATATATAATATATTTTGGATAAAATTCATCATCATAAAATTTTACATACACATTACGCTGATTCCCGACGGTGGTGTCATACCCTTCACTTGGTAATGCTCGACACCCCGTTACGATCTGTGGTCGGTGCACTAAAACATTTGCTAATATTAGTGCTCTATCCACACCATTAGACCTGCTTGATTCTTTATTTGCATATGCAGGATTTGGCGAAAAGCTGACACCCATTCCGAATTTGACACGTGATGCTAATCGTCTATCTAAATTTGTAGATACAATTGAGGGTATTTTTGAATTGGCTGTATCATGAAATAACTCTAGTTCTTGAATACACCCTTTACGTTCATACTCTTCTTTTTTTAACACATACTGAGCCCATAAGTAAGGATTTTCAACTCTAACAATTTTGTTTACCCCCATATTAAAACTTCCTGATACCTTTCGTTCCAAATCTCTGTAAGTTAGTTCATAATCCCTTAGTTCCTCTAACTTGTATTCTCCAAAACTTTGATGTAAATTAATCCAATCATTTGGAATGTAATTCTTTATTATGGTGTCCATATAAAAATATTTCTAGTTTCTGTATATATCAATAACACAGGAACATAAAATTTAATCATGTGTGAGTCACCTTATGCATACAAATGCGAAATTGCGCAATATTAATTAATTGCACTAACGGACCGTCTAAAAAAACCGCGAAATTAGATTTTACGATATGTAACAAATATTGAAAAAAAATAATGTATTAAAATCCAGAATGAGAGAGATTTTCAAAATGTGTGGCCAAAAATATTTAATGCTATAAGTATGAGTAGGTACACATATTTGTTTAAATTTAGATTACAGTAATTCTGATTTTAACTTTTTTTTTTTATCACCGTTTATTATATTTTTATGTTCGCTACTAACATTACAGAAAATTAAATATTTCTTTTTCTATTTTTTGTTTTTTGAAATGGAGACATTTACTTATATTTTAAGTTTCATAATGGACTTTTAATTCATTTTTGCCTGTTAGTAGTTTCTCTCTCATTCTGTTTAAATCAAAGATTACATTTGTTTAATACATAATATATTGATCCTAAAAGTACAATGCGTATACACCCACACTCTGACTTTTTTTATGTGTGTGATTACGCGATTTGTAAGCTTGAATATCACTAATTAGGTATATAGACTATAGTTGTAGCACAGGATAAAAAATACAGCAATGCACGTATTTGTATCGTCCTTCTATGGTAGCCACATTCTCAAGATACGTGCGCTCAGACTTGACAGCTGCTAAAAGAGCAGAATCATTCCCTGTATTTTCTAAGAGCAAAGTTAAAAAAGCACCATCTTGATCAAAAATGTTCTGTTACGTATTACATGGTTGTTATAGTGGAATTCACATTCAGATGGCAGCGTTAGAGAGATATCGCAATGCTTTCTAAACGCGAGAATAACAGCAATCTTGCCAAAGTCTTTAATCGTACGTTCAGGTTTGACTCCTATGAAAGAGATATAGCAACGCTGTTATCCTATACTTGTGCACTGCCATCTGAATGTGAATTCCACTATAGATAGTAGTATAAGAAATGTTTAGTATAGAATATAAACCATGGTATAGAAAATGTAGAGTTTGCATATATATATATATATATATATATATATATATATATATATATATATATATATATATATATATATATATATATATATATATATATAATAAGAAAGATTTAGTGGTAGCAGCCAAGGTTGTGGGGCTAGTTTAAAATAAAGAAAAGATCCTTTGTTCAAAGGGAAGCTTTCGGTAAATTTATTACCTTTGTCAACCAATCTACAAGAAGTTATGCGTTGATAATACATATAAATTAAGATAAGATAATAACTTAGGATCGTGGATACAGTTAAAAACATTGAAGCAGCATTGAAAGAAGATATTTCAATTTAAATTTGAATTAGATGTCAAAATCAATTTTTGGACTTTGACAAAAAAAAATTAAAATTATTGTCATAGTTATAGAAAAACAAAGAAAATGGTTATGAAATCAATGTATAAGTAGATTAATATGTTGAATGTGATTGCGTGATAAGTGTAAAAGTGTTATGAATAGGATTATTTAAGATTATTTGAATGTCTATTATTACATAGGACTCTTACTTCTATGTGGGACATTCTGGAGATTAATACCAAATAGACCTATTCGTGATAACTCTTTTACACTAAACAAAATGGTAAAATCCACACAAAATAAATCCCCTTTTGCCACTAAGGGTTAATCCGTTAATGGTTCATCCTATGATTTCTGTGTTTATCTAGATAAAGTATGTTACAATAAATTATGTTTAAATTTTGAGTGTCACTTCTCTTATTCATTACATAGTCTGTACAGCGTATATGGGCCATTTCTAAAAACTTTCTTTTGAATAAATTTGATTCAGAGGTCAAGACTTGCACTTTGTCGAAATCAGGGCTGTGTCCAGTGGAATGTACGTGTTGTGACAAAGCACAAGCATCTTTTCTGATGTAAACTAATACAAACAGTGCCGGATTTAGGCCCTATGGACCCCTAGGCTCTTTCTGTGGCGGCCCCTTGGGGTACTGTCGCAAACTGTGCCGAAGGTCATCTTCTAGATTTTCGTTTGTTAAAGTTATAAGCTAACCTAAATATTTTTCGATACAATCCTGTAATAAATGCTTTGTAAATTTTAAACGAATTTATAATTTTTTTGCGTAGTAGGAAGAATGGGTATTGAATGAAGAAACCTTTTAAGTTTCCGCAAATTTATTCCCATAGATTCAGTTTAAATGACTGTAAAATGATTAATCTTAAAAAATACAATGACATTAAGATATCCATATAGTGACATAGTATAAGTAAATACCTAATTTCTATTTATTGGTTTCCTTCTAATTTTCATTGCAATAAAGTCGTTGATGACCTCTTCATGGTTAAGTTGCCTCAAAACGTCATTTTCTATGCTCAGTAAAGCTAAAAAGTTCAGTCTGTCTTCTGTCATGGACGTCCGAAGTCTGTTTTTTATCAGCTTCAGTTTAGAGAATGACCTTTCTGCTGAACTGTTAGTGATCATGAAAGATAGGTACATTCTCAATGCAACTTCTACATTTGGGAAGCAGTCTTTGCAATGATAATCAAAAAAAAGTTTGTACATCCATCTTTCTTTGCTCATAACTTTCTTATTTTTCTCATAGTCTGATTGAAATTGCACGTAAAAGTTTTTGAACTGTATTACCTCGTTCCCAAAATTGTCATCCAAGTCATTTTCGTAGATGTCTAATAATTTTCTACTTGCTGTTAACACTTCTTCATCGCCGAGCGTGTCTAATTTGTTGAGGAATCCAAAACGTTCATGGACAAGTTTGTAGGCCTCAAGTCGCTTTTCAGTTCACTCTCAAGTTGGTCTATTATAGGTATGAAACTTTGAGTTAGAAATTTATCCGATGGTGTCAATTCAACTTCAAGAGCTTGCGCACAGTCAAAGGAGCTAAACGTACATTCGTTTTGCGCTTGCGCTTTATTTCGCTTTCATATTCTTTGCAATTAGTTAACTGAATTGCTTTTCCTTCATAGTCTTTGAAGCTGTCCCTTTACTTTCTATAAAGGTTTTTAACGATGTCAATGTTGAGGCAGCTAAGTTTACATCAATCTTGGGTTTTGTAGAGTTTCACTGGTTTTGTTCACTTGACCCAAAATGTCATTCCAAAATGCTGTATACAGCCCTGTTTCAAGTTTTAGCATTTTATTGTACAAAGTTAAGGCAGTGATTCGAGATTTCTGGTTGTTCTTCGTCCTCTGAAATTTTAGCAAGTGCATCTTTGATCTCTTTGTAGCCTCGCAAAAGTGCTTTCGCAGCATCTGCACGGCATGACCACCGTGTTGTTGTTCTTTTTGGCACAAGTACACGTTTACTAGAGTCTTCTCTATTCAGACAGTCAGTTAGAATCTCGTACCTGTGAGTAGAAGCGGTAAAGTATACAAAGAGTTCTTCCAGAAAGTCGAAAAAGCTTACGGCACTCAGGCAGCAACTGGCTGCAGCTTGCACAACAAGATTGAGTGAGTGTGTAGCGCAAGGTATCCAAACTGCCCAATTATTTTCTTCCATTACCAATGCTTGAAGGCCATTGTACTTTCCGCTCATTGATGAAGCGTTGTCGTAATACTGGCCACGGCAATTCTTAATGTCCAACCCATTATCTGTTAAAAAATTTTCCAAGCCTCGAAACATATCTTTAGCTTTGTGCCCCTGGTTAGGCATAAATGTTAAAAACCTTTCAACAGGGGTGTAGTCTTCTAAGTATCTAAAAATCAAAGTAAGCTGATCGACATGGCCTTCATCTGGAGTTGAATCTATAGATATGGAATAGTACTTTGACTCCTTGATACGAGAGACAATTTCATTAAAAACTCGTTTTCCAATTATTTGCACAACTTCTTCACAAATTGTTGATGAGAGATAGTTTGTATGACCACTTCCTCGGTTTCCATGTGTTTTATATGATTCTTCAAAAATTCATCGTACTGTGCTACAAGCTAAAATTCCCAGATAATTACCATTTGTTGGTGACCCAAGTGTTTCATTTTCACCTCTAAATGCCAAGCCCCTTTCACTGATGAAAACTATCACACTTATCAATCTGTTGAGAACTTCTCGCCAGTATTTAGCTAAGTCTTCTGCTTGTTGAGAAAGCTCTTGATCGATACGACCAATTGTTTTAGAGCGCCCTGAATAATCAATCACTGCATTCAAATGGTTTTTGGAAGTTTCGTGTTCAATCAAACGTGATATAGCATTTTTCCAATCACAAAATCCGCTATGTGTAAACTGTGAGCGTACTGTGGAAAAAAGTTTACAAACATAGCAGTACACACGACCATTGCTGGGAGAAAAGCATAACCACGAACGTTTGATAGTCTCGCCGTTTCGACTTTTTCGCACAAAAAAACTTGCTTGACACTTTCTTGTATAACCTTTCTCAGAACGTTTACCTGTATCACATTGTTTAAAAGACTTGCTGTCGAATAAATAGCTGTCGTAGTTTTGAAGTTTTCCGGTATCCAATTTAATGCAATAGTCGATATCACCAAATGATAAAACTTCGGCCACTTTCCAATGTCATATTCAAGCAAATATCTTTTCAGAAACACAAATAGGTTCAGGATTAAGTTCTAAACCTCCTAAATCCGTAGATCCTATAGTTGCTTTTGAAATCGCTACTGGATTTTCTGTAACCTGAAAGTAAAATAATGATTATTACTTTTGTAGTTTTGTAGTTTTGTCAGTTTTTTTTAATACATCCGATAGCTTATTACTATAGTCTATAACATTACTTACCATTTCGTTGTCTCCGAAGAGTGTGGGCTGGCTAGAGCTGGCGGTGGACGTTGAAGGTGTGTCTTCATCTAGGGCTACGCTGCTTAAAGTATCAGATGATTCTAGCTTACACTTTACCATGTAGTCGGTCATACGGCGTGATTTAGCTAAAACTTCTTCATTCTTTTTCACTTTTTCTTTTGCAATCTTTCTTTTTGCACTACCGCTTTTGAACATCTCCTTCTTTTTGTGCCGATTAATTTGTATTTTGTGGCGATCCATTATGTTGTACTGAAAACCCACCAAAATAACAGTACCTATGACTTCCTAATAACAATAAAAAATAGAAAACGATTGAAACTATAACAACAATGAGTACCTAATAATAATTTCCACTGCGCAAAGAAAAATTACATACCTTTGTACTTTTCGTTCACTACTACCACTACTACTCACAATTACCATAACAGATAACAAAGTGCAGCGTTGCGTTGGTGTCGGTGACGGCGGTGGGTAGGCTAGCCGTAGGGTAGGTAGCATTCAAGTATCAATCTGATGAACTGTACTGTAGACTTAGACCAAATTGAGGACGAACATAAAGCATGGTTCATTAATTTAACTACAAAAATAATAAATAAATTCAATTGAAAATTGACACGGGGTTCGGGATCCATGGTTAATGTTCTGCCCATAAATATTGTTGATCGTTTAGGGATTAAAGCGTCACATATAGCGAACTACAAAATTAAATTCTTATACAGGCGATAATTTAGACGTAATAGGTAGTTGTAAGTTGACATGTTTTAAAAATAAGCAGGAACACGATTTAATATTTGATGTAAATTCAAATACAAATTTAATGCAATTTTGAGAATAAGAGAATTCCTCCTTCAAATTAGAATTAATTAAAAGATTGAATGCAGTAGATTCAATTGATGTTTTGGAATCGGCAAACGAGTTAATTATGAAATACGGACGAATGTTTTCGGGAATTAGTTGTATAAAAGGCGTATCACACCACATTAAAATTGATATAAAAATGCAAAGCCGGTGATACATCAAACTAGAAGAGTTCCATATCTTCTTAACAGCGGTCGGAACGATTATTCCAAACAAGATCGCGATCGCGATCACCGATCGTTTTCCAAAAAACGAGCGCGATCGCAATCATCGATCATGTACAAAATGATGATTGCATTTGAAAATTTACATCGCTCAACGCATGTCTTCTGTCACTAAGGATAAACGTATCTGCGGTAATCCAGGTACCTAGTGTTTACAGCAGGAAGCATTTGGTTAAGAAGTTTCTTTGACACCGTTTTACTGCTTGCGTGCTGTAGCGCTGTAGGAATTCTATTTACTTTCGGCTACAAATGCAAATGTGCAAAGAAATTTAGAAAACTTTTATAACCACCAAAATCTACTAAGAATAGGATTATTTTTAATTTATTTATAATTTATAAGGTTACGTTTAAGCAGTCCTGCACTGACTGTTGTAGTTAAGTCCTAAATAAATAAACTAAATTATAAGCTCCTTTAATTTCTAATATACAAACGTAACCACGACTACCACATTTTCCAATATATATTTGACTTGAATTGAAGTTCAACGATCTTAAAAATTGTAAATATATATTTTTCACTTTTTTATTATATTTTGTAATATGTGGCGCGGGCCACTTTGTGGCGCGGGCCCCTAGGCGCGCGCCTATGTAGCCTATGCTTAAATCCGGCCATGAATACAAACCAACAAACTTAACACTCTCAAATTACATAATAGATCTATCTTAAAAGTCAAAAACAATTGGCTCAAGAATCTAACTCAATTGGATATTCCTTTGGAAATTAGAAAATTACTGTCATTAGGGCCTAAATTCTGTTTACCAGCTAGTAGACAAGATATTTCAATTAAACATCTCTTAGCTGAAATCAAATTTGCCATTAATCACATTCAGGATGAGGATAAACGTAACATTCTTAGTTTACAAATTTCTAATGTCATTACCAATTTCTTGAATGATAATCATATTACATTCAATGAATTTAATCATTGGTATAAACTAACTAAAAGTTTTTTATCAGGTCACCCAAATATTATTGTCACAAATGCAGACAAGGGGAATGTAACAGTTATCATGTATAAAGAACAATATAATGAACTTTGCAATCAATTATTACTTAATGATACAATCCATTACAAGCAAATTCCCAAGAATTTAACAACACATATTCAGAATAAATCCAATAAGTTAGTGTCAAGTCTAAAAGAAAAAAGAGAAATTACTAATGAACTAGCCAAATCCTTAATGTGCTATAGTGGTGTAGCTCCTAAGTTCTATGGGTTACGAAAAATACACAAACCTATATTGTCAATGAGACCAATTATTTCTTGTATTGAGGCTCCTAACATAAAAATTACAAAGTTTGTAACCAAGATTTTCACAGAGGCTTACAATTTTAATAACGATTACTATGTCACAGATTCATTTGAATTCGCAGAATTCATCAACAATTTCAAACTTCCTCTCAACTTTAGGCTGATTAGTCTGGATGTTGAATCTCTTTTTACTAACATACCTATTAATTTAGTACTTAAAACTATTCACAACCACTGGGCTAATTTAGAACAACATTGTTCGCTTACCAACGATAATTTTATTAAATTAACAGAATTTATTTTTGACTCCACCTTTTTCTCATACAACGGTCAATTTTTTAAACAAATAGCAGGAACGCCCATGGGTTCCAAATTAAGCCCCATCGTGGCTCAATACGTCATGGATGACTTACTTGATACCTGCATCCCTAAACTAAGTTTTGAGCTTCCATTTTTAAAAAAATATGTTGACGACATCATATATGCTGTTCCCGCAGATCACTATGATGAAATCCTTGAAGTCTTCGACAGGTATAATGACCAACTTAATTTTACAATCGAAAAAGAAACTGATAACAGTGTACCTTTTCTGGACACTCTGTTAATCCGAGATGACTCTAATGTCATAATCCTAGACTGGTTCAGGAAACCGACGAGTTCAGGAAGGTACCTCAATTATTATTCAGATCACACATATAAAATGAAAGTCAATTTAGTTCTGGGTTTAAAAAACAGGATCACAAAAATATCCCATCCATCATTAAGACAAAAAAACTTAGATTTACTGTTTATATTACTCAAAGACAATTCGTATCCTGAATCTATGTTAAAGAAACTGCTATACTCTACTCCTAACATTGAAGACCAACACAATATCAGCAATAATAGTCTTCTTTTACGTAACAATGAACCATTGGATGACGAAGAGGTGGAAACTGAAATAAAAAAGTACAGTTCAATATCTTATATTAGTACTCTTACTCCTAAAATTAATAAAATTCTCAAACTAGATAAGAACATCATCATAGCCCTAAAACATTAAAAGAGTTAACAATCTATTCAGTCAGCTTAAGGATAAGACCGCCATTTTAGATAAAACAAATGTTATATATAAGATCCCTTGTAGTAATTGTAACCAATCATATATCGGCATGACTTCAAGGAATCTTAGATATAGACTTACATCACACCGCAGTGACGTAAGAGTCAGAAAAGATGCTTGTGCTTTGTCACAACACGTACATTCCACTGGACACAGCCCTGATTTCGACAAAGTGCAAGTCTTGACCTCTGAATCAAATTTATTCAAAAGAAAGTTTTTAGAAATGGCCCATATACGCTGTACAGACTATGTAATGAATAAGAGAAGTGACACTCAAAATTTAAACATAATTTATTCTAACATACTTTATCTAGATAAACACAGAAATCATAGGATGAACCATTAACGGATTAACCCTTAGTGGCAAAAGGGGATTTATTTTGTGTGGATTTTACCATTTTGTTTAGTGTAAAAGAGTTATCACGAATAGGTCTATTTGGTATTAATCTCCAGAATGTCCCACATAGAAGTAAGAGTCCTATGTAATAATAGACATTCAAATAATCTTAAATAATCTTTGATTATATATATATATATATATATATATATATATATATATATATATATATATATATATAACCTCCTATACTGCGGACTAGCTATTCTCGTAATAAGCGATAATCGTAGCAAGCAAAGAGACGATACTCTACACCTTCGAAATAATATATATATATATATATATATATATATATATATATATATATATATATATATATATATATATATAGATCATTCTATCTTTCTTGAACCTTTTGATGTTCCATACCATTCTGCTCCATACATCAACCGCAATCCTATGCTTTTTTTGAATACATATAGTACATTAGTTAATGTCCTGAATAATAATATCCATAAATATACATCAATAATGTTTTTAATAAAAAAGTTGTGTATATGTCCACAATTAGTACTTTCCTGAACCGCAACCTTTTCCATCCCATGTTGATCCCATTATATACAGCTTTATGAACGCGAACGGTAAGTCCTGAACCATTACAACGTTGCAAGTTCGTTTATACGTTGATTCCGTTATCTAAGTAGTACGGTAAAGAATTCTTTATATGATTATTTTTATCATGAAAAGAATTTCTGACAACAAGCAATATAAATGTGTAATAATTAGTATAACACACAGAGTAAGAAAAGCTAGTACTGCATATGGGTTTTGTATATTTAATACTGGAAAGATAATGTTTAACGATTGAGTGTACATTGGTACACCAAGCCAACTTCTATACATTTACCTGGCTATGAAAACTGCAAGTACTGTTAGCAAATTCCAAATATCGGATACTTTCTTTAGGAATGAGTGCTTAGTAGTCGCAGCTGCTTTCCATATTAATGGTATAAAAGTTGGCATGTTTACATAAAAAGGTAATAGCTGAAGAAACCTGTTGATTTAGCTTCTAATTTCGTATTTTAAAGTATTGTTTTAAACATATTATTGTGGTATTATTATACGTGCATCCAGGGAGAGAAAAACATAAGTTTATCCGCAGTGCAATTTGTACAATACACCAAGCGAAAAAGGGCATTTCGCTCCAGGGATGTATATACCAATTTTGTACACTGGGGCAGGCGTATACTTAGTTTTTAACAGATTTAGGAATTATCATTAATAACTTGATATAATAATGTTAATAGAAAATGAAATATATATCATGAGAACGAGTTTGACTTTGATTTATAACAAATGTCTATAAACGTGAGTGAATTTTCTTTAAAATTTTGTTTTCTAGGAAATAAAACCCAATTTTCGTACCTGTTTGTGACCAGACAAACGGGCTTTTACTCTCCCAAGTGCAAAATACTATATTACACATCGAGGGAGGGAAATGCATGTTTACCGCGGTGCAATTTGTACCCCGAGGGCGAAAAGGAAAAATGCCATTTCCCTCCAGAGGTATATATACGATTTTTTGTACTCGCGCAGACGTTTACCTAGCTTTTAACAGAATTAAGGGTATTCATCAATAACTTTAAATATACTGACTTCCATAAAAATTGCAACACCTAGAATTTATTGAACGATTTTGTTGAAATTTTGGTCAACGATGTCTTTCATTAGAACAAACAAACGATTAAAATTTGAAAACAAAAGGACAAAAACTAAAAATGTTTTTTTCAATAATGAGTTGCTCCGCCACGATTTGTAGTGCATTCATTTAGACGGTGTGGTATCAAGTGATCTATAGCTGCCTGTGCTATATCAACCCAAGCTTCTTGAATCTGTAGCCCGAGATCGTGTAAGTTATCTGGAGGGTGTGATAAATTACCAAGTCGCCAACCGACCTCATCCCATACATGTTCAATGGGCGACAAATCAGGCGACCGAGCAGGCCATGGGAGGACGGCAGTGTTAGCTTCTTCCAAAAAACGTATTGTAGGTCTTGCCGTATGAGGGCGCGCATTGTCCTGTTGGAAAATGGGATTTTTCAGCCCCTGAAGATATGGAAGCGCAACGGGTTCTAGCACATTGGCAATATAACCATCAGAAAAGACCAAGGGTGATCTGCTACTGTAACATATTGCACCCCACATTATCACTCCTTGTGTGAGGGCTGTATCGCGTCCCACAAAAACTGTTGGATTTTTACGTTCTCCACGCATCTGTCTAACCCTCCTACGACCATCGCGGGCCCGCAAGCAAAATCGGGATTCATCACTAAACACAATTCGATGCCATTCTTGCGCCCAATTCGCTCTTTTGTTGCTCCATTCTAGCTTGCGTAGACGGTGAAGTAGTGTAAGAGGAAGACATAAAAATGGACGATATGAACGCAGCCCATAAGACCTTATCCGGCGATAAACAGATGACATTGACATTCTGGGTCCTACACCTCTCATCCAATCATTTGCAATCGATCTAGTTGTTGAAAATTTGTCTCTTGTGGCCAAATGCCTTAAGCGACGTTCTTCGCGATCTGCAGTCCTGCGGGGACGTCCAGATCCAGGGCGACGTTGTTGCACCCCTTCCTCGGACCATTTGGACCAACATCTCAATACCGTTGTAATATTTCGGTTTACACAACGAGCAATTTCTCTTAGCGAAAGCCAGGCCTCTCTTATACCAATAATACGGCCACGTTCAAAATCAGTCAATTGGGAAAAATGTTGATGTTGACGTACTCTTGAACAAACAATTTGCAAAATTGACAGTTAATTACACACTGATTGGTTTATTTCTTGAAATTTATTGTTACTAAGTGCAAAGGAAAAAACAAAAAAAAAACTACTAACTAGATTTTATTCAAATTTTAATCGTTTGTATGTTCTAATGAAAGACATCGTTGACGAAAATGTCAATAAAATCGTTCAACAAATTCTAGGTGTTGCAATTTTTATGGAAGTCAGTATAATCATGTTAGTCGAGAATAAAGTATGTATCACAGCAAGGAGTTTGATTTTTTGATTTATAATAAATTTCTACGTGAGCAAGTTTTTATAGTCATTATTTACCTAGGAAATAAAAAGTTCCTGGATAAATTGTAACATATTTCAGTTATTTTTAAGAAAAATTGTCTATTTTAGTAAAGCAGTAGGTACCTGCCAGCCGGTAGGTACCAGTACGGAAAATAAACTTTTGTATGGTACACTTAATCTACAGTTAATAAAGTAAATAAAAACAATCAGCTATTTTCAATCCACTACGTCGTGACTCCAGTCCCCGTTTTGTGATCATAAACTTTGCAAAAACCATTTTCTACACTACATGCATTACCTTATTTTTACTATTTATGAGCGCTCCATCTATTGTACCCTTAACTTTCATAATAATAACTACTAATTTTCGTATCCCACAGCATTTGCAAAAAGCGCAACACTAACATGAGACGACCATTCATCCCGTATTATACGGGACAGTCCCTTTTTTAAACATTTCATTTCGTATATGTAGTTATTTGAATAAATTACGTAAATGTTTCGTAGTTATAAGGAAGTCACCGTTTTGTCGTTTCAGACGTTTCATGTATTAATCAAAGTCTAGAAAGCACGAAAAAGATGGTGTAACCTTCAGATAAGATACAATAGGATGACATCACAAGTTCTACAATTTACGAGACCATTGTAGCACTTTTGTCGACTTTAATAAATAGCGCGCGATCCCGCTTATGAGGCAGTATTAAGTACCAAGTCTAGCGCGAAAAAAATTTGCTTACGACACCACGAAGGTGTCTGGTACGTGCGGTGCGTGTGAATAGTTCATTAATTAAGGTTAAGTGTTAATAAATAACTTTTCTTGAATAAATAATTGTTGTAGTGTAGTTTGTATCTGGCACGGTAGAAAATCAGAAAATGCCAAAAAGAAAGAGTACATTTAATAGAGATTTAGAAAGTGAATATCCATTTATTAAAAAGAAGACCTCAGATAGTGATGTAGGCGCATAAAATGATGGGCACAGTTTTCACTTGCACATGGTGGTAAAGTGGATATTGTTCAACACATATCGACGCTTAATCGTAAAAAGACAGATATTGCTGCTTCTAGTAGTAGCAAAATGTCTTTTTTTCGTAAAACACATTTGTAAATGAAGAACAAAAGCTAGCTGTGATTGAGTGTACTTGGTCATACCACAACGTGATCCACAATCAGTCGTTTCGTTGTGTGGATTGCACCAGTAAGCTAATAAACAGTTGCTTCCAACAACAATTTGCATACGAGAACCAAATCTGAAAGTATTGTGTGTTACATTTTACAAAATGATCTTGGAACGGTCAATTTTGTAACCATCATACTGTTCAAAATCACAGGAGCGTAAAAATTTGTCCTGTATTTTTAAGATATTTTATTCAAGTACAAGTTTTGGAAATTTAAGATCTTCCAGGTGAAGCTTCAAACATTCATTGAATCCGAATATATTATTAAAACGGGTGACAAATACGAATTAACAACAAAAGTAATGGCATTGTGCACTAAGAACACAAATTGCAATTTTGGAGGAGCAGCGACATGGCCAAAATAACGCCTTTCATAAAATTCAACAGTTACTTAAAAGACTTTTAGTTGAATGAACCGTGCTGTTCACCATTCACAACTGTATTCAAACATCAGAAGATCTAAGTCTATTGACATCCAGAAATTATTGTGACAATCTATGGTTATTTCGACATTTATACTGTTTGAATTGAACAATTAAAAGAATTTGATAAGTTTGTTAATGTTGAAGTTTGGCCATGGTTTATTCATGAAACTTATACATTTCATAAATGCTGCAAGTGGAATGAAAATCTTTAATGGTAGAAGTATAATGGTTTTATCACATTTAAAGCAACAATTAATAGAACGGAGAAATGAAGTCTTTTGCCAAATTAGGTTAACACTATCTAGTAGCTTTGATGAATGAAGAAGAAGTAGCGTAGCTCAGTTTAAAACATCAGTGAACATGTTTTATACCTTGTATAGCCTATTTAGATAAATGGATGTAAACGTATCGTTGATATTGTAAAAAGAACCTCTAATCGCTTATTTAACACATGATCAAGTTTATGCACACTCAGCTTGAAATTAAGACATGCAAAACGATAATCAAAAATTGTCACTTCGGAAAATATATTTTACTCATATTATATGCAAGCATGAGAATTACAATTATACAAGCATATTATTAACCATGATGATTTCTAGACAATCTTAGTAACAATGTACATCTTTAGGTATGGCAAATGTAAGAGTATTTCAAATAGGTAACTATCAAACTGCATACACGTGTTATCAAATCGCACCATGCGCGGGCATTTAAATACACCACGGAAATGATAAAATTAAATTATAAAAATTTCATATACCACATATACTCCAGTATTAATGTAAGCGTCCCACATGGAAAATCTTAAAACTAAATTTTGACGATTCTTACAAGTTGAGCCAATTTTTTTTGTTAATTACGTCAGGATAGATGAGGATATGTTTGTAGGTATAAAACCATCCTGAGCCATTATATGGCTCAGGATTGCTATAGAGGTTATCAGGTTTGTATGCTCGCAAACGTACTTCAGGCTCAAGTTGGTATGAAATATGTATATATATATATATATATATATATATATATATATATATATATATATATATATATATATATATATATATATATACTACGTGGATGATGCATTGGCTATTAACTCAATGTGAAATTTGAGTCCTTAACATTCAATATGTTAGAGTGAGATCTTCTATCCTTTACAAAATATTAGCAAAAACGCGCATGCGTCAATTTTTAAATTTTACCAGGAAATTTTAGGATTTATGTTTAGATGTTACAAGGGTTTAAATTACTTTTAACCTTATTCTTGCAATATGAATAAATGTTCTTATATTATATGGACTTTTACACATGATATTAAAGTCCTTTTTTTTCTTATGTTAGTTAACATAAGTTAAAAAGTAATCTTTAAAACGGTTATAATTCAGTAATAATATATTACTTTACAAGGGAAGTAAATAGAATTTACCCCACTTAGCCTTATTAACAAGGCGAGGTAGAGTAAATCGTTACTTCCTGTGTAAAGTACATTATTTTTTTCACTATCAACACGTTATATTGTCTATTAACAATTACTTTATGATTGTATTACAAAGATTCGTTAGGGGAATCTCATGTCATTGTAGGAAAATTAAGTAGCGGTTTTCATTGGTACTATAGTAACCGTTTGTCATTTGATCAAAAACATACAATACAATAATCGTTTATTGAAAATTAGAGTTTATTATTGAAAAATTTTGTGCAACTCATTGGAAGCTCCAACAAAGTTAGTGGAATTATCAGATGTAATTAAATTAGGTTTTCCTCTGCGATTGACGAACGTTTAAGAAAGCATTAGTACTTAACTCTGTTACTAAGTCTAGATGCATGGCTTTTGTTGTCATACATATAAAAAGCCAAATCTAATAATCTAAAACCACAAGTTTTTCCGTTCCTTTATAAGTATCGGTCCAACATAATCAATTCATTCCTTGTAAAATACCGGATTACCAACTTTAGTCCTCACTAAGGGCAAGTTGCCTATCAGAGGATTATAAGATTTAGGATTGGCTTTGAAGCAGTTAATGCATTCATGACAAGTGTGCTTCGCGTTATTTAGACCATTTATAGGCCAGTAGTGTTCACGAATGCAAGCCAATAATTGCCGTGCACCGCAGTGCATTAAAGTAAATAAAGTAAAATAAGTTTAGTCAGCTTATGTTGTTTAGGAAGTAAAATATGATATTCTTTGTCAAATTAATAATTGGAATTTGCCAGGCGGCCTCCAACTCTCACTAAACCATTATCATCTAAAAAAAGGTTCGATGATAATATACCTACCAGTATCGCGTGTGAGAAGTTGACTCGCTTTTAATTGTTTTAGCAGTGGGTCAAACGCTTCAGCTTGGCATAGCTTAAGGAGAACTTTAAGGCTATTATGAACTTCTAATGTAGTTAAGGAACCAGACTGACGAATATTTCCAGGGGTAGCGTTTCTCACAAAACGAATAATCCTTGCTACAATTCGTTGCAATTTGGTAAGAGTAGAATAATATTCGAACATGTTCGAGTATTGTAAAGTTAAAAAATTTCGAATATTTTTGGATGTCGATGTTAGCTCAGAATCAACATCAAAGTCGTTGTTAATCAGTTGAATAGGCCGTTGATTAGAGGGCTCGACTAGAAAGTTCGGGCTATTCCACCACAAGGCACAGTTGGGCATTTCACGCACACTAATACCACGGGAAACTAAATCGGCAGGGTTTAATTTAGATGGTACTGAAACCAAGATCTTGCATCAGTTAACTCCTGAATAAGGGCAACACTATTAGCTACGAAAACTTTAAATTTATTAGAGGCGGAATGAATCAAATGTAGTACTATGATAAAATCGGTCCATAGTTGGATATCAGAAACAGCGTTATTTAAAATCAATTTTATCTTACATATCACATAACTCCTACCTGCGAATTGCAGTTCCACGAAGAGGGGCAATGCGGGATTTGGTACACAGAATATTTGAATAGCAATTACTGTTCCAGACGGTAACGCGTAAATAAACACAAGCGCCGTAAGCATAGCTGCTGCTGTCGCTGAAGCCACGACGTTCTATGAAGACATAATTAGCAGGAATTATAACTCGCGGTATGTATAGATGCCCTTTAAAGGAATTCCACTCTGAATTTAAATCTTGTGGACTACTTTCATCCCAGTTTTCGAATAGCTATTATTGGAGAAAGCAGTCTTAGTTGATCAAAAACTTGCAAAACCATTGATAAGATGGAACACTTCGTATTTTTAGTCGAAGTTGACTTTAACGGGACATTATACAGTATAAAGTCCCGCGAGGAATCCTAAACGATAGCCAAAGTTTTTACATTCTCACGCTCGCCTAAGGGGACCGTATAAAGTACACTATCACCTTCCTTAGTTAGTCAAGGGAATTTGCTACAAATTTTCGAGTTGGAAAACCCACAGTTGCTAAGATTGTAGTTAATTCTGCCTGAAGTAGTTTCACCTCCTGAACAGAATTGTCACCAGTGATCAAGTTATCCATATAAAAATCAGATTTTAGAACCGCTGAAGTGTTTTGGATAATTTTCTGCAGATAAGTTAGTCAAATGCTGTAAACATTTCGTGGCTAGTTAAATAGTACTAGCCGTTCCATAAGTAATGGTATTTAGTTTATAGGTCTCTATTGGGAAATCAAGATAATCACGCCAAAGAATGCGCTGAAATTTGCGCTCAGGAGGTTGTACAAGTACCTTACGGTGCATTTTTTCAATGTCGCCTGTTAGCGCTATTCTGTGGTGTCCAAAGCGTACAAGAATTGAAAACAAGTCATTTCGAATTACTGGCCCGACAACTTGTGGTCATTAATTGAAATGTTTGAGGAGGTAGTAGCGCAATCATCGAAAACCACAATTAATTTCGTGGTTAAGGAATCGGAACTAATTACCGCATGATGAGGTAAATAATAACATGGCATATTAGCAGTAAATATTGGGATGAACACCCCCAAGGATATACACCTAAGTTTTTACCAGACATATGACCCAAGGCAATATATTCATGTATGAAACCTTTATATACAGTTTTTAGTTCAGAATTAGTAAAAACTTTCTTTTCCAGGTTAATCGGTCTTATTTTGGCTAAGTCTAGTGAGTTACCAAGTTTAACTAGCTTATTACTAAAGGGTATAGATACTACAAAACGACCAGAGTTATTTTGAGTAATAGTTTCTGTAAACTGTTGCTGACAGAAGCGTTCTGCTGGAGAACGTATAAACTCTTCACATAGAGGTTGCATATCCCCTAACTGCCAAAACTTTTGTGGTGACGTAGGACCGTTTCCAGATATCACCCAACCAAATAATGTTTTTTTGCAATACAGGTTTATCTTCTCTCAAAGAAATTTGACCAATGCATAGTAAGTTGTAGAAATTACCAGCACCTGTAACAATATCCATAGGTAAAGATTTATTAAAATTCATGTCGACAAGTTTAATTCCCCCAGGAATCTTCAGTTGAGCTTGGTCAAACGATGCCAAAGGCAAGTTTTTAGGAATAGTCAGACATTGTATCTTTAAGGCGTAATCACAGACTAGTTGTAGATTGTTACTCAAAAACCGCACCCCCTAGAAAAATTCAAAGTACGCCACTGAATTCGGCACTTCGCAGTATATAAGTACCGTTGACCAAATATATCAGTGTAATAGTATTAAGCGAGGTATAAGACCTTGAAAAAAGTGTAGAAATATCGACGTTTGTCTATAAGTCGAAAACAAAAGAAGATACTACATTTTCGATTTTGCCATGAAATTTAGGCCTACAAAGTAGTACGTAAATGTAAAAACTGCAAACTTCTATCTTTGATAATAACAACGATATCTTTAAAAAACAACTAAAATAACGAAATCGGGAGACACGGTACATGCATAAAATCAACGTAATAAACCGTTATCTGCTTTCTTTCTTCATGAATAATACATTTTGTATCAATATTATTTGAATGCTTTCTTTTTAAAATGTATTATTTAAACATTCATCGTCATGAATGAATTGTAATAATTCAAATCTGAAATTTCTGATTAATAAATACTTTGTTATCAGTATTATGTAATTTGATACAAAAGGAACAATTAACTCTTATAATATTGGTTTTCTTTCAGAACTTTAGACTAAGGAACCACAATTTAAACAAATAAGTTAATTAATGGATCTGTATTACCAATATTTACAGATATTGCTTGTGGATTAAGAATTCCTAAAACTTATGATCTAAACATATAATAACGGTAATGTAGATTGATTATCCTTATTGCCTGAAATGAAACTTACAATATAAACAATGACACCTCTTAAGATAATCAAACTTCTGCCATTTAAAAATCTAAAATTATTGTTACATAAATAAATTCCGCAGTCCTTTATCCGATATAATGTGGTATCCAAGGGGGTTGATTTATTCTTATTAATCCTTAATATGTATCCACACTTGTCACTGACACACGCCATAATATTTACGTAATTCGACCGTCGCACCACTCCCTAACTTAAATGTCCAATGCGCAAAACAAGATGTGGTAATTTGATTTACGATATGCCCTTCTTGAAAAATCAATGTTAGTCAAGAATATATTTACTCGCACTCAAAATTCTTAAATGTTCTACACGGTGGATTTAGTGTTGTTGCAACCGTACATGTAATTAAATCAATAACATTAATGTCCAATACTGTTTAATTAATTCATACATGCTTGTACACCTTTATTTGGTTACTTAAAGGATTACTTTAGGTGTTTTTTCAGAACGCGCGTTAATACACAATACTTCTAACTGGATGTTGGGTGTTTAATTTTAAATCTGCTCACGAAATACTCGCGCGCGACCACCTCTAAAGTATCGCTCTTTGCCCAGCGCCTTTCTGTGTACCAGCCTTTATGCACCTGCGGTTACCCATTTGAGTCAACATCATCATATTTTTCGCGCTAAAACCACAATCAACTTATCCCAAAGGAGCTTTCCGCTACGCGTGTTTGCCGAGAGAAAACCGCAGTTATCTTGAAATTCTTTACCAACATCCTCATAATTATTCTGAAATACCCTAATTCACATTCAAATTCACTCCATATAATGTCCAGATCTATATTCAACTTTTTCTAAAAGTTATACACACGTGCGAGTCTTCTTTCCATTAGTCCTTGAGCATGCATTCCATTTTTCTATTACGCAATGCAACAATTATACAAGCAAAAATATACATACATATTTTTTCTGCACTTTAATATTTTAATTTCACCGATTCACACGTTTACAATAATTCTAACATCGCATTTGTCAATGCAAATTCCGGTAGCACTTAACCAATGCTTTACTAAAATTCCAGTGGCGTAGCGTTTATACTAATTTACATTCTGTACAAAAAAAAATTCTCGTGCACTCACGTTCATTTGCCATCCAAAATACGTTCTACATACAACATAACCCTGTATGTACGAAGTGGGTTAAAATAATCTCACGCAATATTCGGCACAAATGCTGACTAACACTAATGGGCCACAAAATTTTGCTTTCAAGTCATCCAGAGAATCCATTTAACCGCGTATCTAACGAAATTGGTGCATCGATATAGATTTTCAACAAAATTCATCCAAAATGCTAACTAACACCCATTGGTCACGTAATCCAGACAAAACAATTTCGCCGCGATCTCAACAATATTCGGTCCAAAGCCTGGCCAATACTCATAATGAACCACAAAATTTACCTCAAATGCTAACCAATACGCATGGGTCACAGGCTATAGCTCAATAGCTTTGCCGTAATCTCAACGAAATGGATGTATTTATGTCGATTTTAGACAATATTCGGCAAAAATGCTAACCAAACCTCATTAACCACAAAATTTAGTTCTTAAACATCGAGAGAATGCATTTTGGCGCGTCTCCAGCGAAATTGCTGTAACAACAGATTTTAGGAAAATGCAGCTCAAATGCTCACTCATGGGGGCACGTAACTTGGCTCTTGGTTGTGAAAGCAATCCATTTTCCAGTGACCCTAATGAAGTACATTTTGGGCAACATTCGGCCGCAATGCTTACCAAAATCCATGGCCCGAGGTATTCAGCTCTTGTTGATTCAGGGAGTCTACTTTCCGGCATCCTCGGGAAATTTGGTGCGTAAATATAAATTTTAGGAAATATCATCTTTCACTGTTCACCCTCTGCTCGATTCAGAAAAGTTATTTTAGTACATAAGGTATCGAAAACTAGAAGTCCACAAGTAGTCATGGAAAGGGGGTGGACTAATATTGTGCACAGACACACGACATGCAATATTGTGCACGCACCACACGGCCTTATGTTTAAACTGTTTTAGAACAATAATTTAACAAATCAAGTTTGAGCCACAAGTAAGTTCGTTTTGTGGAACTTATAGCAATCTTTAGTTTTTTAGAACATAAATAAATGTTAAATATAAAAATACACCATTTAAAACCCAAAAGCTAAGTATTTTAATAAATAAATGTTTAACTTGTTAAATAAATAATAAACAATTTTAGTCCAGGCATCACAAACCTCATTCTTGATTCTTCTCTTTTTGATTCATGGTCAACACCATCCAGACAAACGTATCTACTGGCAGAGCTTGACAAATTACACTTTTCCTTTTTTTTATGCTTGTGCAATCAATATAATTATCACTTGGCCGATCTTTAGTTGGAGGTGGAGTATACAGGGTTTCTCAGAGTAACCGTTCGTTAGAAGTTTTCGGGGAAAGAAAAAATGTAGAATTCTGAATTTTTTAACTAATGGGTTATTCAAGATTTTATTTTAAAACATTTTCAAGATCCTACCACATCCGGTTATCCCAGAAGTCGCCATTATTTTCTGTATTTTATATGAAATAGCTGGTACATTATTTCATTTTGGATTTCTTAGAAAATTTCATGACGAGTTACAGTAGGTTTCCTATACCTATTTTTAACTGTTTCTTACACATCTTAATTCTTTTGAAAATTTTAAAAGATGTAGTCTTATTTTCAACACTGCGCCTTTTACCTATTTTCGAACTGGTGGTAAACGATTCTGGGGTAGGCGGAACTACAAGAATGATACTTTCGAAATTAACAATTGATTTATCACATACAGGGTGTCCAAAATTTGATGACCAATTGCATCATTTTCAAAGTTGAAAAAATTCGTTCTTTCAAATGTCGCACCACGTATATTATTGGATGGTCGGATGCAGAATTTGATTCTGCATCGATTCGCTGTAACTTTCCCTATACCTATTTCCAACGGTTTTTTTGGTAATCCAAATTTTTCAATTTAATGTAATTATCGGCAGAAAGCAAAACATCATTTATTTTTCGAAACAAAATAAAACAACTGAAACGGCAGAAATTCACTTTGATTAAAACATAAAAACAAAACAAAAACATTACAAAATTTAGAAGGTAATAACAAATGAAAAACAAAAAAATTGAAAATTATGACAAGAAATAATATATAAATGTTAAATTACAATCTATATGCCTGCTATTTTGGTTCAAACACTGAATAACTTTGTTATATACTCCTCGCGACACAAACCTCCAAAGTTCGTCTGGACTTAGTAAACACATCGTGAACACAGTTCAATACTTCCTGTCTAGTTTGTACCGGCCTAGAGTACACTACTTCTTTTATACGGCCCCAGAGGTGAAAAATCAAAGGGTGTCAAATGGGGTGACCAGGCTCCTTGTGGGCCAATTCACCAATCCTCGAACATGAAGGCCAACTGCGGATTTACAGCTGTAGTGGAATGCACTGGAGCACCATCCAGCTGATTGCTCTGTCACGTGAAGGTAGAGAATATCCAGCCTCATTCAAATTTTCATCGTACACTTGATATGCCACTCTATTGTCTATAATAAAATCTCGTTTACGTTATCTTAATATTCTGTGGACTGATGCTCTTGAAACACCCAATTTGAACTCCGTGGAAAAGCTTAAAATAAGCCAACACATTCACCTCGTTACCTTCATTATCTATTCGGGCTTTAGGTGATTTCGAGTTGCCCTTACACTCCCAGTAGCCATAAGCCGAGCTTCGATTGTTGCGAGTCAAGGTCTGGATATCGTTCGTCAAATAATCTGCATGTTCGTCTGAAAATTCGTCTTTTGGGTTTTAAAATGGTGTATTTTTATTATCTTTCACAAATATATGGCTACGTTTCGATAACAATTACAGTTATCGTCCTCAGTAGTGGTAATATCTTTAAGAATTGTTTAAGATATTACCACCACTAAGGACGATAAATGTAATTGTTATCGAAACGTATAGATTTGTGTAAAATATAAAAATACACCATTTTAAACTCCAAAAGCTAAGTATTTTAATTATGTACTTGAGAAATTTAACAAAATCACTTAGAACTGTAAGTAGATACTTACCTAACGAAGTTGTGAGCTGATACTGCTTTGACATAAAATCAACATTCTTTTGCTCCTATCAAAATCAAGGTTTACTAGGTAGGACTTTTGGAGATTCATCTACTTTGGATCAAAAAAATGGGTTAACAAGAAAACGGTTGGAAATAGGAATAATGAAAGTTATAACGAATCGATGAAGAATAAAATTCTGCATCCGACCATCCAATAATACACGAGCTGTCACATTTGAAAAAACAAACTTTTTGAATTTTGAAAATGATGTATTGGTCATCAAATATTGGACACCCTGTATGCGATAAATCAATTGTCAATGTGGATTTCAAAATTACAGTGCTTCCGTTTAGTCTAGATTCATTTACCACCAGTCGAAAATGGGTAAAAGGCACAGTGTTGAATATAATGCTACATCTTTCAAAATTTTCAAAAGAATCAAGATATCTAAGAAACAGTTGAAAATAGGTATAGGGAAATCTGAGAAATTCAAAAATGAAATAATATAACGGTGTTCTATTTAAGATAAAAAAGTTAATGGCTACTTCCGGGATAACCAGAGGTAGTATTACCGTGAAAATATTTTAAAATGAAAGGGAATCTTAAATAAACCTGGAGTCCAAAAATTCAGAATTCTACTGTTTTTCTAACGAACGGCTACCCTGAGAAAGCCGGCATTTACATAGCGAATCAGATAACTCCGACGGAAAATCAGTAAGTTTCAAAGCCGGTTTCGAATTTTCTCCATTTTTGGGCGCAACTTGTTGATATAAAACCCAAACATAACGGTTAGGTCAACAAGATGATAGAAAATTCTCGTGTACCATCTGCAGCCCTTCATTCATGTGTGGAACTTTCCGAAAAATGAATCCATTCGATCCACACCTTACATGTGCGAATTGAAGGTACTCTTTTACTAACCTTTTCTGCTCTTTTCGTTGTTTGATCGATTGCTTTAGTTCCTATGTAAGTAGAAGAAAACATCACAGCTTTGTTGTTTCCAGGATCGGGCTAGTATGTCTACTTCATCTACATAAACAGAGTTTCACAAGAGTTTTTGTAAATGAAGTAGGTATGCAAAAAATATTTATAGAAACTGGCAGACTGATTGTCACCTAGATGACGTTTAACGAGTAGCATGCAGTAATCACAACTATGATCTAGACAAGATTATTTAAAAATGTACACAATTTAAACAATCTCATTAGTTTTTGTTTAATAAATATACTTAAATTTGTATGTTTTTTATTATAATTGTAATGTTGTGGCCCTCTTGAAATAGCTATTATAAATATGTGGCCCGAGAAGAAAAAGGTTGGGTATGGCTGGTTTAGATGATTGAACATCGGGCGATCGTGATTGGAATCATTAATATCATTGAAGTGAAGAAACTTTCTCACTATTTCAAATTTGAAGACTATCATAGAATCTGAAAAATCTGGAACATTGAAACTGTGGCAGTATCTGTAACAAACAAAATACCCTATATACCAGACAAAAAATAAAACCTACCGAATGCGTTTCAATAGCTAAGCTATCATCTGCAGTCGACTGGGACGAACTAAAAAAAATTGTAATATACGAGGGTGCATTGAAAAATTCTTCGTCTACAATAGAAGTAAGCAAAATTTGAAAGTATTTTATTATTCAACATACTCTCCTCTTAATTGGATACATTTATTACAACGAATCTGCAACGCCTCTAGACCTTTAAAAAAATGTATCTTGCTCTGTAAACCAGGTCTCCACAGCTTCTATCACCTCTTCGTTGGAAGAAAATTTACGACCTTTTAGACTTTTTTTCAGTTGAAGAAAGACATGGTAGTCGGACGGAGCCAGATCTGGTGAATAAGGCGGGTGTTCGAGTAATTCGAACCCTAGATCACGAATTGTTTGCATGGCAACATGCGATTTGTGTGCAGGGGGATTGTCCTGCAAAAACAAAATACCTTTGAACAATTTTCCGCATCTTCTGTCCGTAATTCTTTCTCGTAGAGTGGTCAGTAACGTCGAATAGTAATTCCCAGTTATTGTTCCATCCTTATCCAGAAAATCTATCATGATTACTTCTTGGCAACCCTAAAATACTGAAACAAGAACTTTTCTAGCAGATTTTTGAACACTAAATTTCTTAGGCCTTGGAGAACCAGAGTGTCTCCATTCCGGTTGCTGCTTCTACCATTGCACGCTTCTGGTCGACATTCAGACATTTGGGGAACCATAATGCAGAAATGTTTCTCGTGTCCAAATCGACGTGAACTATATGATGGACGGTCTGAATGAACTGCATCGCTATTTACGGGAGTGGACACAGAAACTGGCCGTCCCGATCTTCAATGGAAAATGTACCTCTTTTGAAGCTTGCAAATCCAATTTTTCACGGTCACATTGTAATAAAAAAATGTGTAACGTTTATGAATTTTAAATAATAAAAAGTAAGTTAAACAAAATAATGAAATAATAAATCTCCACAAAATACTAACCTTACACCATTTATAATTGTGCCTTTGGCTCATCGGTAGATTAACAGGGTAGGTTCACTAAAATGATTTGCTTAATTACCACTTACCATGAATAATAAAGAACGTAAAAAAATGAAGTTATCTAAGGTGCCAAATTGTCTTTTTTTAAATTATCGGGACAATTAAACCGACTTTACAAAAATGTAAAAAATAGCAATATACAGACTATGTTTATTGAATTAAATGTAATGATGAAATAATGAAGGTCTTACAATTATGCTTAAAACACTAAATAAAACACTACATAAATACCTTAGAAACTTTGTACACAAATTTTTCTTTTTGACAACCTCTGGTATCTAAATATGATTACGGAGAGGTTAACAGGATGAAGTCATTCTTACGTCATCATTATCAGCCACACCCCAAATTGAATTTATCTTTATTAAATCCGTATAATTTCTTCTTAAAATTTTTAAATTCACTTCTTATTGCATTAATTGGAAGTATCCATTCAAAAAATTTGCAACCATAAAATCAAATGCGTACTTAAAATTCAATTACGTTGTAAATTGAATTAATGATAAACGTACAATTAAAGTAAAAATGGTATAAATACGTAAAGAAAAACGTACAGAAAAACATCAAGAAAACGCCACCAAATTGATGGCGCTTTACACATAAATTTAGATAAAATCAAAAAGAAGCAGCTTCGACATTCAACAGGAAGTGCAAATGGAGGATTTCGAAGTAGATGAAGAGGTCATGCGCAGAAGATATCAGCAGATTAACTTAACGCAGATGCGTTATGTATCAGATAAGAAATGAATACAAATTGAAAGGATTATAAATCTTTACGAACTAAGAAGATATGCAAATTAAGTTGCCTACCTCATACCAATATTGTAAAATAATTAAAATTTTCTTGTATTTAGAACTACATGAAGGACAGATCCTAAATTGAGGTATATTTTATACAACACTAAAAAAGAGTTGTTACAACACACGGACATTAATCGCCATGGGTATTAAGCATATCTTCGTAAATATGTTTACCTCTTAACCCCTTCAAATACAGATACTTGATGGCTTGATGCTCCAATTTTTCAATTTCAACAATTTCGGTCGACATCCTTTTTTTCAAATTGATTGCGCAACTTTGGTTTTTGTCAAACATATGTAGAGCTACGGTAGACTTGTCACAACGTTTGTATTTGATATGAACTAAATGTTCTTTAAACAAAATTTTGCCCTATATATATTTGTTCACAATTTTTACTATTAATTTTAAAAATTCCCGGCTTATCCACTTGATCTTTTGGATTGCGTATGAGTGTTTGAAAACTATTATCTGAAGTAGTGGTTGTTTTCAAATTAATTTTGGAAAAGATGTTAGAGAGACTTTTGGTATAAGCAGGATAGTTTGGTAATTTTACATAATTTGTTCTCTAGCGTTGCCTAATGTAGTTACATTCTTAACCTTCATCCTATGTGTTTGTTTCCTAACGACATTAACAACCACTTCATCTAAAAACCCGTTGTATGCAGCAGTTTCTTTATTATAATTTTGAACTGAAAGAGGAAAATTATGCAACCTATAAACCAAAAAGAGATTATGCTGCTTACAGTGATTGGATTTCTTGTTAATTTAAAGTTTTTGCAAAGTTCTCAACACTACAAATTTTAGTATTAAAGATGGCAAACATATCATCCATGTAAACAATCCAAACCCTAGGAAAATAAGGCAAGTCGCGTTTTAAGGCTGTTTCAAATCATGAACAGATTGGCCATAAACAGAGATAAGCCCATTGTTTGATCCATCGAAACGCTTGGAAAAAAGGTCGAATGAGATTAAAATTTGTTCTTCTGAAAGTTCAACGATTTTAATTTTATCAATAAATTCATACGAATTTGAAGGTTGGGTTGTTGGTAGGAAAGATTATGAAATTTACTAGATAACAATTTTGACAGCAGATAAGTAGGTGCATTAATACCAGAAACAATGGGTTGTATAGCATTACCTGGTTTATGGATTTTAGGCAGGAAATACCTTCTAGGTCAGGGATTCCCAAACTATTTTGGGCCAGAGACCCCTTTTCCAAAATGAACCGATACCTCAGACCCCCATAGCCAAATTACTTTAAAAATCCTATCTCTAGTTTTTTTCCTATTGATACAAAATACTTACCAATTTAAAAACTTTGCGGTTGGTTAAGTGAGTAAACTTTGCATCACTTTCTCATCAAAATTTAACAAAATAGACATAAAATTCAATTCAATAAAAAATTAAGTGTAATGGATGAACCTAGTGACTTTCTACCAAACTAGCTAAATCTGGTTCAGTATTGGTGAGTTGCAGCCTTACATTTCCGCGCTCGTTGATTTTCAAACGGTTTCTCTGTTTTGTCAAAATGTTTGTAACCATACTGAAGCCTTTTTCGACTAGGTATGATGATGGAAAAGCGATAAGGTATTTTTCAGCAATATTCCACAATGCACGATACTGTTTTTCAATATTGCGCTGCAACCAGAACTTTTGATAGCTTTGGTTAAATTTATGCTTAAGCTCCTCGTCTGTGCTGACGGTGATCAACTCTTCTTGCATTGGCTTCGTCCATGGCTGTGATATTGTACGGATTTATTATCCATTGAGGAATTTATAAATGTAAAAGATCCTTAAACCTGTTAGTAAAATCCTTGTGCAATGCGTCCAAGTGAGTGACATGATAAAATAACATCGTCTTGAAACATTTCTGGTAATTTTGACAAATGCGGAAACTGTGAATATTCTTTTCTGCTTAAATTTTGTTTATAAAGGATAAGTTTACCCACAAAGGCCGATATTAATGATTTTGTTTTAATCAAATTTAGATTGGCACTCTGCAGCTGCAAATTAACTTTGTTAAACATACCAAAGATATCAGTCAAGTAGTAAATATGTTTTACAATTGTTCAGATTTTCTTTCAAATTTGGATCTTTTTCTTGTAAAAACTCCAACACAGATTCAAAAATAGTTGAAAATCTTGCTAAGCAAGAGCCTCTTGATAGCCAGCGAACTTCAGTGTGCAGAAGTAACCGAGTAAAGACTTCGTTTTCGTCACATAGCTGAGCAAATAACCGAGAGTTCAAAGAATTGTTTCGAATCTTGTTGACAGCATTTATAACATATTGTAAAGGCTGGTGAAATCTAGAACTCAGATTTTTTGCTACTAAATGCTGTCCGTGAATCACGCAGTGAATGACCAGTACCTCAGGCAGTTGTCGCTTTAAGTGAGCTATAAAACCACGAAGACGACCAACCATAGATGGTGCACCATCAGTCGCAACATAAACAATGTTCTTCCATGGAATAGCTTTGTCGGTAAAAAAAAATGTTGCACGGCCTGAAAAATCGATTCTCCTCTGGTATCAGTCTCTAAATATGTAACAGAAAGTAGTTCTTGGCACATATTTTCATCTTTAATATATCGAACATATCCTAGCAACAAAGCTTCAAACAACAGAGTTTCATTGTCGGGTAATGTAGACTCGTCCAACTGGAGAGAGAATCTGTTGGTCTGTAAGAAATTGCATAAAATGTTTTCCACGTCGCAACCCATCTCGTCTATTCCCCTCTGAACGGTGTTATTGCTCAAAGGAATTCTCTTTATAGTATCATGTGCGGGCTTGTGCAATATAATGTTGAGGACCTCCGCAATGGCTGGTAAAGAAGCTGCTCTCCAATTGTGTGGTGTTTCCCCGACTTCGCTATTAGTAAAGATATATTATAGGACGCTCGTAAACCATCAACGTCTTGCATAGATGATGACGCAAACATCGATGTTATGGATGGCATTTTCTCTAGTTTTTCTTTAAGTGTTAATTTTTCACATATGGGACACATCGGCAAGTGTTGATTTGACAGATGGAATAAATCCAAACTTCAAGTAGTCCAAACTGTATTGTCTGCATTTTTTTTGTATCTGTCATCATAAAACTCGCAGTAAACCTATAAATCAAAAAAATACACGAGCTAATTTTTTATCACACCTACTGGATGTTTTTTAGGTATGCTCACGAACTTACTCATTGATAAATTTGTATAGTATCGAAAATTTGTATTAGGTACCAATCAGCGTAAAAAACGAAAACAAAGAAAATTGAACATTTACAATTTTAGGCAACAACTTTTCTAATGTAGTTTCAAAAAATTTTGTAGAAAAATATTAAAACGTTTTTTGGTACTTGCCTGTTACTTTTTCATAAACTGCAGAAATGTATGATTAAGCAGGTTAAGCTATTAACGCGCGTAGGTAACTAAGCTCTTTGTAAATTCTTTTTCAATCACTTTATTTTATTTTACTTTAACTATGTAATCACTTTGTAATCTCTTGAAATAAATTGGTAGATGAGTGTATTATCATTCAGACTCCAACAAATTTCAAAACGCAAATGAACTTTCAAGCTTGTTATATAGTAAAATATCAGGAGCATGTTTGGACTTGAACTTGATCATGATTTCGTTCGTGTTAAATCGCGTATATGCGTCAAATATTAAAATTACAACACTGATACTTCCAACAAAGATATTAGTTATTCTTATAAGTTGGTACACGTAACACAACTCATTCAGTATCTTGAAAGTTTCAAGTAAGAACTTGTGTTAATTAATAGAGGTCGATTTTTAGACCTCGTTCACCCCGAAAATCAGTTTTCGATTATGTCGACCCCTGGGAAACCGATTTAGACCACTTTGGGAATCCCTGCTCTAGGTAGTACCGAATTGGCTGCCATTAGTCGAAACCTAAAAGAGTCATCCATAACTATTTTACATTCTAATAAAACCTTCCTAGTTGAAGTAAATACTTCAGACAATGACTGAATAAGAACCTGAATCTAACAGTTCATTGATTAAATCAAAATTATTGTCTTTGTTCAAAATGACCATTTGATCAGTTTTATCTGTTTTGAGATAAAAACAATTTTTACTTTCGAGATCTTTAACAATTTGAAGTACTTATTACTAACATATTTGATTAAAGATACCTTATCCACTACTTGATTTTGTCAAACATATGTAAAGCTATGGCAGACTTGTTCGAAATATTTGTATTTGATATGAGCTAAATATTCTTTAAAGCAAAATCACGGACCTTTAGGCTACTCAGAACTCATTAAACTTTCATCATTTTCTCTATCATCGGATAAGCAATTAGCGTTCCTCGCCGATGATATATATATATATATATATATATATATATATATATATATATATATATATATATATATAAAAATTTTTTTTCTTTCTCTTTCTTCACTATGGTACGTGTGTCAATAAAAACGAACTACAAACTTCAACATTTTCCATATATTTCGAATACGGTTGTATTCATCGTCAGTGGAATTTAACAATCAAAAGAACTAAAATTAATATTAAAAATTGACAATTATGACAAATAATGTACAAGGTTACTATTGTAAATTTTCCAACATATTACTATAATTTATGGGTAAGCTTTCTAAATCCTTTTTACTGTTACAAAATTATATATATATATATATATATATATATATATATATATATATATATATATATATAATATATTAGAAATTTCTTTAGTTCGCCCCAGTCGACCACTGATGATAATAGCTTAGCTATTCAAAAGCGTTCGGTGTTTTTTAATTTTTGTGTGGTAGTGGGTGTATGTTGCTTATCATAGAACCTTTTATAGCCGTGCAACCAAGTTTCCTTAAATCATTGACTGATATATTTTCAGATCTCTCAGGTTGCTTTTGGATTGCGTATCTTGCTGTTTCATATGCAATTTGAAGCATGAAATTTTTTGTAAAGTAATAAGTACAAAAATCATATGGTGTTCTGAGGTCCGTAACATTTGAAACAAAATTTTAATACCCAGTGAATTGTATTCTTTCCTCGTCAAATTTCAGGGCGTCCTGTTTCCAAATTATATTTTGGACACAAGCTTTGTGAAAGTAAAAAGAAATTTTGAAATCGTAGTTTAAATATCTTGATAATTTTTTAATGGGTCTCACATTTGGGCACCATTTTGTAACAGTTCTCTTTGCTCGTCCTTTTCTTGGGGGCTATCTTGTGATGGTTCGCACGCTGGGGATTGTTTTGTGACGGGCGTATTACCTGCGATTATTATCTTGCTTGCATACACCTGGCTACAAAGAATGTTTGGGTATGATATTAATTTATAAAGATAACGTTCATTAACTAAACTTTACTTTTATTGTTATCACCTTTCTCTTTGTGTAAATGAACTCCCTTTTCCTTCATCGGGATGCTCCAGCTAGCTTAACAATGGGTTAAATGGTTATGATTATCATTCATCAAAATTATCCTCAATCTGAGGTTAATTACCTGTAGTTTGCAGTTAACTGAACTTGCTTTCTTCAGTATTTACACATGCAGTGTTTGTACAAGTTTTTAAGATTTGTAACAGTCAATAACAATATGAATCAAAAGTGATAATGTTTAATTAAATCATATTTTAAATGTAGACTGTTTTGTTTTCTATATTAGTATTTTTCTTAATATTAACATACAAAAATAATCCTTTACAAATGATCAACGAAATATATTTTCGTTCAGCATTTGTATCTAAACATAAATTTAAAAATAAATAAAACACACCAATTTTCGTTTATTCATACTATCAAAAGGTCTTACTCGTTATCACATTGTTTGAACTGGTGACGTAATGCTTGCGTTCCTTGGAGCGCTGAAGAGGCCTCGTTTAAGTGGATGACGTTCTTTGGCGCCAGGCTGGAACCGCTCCCCTTTGTTTTCTCTATCTTTTCTTATACCTTTGTTATAGATGAATACGAACTGGTGACGTAATGCTTGCGTTCCTTGGAGCGCTGAAGAGGCCTCATTTAGGTGGATGACGTTCTTTGGCGCCAGGCTGGAACCGCTCTCCATTGTTTTCTCTATCTTTTCTTATACCTTTGTTATAGATAAATACGCTTCTAATTTTCTTTTTTCAGTTTAACAATTTTTGTGAATAATTGCTGGATATATTTACACTATACAGTTTTTACTTAATTGTTCAGTTTTAATTACAAACGGCGTGCGCAAGAAATATAAGCGAGCTACCAAAGACCATGATTTCCATTATCAATGTTTTTTAGTTATTATACTTTATATATCGATCTCTTAACTGGGACGGTCGTCTTATTGTACACTTGCCGCACGCTATTGTAAATTATTACGCAATCTTTTTATTATCGCCAACTTTACAACATTTGCACTTTTAATTCTTTCTAGCTCTTCGTTCTCAATGATAAGGAAAATATTACTTATATTCTCTTAACACAATTCTAACTGAATTCTCGTTATAATTGCAGCATAAATCAAGCTGCAGGAATTGCTTTTCAACCGTTTGGATATTTTCAATTCAACCAACTCTGATCGCTTACCTAGCGCAAGTGTTTCTACTTGTTCCCTTTTACAAAACAGTCATACCCGCAAATTACCGCGTGTATTTAAAAGCGTTCCAATTTACTATGCAAATATTCATCGAAACAAGCTCAAGCTTTTTATCTTAATATTAATTATGTTCAAATACAAATAATCATTAATGTCATATAACAGCCCGAAATTCGAATTTCTAATGCCTCCATTACAATTTATATTTTTTAAGGATAATTTGTATGGAATGTCATGATTTATAAGATTTATTTACACATACGATTTTATTGAAAAATTTACAATATACACATAAAAATATAGTTTTATGCACTATGAATCTTCTGATCAGCTCGAACAATTGCTGTACAATTATTGAACAACTTAACTCTCAATTTGCTCCAAACCATGTAATTATTTAATCCAATAATATGAGCTGCGTTTAAAGCAGCTGCCTCAGGATACATAACAGTACTACAACCCAATCCTGATGGAACATTCAAGCTTGACCATATATCCAACTGGACATTATCTGTGTTAACTGGAGGACAATTAATCACTGGTGATGTACAATTTGCTGAAAGAACAGGCCCTAAACCATTGGAACGGCCAGCAACTGCTATAAAAACAACTTGTAATGATAATGATTCATAATATTTCACAATTTTAAGTGTCTCTTCTGTAGATTTATGTGCTGAGGCAACTCTTATGTCAACGTTTAACCCAAAATCAGTACAATGTTTTTTAATTTTATTACAATGTTCTACATCAGACGGACTTCCCATTAATATAACCACCATATTATTATTAGTAGGTATTAAATAGTTCAACTGGTCTCTGACCCATTCAAAATTGCGTTTTACAGTATCCAGATCTGATGTGGTAACCGATTGTAAATTCCTATAAACTTGCTTGTCAACCATTAAACGTTTATCACCTGAAGGCCATAGACGCCAACTGTCTGAATCAATTATATCGGCTAACAAAATTTCACCTATAATATAAAATTTACAACGCTTAATTCATTGTTTTTGAATAACAAACCATTTTCGTCAACTCCATATTCGACTTTCATATCAATAAGAGCACAATTACGTGTTGCCCATGCTTTTTCGAGTATTTCGAAAACAAGTATACTCATTTTCCTCATAATTTCGTATTCAGTTTGTCCTGTTGAAAAATTAAAGTAAATATTTGTTTAATTTAATGTAAAATTTTAAAAATTATGTACAGGGTGATCAATTGAACTGGAGGAATGAGTTTTTCTAAAAAAGGGCAGAGAAAAACACATTATTTAAAAAAGCATTACAAGTTTACTTGCTTTGACGCGACGCTTCAAAAATGTTTAGTTTAGCAACATACATTTTTTATTATATCGCTGCAAAGATCTCCTAATTTTGAATATTTTTTTTATACATTTTTTTTTCATTTATATTCATAAAAGATTTGTCCTCACTTACTCTGACCCAGGTCAGACTGTTACGCCTAGGATCTTCAAATTTGGGTAACAGGCACCCCGTAACACGTAGACGCATCCCCTAACAGGTAGAAACGGGAGGGATGAACAAGGATGCAAATTAAGGTTTCTGATATATCGCGAAGATGGAAAAGAGTTGACAAAAACAAGGGAAAGGTAATTATGAAATCAATCATGCCTCAAGGGTAGCTTTAGAGGTTGAATGTTCCAAATAAGTGAAGTCAAAAATGGCAATTTTTTGTATTGACTTAATAGATGCAGAATCTTAAGTTAAGTCTATTATAGTATATTTCTCGAAAATATGTAACAAATAAAGCTTCCAAAGGCAAGAATTAAGCTACCGTGTGACGTCAGTTTTGATACACCGAGCGTTGCCGTGTATAGCCAACAGTACGATTGATCTAAATCTATGCACTTTTGTGTTAAAATACTATTTACTACATACTCGTATTTTACGTTAATTAATAACCAAGGTTGTGTTATTTTATATTTTTTATTCAGAACGCGTATAAATTTTATTATAACAATGTAGGAACAATTAAGATGGTTTACTGCAGCGTGGTCGGTTGTAAGAGTACTCCTGGTAGAAGAAAAAGATCAACTGTGGATTTGAAGGAAAATACAGGTGCCGTAGATTTTCATCAATGTGGTTCACGATGGTTAAAATTTAAAAAATTGCCACCACAAAATGTAGTCGAGTGTGCTCAGACGATGATGTCGAAACTTCTTCAGTTTTAAAAGAAACGCCTAACGGTAGAGGAGAAATTTCAACATGAATTAAAAAAAAAATGCCGTCCCTTCATTGTTCCTAACTGGCGAAAACAAAGCCAAAACCTCATTATTATCCGCATCGGCACCGAAAACGAGAACACGCAGTAGCTAAAAACAAGTTTCAGATATCATGCAGTGTCAGAAGGGCCCTAGTACATCCGGAGGTACATCATTGAAAAACATTTCATACCTTGACGTATACAGTTCATCTTCTTCGGAGTCAACTGGTAATTAATTCTGCTGTGAATCCACTTATATAAATGGATGCGTTATCCTTTGAAAATGATAGCGAGGAACTAGAAGTCAGTTGCAGTGTTCAATGTCAACCTACTATCGGCGCAAAAAGTATATTTTGTGATGAATTTAATTTTTAATATTTTTACATTTAATATTTTTGTATATTGTGATATATTTAATTACTATTTCCCCCCTTTGCGGCGTCATTAATTTATTAGAAAGATTAATATTTAACATCTTTGACCCACGTCTGGGGTTCCATAAATTATTGATAAAATTTATACTTTGATTATATTCACTATTTAATAAAATTGGGTCGACCAGCATTCCACGGGATAGAGTTCAAGATTAGTTCAGTGTTAAAAGTATTAAACATGTACGTTGCACGCATGCGATTATTACCGAGTTGAATTTGTGCGCACTTTGCAGCATAGCCAAATAATGAAGAACATATAATTTCAGTAAGTATACTTTGCTTTATATAAATATATATATATATATATATATATATATATATATATATCAGGGTATTTCATTAAGGCTGCACCGGCCATATTTGAGAAACTAGTGGACATAAAAAGTGGAGAAAAAATTCATTATAAAAGTCGCCACGAGAAAATCCTGGAAATTATTTTTAAGTTCCGTAATTCATCGCAAGGGGCGCAATTGAAAATTAAAAATAAAATTATAAATTTCTCCGAAAATTCCAACATTAAGGCATACCTTTGGTAACATCGTTAGAAAGCTTAGACAATTCTGCATCATTTTGGTCTAAGGCTCATTGGCGTACCGACCTTAATAAGAGTGGGGAAGCCATTGAATGTGTAATCATTTAAATCGCTGTTATTTTTAAACGACTTATCCGATTGTAGTAAACCTAGGCTTGTTTAGAAGAAAAAGGTAAGTACTTTTAACTGTCGCATCCATTGGTACGCGATAGCTCATAATAAAATTGTTAGAGGGCGCAATTTGTAATAATACCAGTATTTTAATTTTATTCAGAAAAATTAAATCATATGGTATAATTATGACATCATAAGCGGAAAGTAGCTTAAATTTGTAACAAAAACGTAAATAACGCAATTTGATATCTTTATTTGTTCCAGAGTTATGGCGAAAAGAAGACTTTTAACCGTTTAATTTAATAATTGATTGTTGCTATGGTTTCTTAAAGTGTATAGGTTGGATTAGTAATGAGGAATCTGCATTTATCATAGTCTGTGCCTCCTTCACACTCTATCTAGGCTTAGGACTAGTCCAAACTAAGCAAATTGCAAAATTTGGAGCGTGTTTAGAGGCCAACGGGCCATAACAACGATATCAAAGTAATGATTGATTTTTGTTTAAGAAACTTTTCAATAGAATGGTACAAAATCATGAACAACTGTTAAAAACAAGTGAAAAGCTATAAATGTTCAAATTGACGGCCGTTTTGTAAAAACAACTATTAATTCTCCTTCTTGTACTGGAAACAGCTGTTTCGATTTCGTCTCGTGGAATCGAATTTATTGCAATTTCAATTCGGTGAATCATGTCCTCTCGGTGGTTGGTCTCGTTTCGTAAACAATATCTTTTATTCTTCCCCACAAGTAGAAATCTAATACAGTTAAATCCGGGGATCTAGGTGGCCACGGAAACAAACTACCCTTCCCATCCAGCGATAATTCTAATGTGGTGTGTTTTAAAATAATAATCTAATTTGCTGCGGAACAAAGTCGGCTCGTTTCCATGGAGGTAAATAAATTGAAAAGTTGTCAACTTACTAATTTTGATTGATGTTGTGTTGTAAAAATTTTTCCTTCATTAGTTTTGGGTTTCATTGTACCTTATCAGAAATTAGTGCTATCCTTCAAAATGTCGTATACCAATGCCGAGGCTTACGACATGCTTGCCGTGTATTATGAATGTTTTCAAAATGCAGCTATTGCGGAACGACAATACGCTATCAGATATCCTGATCGAAGGCACTACACTAGAAAGTGTTTCGGCGAATGGCAACACGTTTAAGACAAACAGGAAATGTACGACGTATTCCACTTCCTGTAAGAAGACGTCGCATAAGAAATGAAGACAATAGTATTAATGTTCTTGCGTACGTAGAATCGGAGCCTCACGTAAGCATCAGGAGATTTCCACAGAACTAGGTGTAAGTGTTGCTTCTGTGTTCAGAATTTTAAGGATTTTAAGCTGCATCCTTATCATCTAGTTTTACACCAGGCTTTATCAGACACTGATTTTGACAGGCAGCTCGACTATTGCTATTGGCTGAGAGACATGTGTAGTGAAAATCTTCGATTCCTTTCCAAAGTTTTATGGACCGATGAGGCTACTTTTACTAGCTGCGGCAGAGTTAATTTGCACAATATGCATTATTGGTCGCAAACAAATCCTCACTGGATGCGCGAAGTGGATCACCAAAACAGATGGAGTGTAAATTTGTGGTGTGGTGTTTTAGGCGACAGAATTATCGGACCATTTGTTTTCATAGACACCTAAATGGTGAATCTTATTTAAACTTTTACAAAATGACTTGCCCAATCTTTTAGGAGACATTCCCTTGACGTGAGAGCATCCCTGTGGTATCAACATGATGGATGTCCTTCACACTTCCCGAAGAGTCCGTGATTTCTTAAATGTTAGATACCCAAATCGCTGGATGGGAAGGTAGTTTGTTTCGTGGCCACCTAGATCCCCGGATTTAACTGTATTAGATTTCTACTTGTGGGGAAGAATAAAAGATATTGTTTACGAAACGAGACCAACCACCCGAGAGGACATGATTCACCGAATTGAAATTGCAATAAATTCGATTCCACGAGACGAAATCGAAACAGCTGTTTCCAGTACAAGAAGAAGAATTAATAGTTGTATTTTACAAAACGGCCGTCAATTTGAACATTTATAGCTTTTCACTTGTTTTTAACAGTTCATGATTTTTACCATTCTATTAAAAGTTTCTTAAACAAAAATCAATCATTACTTTGATATCGTTGTTATGGCCCGTTGGCCTCTAAACACGCTCCAAATTTTGCAATTTGCTTAGTTTGGACTAGTCCTAAACCTAGATAAAGTGTGAAGGAGGCACAGACTATGATAAATCCAGATTCCTCATTACTAATCCAACCTATACACCTTAAGAAACCATAGCAACAATCAATTATTAAATTAAACGGTTAAAAGTCTTCTTTTCGCCATAACTCTGGAACAAATAAAGATATCAAATTGCGTTATTTACGTTTTTGTTACAAATTTAAGCTACTTTCCGCTTATGATGTATAATTATACCGTATGATTTAATTTTTCTGAATAAAATCAAAATACTGGTATTATTACAAATTGCGCCCTCTAACAATTTTATTATGAGCTATCGCGTACCAATGGATGCGACAGTTAAAAGTACTTACCTTTTCTTCTAAACAAGCCTAGGTTTACTACAATCGGATAAGTCGTTTAAAAATAACAGCGATTTAAATGATTACACATTCAATAGCTTCCCCACTCTTATTAAGGTCGGTACGCCATGAGCCTTAGACCAAAATGATGCAGAATTGTCTAAGCTTTCTAACGATGTTACCAAAGGTATGCCTTAATGTGGGAATTTTCGGAGAAATTTATAATTTTATTTTTAATTTTCAATTGCGCCCCTTGCGATGAATTACGGAACTTAAAAATAATTTCCAGGATTTTCACGTGGCGACTTTTATAATGAATTTTTTCTCCACTTTTTATGTCCACTAGTTTCTGAAATATAGCCGGTGGCCAGCCTTAATGAAACACCCTGTATATATATATATATATATATATATATATATATATATATATATGGATCAATATAAAATCAGCGAATGGTTGTACTATTTGCAGACTGGTATATAATTTACTTGAATCCTTTACATATGTACACATAGGTGATAGGTAATAATCATCAACATAACCTCGAATATTTATCTTCTTTCAGCTGTTCCAATTTTCTTTACTGAAGTTCCATTCTCCAAATCAGATGTAATTTGAATCCCACGAAGTATACTGATCCAGCGGTGGTTGATATACAGCACAAGCTTATACAGGTATAATGCTTAAATATTTCTTTGAAATATTTATTAAACTTTTCATAAAAATTTTTAATTTTACTTATTATATAATTAAATATAATTATTTGATTTAAAGTTATTGTATAATTAAATACAATAATTTATCTACATACAAATTTTATTTAATCAAATTTTTTTAATTTATTTCTATTGAAATAATAACACCATGTTAACTTTGTTAAAATAATTTTATATTAATAAAATAATCGAAAAAACATGATTTAACTTCGATTGTTTAACGATAACACATCACTCGTACAAATAATTCAACGTTAACCTTACTTATTATGTATTTCAAAAATTTTGGTATCTGAATTATTTTAAGTTATACGAAACATACGATCAATTGTAAATCTGAACCCATGTACACATCGAGTGACATGCTTTCAGCTTGAAGGATTGATAGAGACTGTTTGAAAAATATAACAAAATCGTATCATTTCTTTGCCTAACAACCATTTTGATTGGAATAATTTTTCTATACAAATATAACAGACCTTAATTCTCGTTGGATAATCATATTTCTGAAATTTGCAAGTTATTACTTTTACACATAACGTTTTTATATGAGGACATATCTTTAAAACATGATTATTTTTGAAACCTACACAAGATTTCTTTTCCACCGACGCCTCATATGCCTTATTTACTTTTAAAATACTTAATTCATTTAAATCTCAATAATTATGCAGTTTTACAGATACAAATTTACTTATATCTACTTTCTACAGGAAAACCATAAACAGAAATGGATTCTATGACCCAAAATAAAGATACATCAGTTTCTAACACAATTACAGTTAATTTTGACAATTTACATCTCAACCTCTATGTTCGTACTGGACATAACCTGGTTTTTCAACACTTGCACTTAATTTGCATTTACAATGTTATTTTAAGTTGCAACATTTTCTCTTCGCACTGACATGCAAGTTATTTTCATAATAATTGGTTAATTTTACATTTTACACTTGTAAGTTCTATGAACCTCTTCTAATTTAGTCTTTGGTTTTACAATTTAACATACACTTTACTTCACCTACATTAACTGATACAAATTATCTTCTTTTACTTTCAGAACAGAATAGGATTTCCTTATTCAAATGGATAACATGAATTTTATTCAAGCAAATACATATTCTAACACTTCCGAAGATGATCGGAAACCACTACCATGAATAATTCTGTTGTACATCCATGATTAAAATGTAATACATATGAAACTTGAACTAAATAGATAACAACATGCTGTATAGTTACGTATGTACTTAGTTGTATGTTAAGTTGAACTTATGCAACTTGTGTTTTACATATATGTTTAATCAATTCCTTCACAATAACTCTATGTTTAATGTACCTTTTATTCTGAGCTTATTTCTGTATTACCATACTTATCATTGTAAATATCATCTCAATATACTCGAGTTTGAAGTTGAATAAAAAGTAACCACAGGGCCGATTGAAATGGGCTTGGTGTCAAATTAAAGCCCGTTATTTCTACGTTGTTTAGGTGTACCAACTTTTTTTAAATGCACTTTAAGGGCCATTTCTACGTTCGAACGATGCAAAGTGACAGTTTTTTGGTGTTTGCGACTCCATACGTAATTTTGGAGGTGCATAAAAACAAAACTACTGGCTAAAATGTTTAAGATAATATCTTTTTTTCCCTGTTGTTTAAAAAGTAAGCATTGAGTTTTCTTCGTGTTCATAGTCAGTTTGTTGGTCAATAGCCACTCCTGGAAAAGTTGTAGATTGCTATGATTGGTGTCATTTAACTTTTGGTCTTTACCACAATAAAGTAGGATGGTATCGTCAGACATATTTGGCGTGGAGTCCAGCCTTAATAAGAGAGTGAATGTAGTATAGGGTAGGCCCTAGTGCAGTGCCTTGTGGCACAGCCATTTCTACCTCCCCTTCTGTGCTTGTTGTTCCTGCAATTCTGTATCGAAGGCGTTCTTACGGTCCACCGATACCTCAGCAAAATATTTGTTTCGAAAATATGTTTCTTTGCGTCCATATCATATAATCCATAATATATTATTTCTAAATTTCAAATCCGGTAAATATTCAGTGTGACCAGTAGGCAACAACAGTTTTTCCAAATTTCCATATAAACTTGCAACATACCTTGGGTTGGTCGATGCATCATCACACACGGGAAACTGTTTTCGAAGGTCCTCTGCAACCATTCTAGTAAATCATGGCCAGGAGATTTACTGACTCTAAAATGGCATGGTGGAAATCCCTATTGAATGCCATTTAAATCAGCCCAGAACCTCTGCTACAAATCTGGAGGTTCCTAGTGTACCTAATAACTTAACTTTCTACTATTGTATCTACAGTTTCAAGACGTGATGTTGCAATACCATCTGCAGAAGGTGTAAGTTTCTCAAATCTAACTAACTACACCATAAATATTAATAATTACAAATAGATTTAATTTTTAAGCACATTTAGTTTAGTTAATTTGTTTATATAAACTTCTCAAACACATATTTTATGAGTTAATTCATTATGCTTGATGAAAACTACTATAATATACAATTGTAATTAAAATGTAATTATAACTGTTTTATGAGTATCCACACAATTTAGGTAAGTAAGTTAAGAATCATTTTCAACATTGTTTAAGCACATTATATCAACTCCAAACTGCACTAATTGTTGTAACATAGTTGTAATATAGTTTTATAATTTGCTATCAGACACTGATGGATAATGATTACAAATTAGAGTAGCTTAAACATACAGCTGTGTGATGGCGGTGAGATTTCGTATCTCTTTCTGAGCTGAATCTGATCATAACTGATCACATATTTATCAGTGAACATTTATTGATACCACAATAAAACTAATAACTTGTATAACAAATTATAAATATGAAACCAGAATGGTGTACAAGTATGCATTTAGGTATGCTTGCGTGTAGTTAAAGTTGCATACTGTACAGGATGGTTAATTTTCGATGTTTTCTTATGGGAAAAACCCTTTGTATTACAGATAGACAAAAGGTAATATGGGGTCCTTGTGCTCTTTTTTGGTGTTAATTAAGATCCAATAGTCATAATCAAAGATACCTCTGTCCGTTATTGCACAATTAGCCAAAATTGAAAAAATTGCGATTTTGAAAAACTTGAATAGCTTTTTTATTTCTAAATGTATCAACAAACTGTAAAAACATTCTTAATGCACTTTTTTAAGTAGAATCCGTTAGTGCATTAATATTTTTAATACCTCTTTAATTTAAAAAGGTACAACATAAAGTTGTATTTTTTTATGTGGAAGCCATAGTTGGCTATGACATTTTTAAATGACAGTTTTTTGTGCTTTTTAAAAATGTATAACACCTCTATGGTATTTTAATAATTAATTGATTTTTTTAATTTTTCTTAATTGGTATATTTATTAAGGATAACAGTTGCCTTAGAAAGCCAGATATGAAATTTCACTTCCAGTAAAATATTTTAGACATTTTGTAATTCAAATAAGTTTAATCGTAATGTTGTTCTTGTGGAATGGTAACAAATTATAAAATCTAAAAATTGAATATAAAATTATCAAAAAACCTCAAATGCAAATTGAAATGGAATGAAAATAAACAATATAACATCATCAGAAATTATGAAAAGCTAACAGCAAATCAATTGTTATATGTATGTAAACGTCTAATTCTATTAACGAACAAAAATATGAACACAAAATATCAATATAAAAACACACTAAAACTACAAATATTTTTAAACTGGATGCAGACTTCGCATCGTCTTCTAATTGAATTTATAGTTATATATAGATAATGGTGTTAATTGTGTAAAAGCCACACGAACACTTTCTTTTAACTCATTCACAGTATTATTAGTTCTTTTGTATATAATGTTTTTCAAAAATACCCATAAAAAGAAATCTAGAGATGAGTGATCAGGTGAACGAGCAGGTCACAAAATTGGTGCTGTCGTTTCCATCCAGTTATTGGGAAAACGTAAATTTAAGTAGTCACTGACTACACGGGAATTATGAGCTCCGTCTTGCTGAAATATAACACTGCAATATTGTACTAAAGGAAGACTCTCTAGAAATCTCCCCAAATGAATTCGTAGAATATCGAGATATTTCATCGAGTTTAATGTTCCTTCATACATGTGATAATAAAAACATCCGTTTTTAATGCAGCACCACACATTTATTCCAAATTTCCCTTGGCTCCTGCGGACAACACTGATATGAGCGTTAGTATCTGCCCAGTAAGGTAAATTGTGATTATTAAAAATACCATCACTACTGATATGCACCTCGTCAGACCATGCAATAGAGTTTGAAAAATTAGGTATGTTTTGGCACTGATTTATATACCAAAATGTTCTTTCCGAAATCTATAGCAATGGTATTTGTGTTTCTTTAAAATTCGAAGGTCTTTGCTTCGAGACACGCCTAGATTAACCATTTGTCTAGATGAAGTTGTTGGCTCTGCTTAAACTTGTCCTAAGACGACCATTGAATTTTTTCAGAATTTCGTTTAAAGTAAGTTTTGGCCTGGGATTTTTAAAAGAACCGAATCCAATTAAATTTTTCTGTAACCTAAAATTAATTAAGATATTGTTTTGAGCTAGTAAAATTTTAATTTCTATTAACCATACCATTCAAAAATATTTTTATTTGGCTGCTGGCTTTCAGGAAAACTTTGTAAATATAATTCTGATGCCATTATCACCTTCAAATAATATAATACACTTTAACATGCAAAATTTGTCTGAATTTGTATAATTAGGCATGTTAATAACTAAATTCCAAAATCACTTTGTTGCACACTAATTTTAATTTATTATTTGACGATAGGTATCATTTGTTTTACTTACATAAATCTCAGCCTCCTATTCCTACTGTGAATTCTTAATATAAAACGTAAATAAGAAAAACTCAAAAATCAATTAATTATTAAAATAGCATAGAGGTGTTATATATTTTTAAAAGCAAAAAAAAATGTCATAGCCAACTATGGTTTCCATATAAAAATACAACTTTGTCACATCTTTTTCAATTAATGAGGTATGAAAAATATGAATGCACTAACGGACTCTACTTAAAAAAGTACCTTAAGAATGTTTTTTACAGTTTGTCGATACATTTAGAAATAAAAAAGTTATTCAAGTTTTTCAAAATTGCCTTTTTTTCAATTTTGGCTAATTGCACAATAACGTTCAGAGACCACCAAAATCGAGCACAAGGACCCCATATTACTTTCCCATAAGAAAACATCAAAATGAACCACCCTGTACATTAAAATAAAATTTAAAATTGATTTTAACAAAATAAAAATTTATTTCTTGGTCGGGATTAGAACTTCCTTGCATTACCAGTCCAACCACTTGGCAATGTGACTGATAGGTACTTTCATGTTTAATCTGTATTGTTAGCATATTATTAAATTAATACAGTTTTAATTTTCACCATTTTTAGTTCGATAATCAAGCTGAAACTATGTATATATGTGTTTTTCCCGATATTTAGTGATGCTATAGCATCCCAATCGAAATTCTTTGTTAATAGTTTTTTATCTAAATATCATTTCTGGTGCCCTAATCAGCTTGAAATTTCACATCTAACAGTTTTTCAGCATCTTTCGTGCATGTAAGAAGTTTCAAATTGATAGCGACATTTCAAAATTTGAAAACTGTGTAGCTTAACAGATACTTCTGGTAGTCCTATATGTCACAAAAGTTGATATGGATCTATGATTTTGCCATAATAGCCATATGCCAAATTTCATAATTCCAGCTCAAACGATCTGCCCACTAAAAACATACAGACACACACACACACACACACAAACAGCATGCCAAACAAAGTCAAAATGGATTCAAGGGTCCTCGAAACGTGAAGATTCGTCAAAATCTCGAGGTCGAGGTTTTTCCCTTTACTATACTTCGTATCGTATACAGGAATGTAAAAAGGAATGTTGCTGAAAGAAAAATGTTTGAAGCATCATCAAAGGAATTTTTGTATTTCTACCTTGCCTTTTAGTAAAACTAAGTAAAAATGTAATTCAAAATTATTATTAATTTAGTAAAAATGTAACGTTTTTTTTAAATAATTTATTTTTCTCGTGCGTTTCCAAGAAAAACTTATTTACGCATTTTAATGAAAAAGACCAATAATACAAAAAATATTTAATCTTTCTGTGATACCAAACGTGTGTGGAATCTTTTCTAGAGAATTAGAAAGGGGAATGTTTATTATTTCATAAGCCAAATGTTGATATTACCTATTCATATTTATAGAATTTTAAATGATCCTAAATGATTTTTTATGTTTATTAATTGCATCAGAGTGATGAAATGTTTTTCCATAAATGTGAACTGTTATCTTGTTTATTAAAAATTTTCAACAGCATCACTTGTTTATACCAAAATTTAGAAAGGATTATGTAAATTTAATCTAAAAGGTCCTTAATTTCATATTAATATAAACTAAACTGTCAATAATCACATTTTATTTGGTTTATTAGTCAGACCGATGAATAAATTTTTACTCAATGGTCAGACTTAATAGCAATTGCTAAGTGGTGATCATTTTAATCTATGTATTTATTTAAGATGTACCATTTTTAGCATGTCTTGATTTGAAAATTTACATTAAATATGTTACACATTATATTAAAAGAGATGAAAATGTTTACTTTTGTATGAATACCAAAATCCTAATGGTGTATATAGGCAGTGTTAGCTGTTCACTTTCAGATTAAACCAATCACTTAAGGGGTGGTGATTTTTATGTATTTTATTGCTTTAATAACGAGAAATACAAATCCTTGCCTCTTAAACGGTTGAATTGATCTGAAAAACTAGCCTTGCCTATACAAAACTTATTTAAATCTTACTGGAAACTTTCCATAAATTCATTACACGAAAGTGAAGCAATTGATGACACTGATAAATAGTTCAACATACCAATAGTAAGTCCATTAACCTTGAACTTGGCTGACACAATTTGTTCTTCTGACCATTGAGGATCATGATTTGCATCATCCTTATAAAATGTTTCAAATTTTGGTGGATAAAAACGATATCCTTCAGGAACACCTTCATTTCGTTTTAAAAATGAACCTGTAGCTAAGCGTCTAGTTACCCATTCTATAGGTATCATTTCACATTTTTTAGCTATAAATGCGTTATCAGCTGCAATTTTTACAAATGCAGATTTGATACCTACAAAAACATTACTAAAAACAAAATCCTTTACACAAGCATAATGCTTACCAGCTTGATTAAGAATTTCAAAGACTTTAGCATTTGTTTTATTAGAAATTGCAGCTTTTCCCTCTAAAGCGTGTGATTTCACTCCATCACCAGCAGTGATACGATCTTTACTTATAAGAATAGCAAGACCGGGGTGCTGTGGTAAGTTGTATACCTGTTTAGTTTTCCCCTCAATTACTAACGATCCTAACTTGTATTCTCCTACAAAATAAAATGTGCTATGCAACAGGTGTCTTCACTACAAAACACATACCAACAGTTTCCATATTAATTTCGTATTATAACCAAAACTAAAAAATAAGAGAAGTTTCAATAATCAATTTAAATCGAAAGTGGAATAAACAAGCAAGATGAAAACAAATACGAGCGTACTTGATCAAAATAACCAACTCTTTAAATATTAAAGGGTTAAATGCGAACGCATGCGTAAACAATTATCTCCCACTTTTGATTTTGAATGTTTTTCAGTGAAATTTCTTTACAAAAAATATTGGATTACGAAAGGTTTTTAACTTCTTACGTACTACAGTTTTTGATAAGCTACAGTTAATTAGGTTATGATATTTTGCACAGAAACAATTGTAAAACATTAAACGCTAAAACCACGTGGTGACGCTAATCAGTTTTGTAGTAATGTAGTGGGATAAACCACGTGCTTATATAAAGTTTATAACAGAAATGCGGTAAATCTAAACGAATCAGTTTTAGAATTAATTATCTGTATAGTATTCTGTGAATTTCGAATAAACGTAAGTATTAACATTTTTTTCGGACACCCTATATAAATTTAAACAAAAAGTATAACATTATGCATTACTGATTTTATTTGTCGTTTTTTATACAAAAGTGACAAAAGGGTTTTTAGTTATATCAGACAAAGTTCATATATATTTACAAAACTTATACAGGTATTTCAATAGTTATACAGATTTAAACCTGTTTAACAGTGTACAAAATAAGTAAGATTATAGAATTAAATGATAACATTTTAGTAAGTTAATTCAACAATTAATTCTAAAATTATTTTCACTTAACGATTAACTTAAAATTTTAATATTCATATCAACCGTCTTTATTTAATATCTAAACGTAAGATTGATTAATTACGGGTTATCATAAACTACACTACATGAAACCCTATTTCTTTCTTTTTTTTAGATAAAATTTAATTAAGACATAAATTATCAATGGATTTAGATAAATTTCCTTTGGATAAAAAACGATTAGGTAGAGGTACAGTAAGTTCTGGTTTGACACATGAATGTGGTGTGTTTGGGGCAATTGCAACAGGAGATTGGCCTACTGACCTTGAAATTGCCCAAATTGTCTGCTGGGGACTTGTCGCCCTTCAACATAGGTACCATTAAAAAAACTTTACATGTCAAAGCATACATTTTATATTGTAGAGGTCAAGAATCAGCAGGTATTGTTACAAGTGAAGGTAAATGCTCTAAAAATTTTAACGTACACAAAGGGATGGGCATGATTAACAACATATTTAACGACGAGGCGATCAGAAGGCTTAAAGGAAATTTGGGCATTGGTCATACCAGGTATTCCACAAGTGCCGCTTCAGAAGAAGTTAATTGTCAACCTTTTGTTGTTCATACTCAACATGGTGCTTTGGCGGTAGCTCATAATGGAGAGCTAGTTAATTGTGATAGTTTACGTAAAATGGTACGTGTTTGGAAAATACCATGTAACAGTAATACTATAGTATTTTTATGTGATAAACTTCCTATCTACAACTAATTATTCATTAGCTTCATGGGAGATCTTAACAGTAACACTAGAGGTTATCTTAGTTTATTATAAGATACATAATCTCATTGACATTTTCATAAATAGATATTTTAACAGGTGAAATCAAAACATTCTTGCGAAATTCAATATTGCAAACATATCAAAAAAGTACTTACACTTGTGCAATACTAATAACATATTCTTATTAAAATACAGTGCGTCATTATTTATAACTACAAAAATAAATATATAGAACAAGTAAACAATAAATATTTAGTTCACGATTGGAATAGTTCAACAACTTTTTTTTTGATAATGTTCTACTAAATTTAGAAACAATGACATTTCTTTGATATCGATATCAGACCACCATGGACACAACAGATCGATTATGAATATTCTTAAACACGTTTTGTAGAAATTTTATTTAGGCAGTTACTCGCGTTTTTAATGCTTATAAACGATTATTACATATCGGCACAATTCAAATTAGCGTAATCTTTGGGTCCAAACTGACACACAGGCACTCAATTTAGAAAATAGACATACCTGTGACTGAAAAATGTTCAACAATTGACTCTGCAATGTTTCCGACGCATAATCGCACCGATTTCTATGGTGACCAAGCCGATAAGAGTAGAAGAGGGCAGCACCTACACCAGTAACAACTGTACAATGGAAATGTTTTTATATATCACAAAGCTCAGAGTAAAACAAAAGAATTAGTGGTATAGGCTAATACAATTTTTGACTTTCTACTATGCTAGAAGGCTATACCATTGTATTCACGTTATTAGGTCAACAATGTATTACTTGTGAACCACAGCGAACAGGAGCCATGCGCATCCAAAGTTAAGACAACCTTTAAACGCTTTTGAACATAGAAAATGTTGCACTTGAGGTACATACCCCTGTATATCTTTGACTTACAAACACTTATTCACTTCCTAAATTTTTTTATTTCATAAAATGTCTCGAATGTCCTCGCTGTCTGTGAGTCGTGATCCAGAAGTAAACCACTGTTGTCCTACTTGTAATACATATATAAGGCTATATTAACGGATGCCTTAGTTTAAAAAAACAAAACCTGAAACTTTTATAATTATGTAAGTCCTCTTCTATCATTGATCAAAATAAAGCAGTTAAGACGAAGATTGACAATTTAAAATAAAATCGCGGACATAGTAATATGTTATATAAATATTGGATTTGACATCAAACTACTTTCATTCAATCATTCATAGAAAGGTGTTTTCTTATATGTGGCATGATGTCTATAATTGTTTAGTTTCACCACTCCCAAAACTGTATCATATACCATTATATTAAACAATGTGTTGGATAAGACTAATTAAAGTTTCACGTAGACCGACACGTGCATTTTAACTTTCTAATAACTTTATTAAAAGATTTCATGTGTGAGTGGTATGAAAAGAAAGTGAAAAACAGTTAAGTATTTGCTTAAATATAGTATACTCTACTTCCTCACATAATCACCGTTTTCCATCCAACGTCGAACCATGATCAAAAGTTCCCAATTCAAATTTTGGCAAGTATGTTGAAGAAACTACCAAAAGTCGAACATTGTCGTATATTCCTTTTGTTTTTATGTAATTTTGTAGAGTTTGTAAGAATTTGCACTAATATTGTTTCTTATTCCATCAATTCCACGCTTTTCCCTAAAGACTGTACGCATGACTTTACGGATGGGTAGCGGCTGTTTGATCTTTAGGTACCCCAAATTAACTTTAACTTTATTTAATGGACTAAGTTGGGTTTTATTAATGTTACGCACAACCTTTCAGAACAATCAACAGAATAACAAAAATGTTCGTTTTTGAAATCTCTATTATAATTTCTTAATAGTTTTTTTTTCAATTTTATCTTTACTGTTTAAAATGATTGGTTCAAACTCTTCAGAAACGAACACAAACAAATAAAACTTTTTCTTTGGTTCTGTCCGTTGACATTTTCCTAGTACGGTTCGTTATGAAAATTTCCCGGTTTGGATGGTAAAAAAACAGATCTTGTTCGGTTCAAATCCATCTCTAGGGTATTTTATTAAATTGGTATTTTATGACTCAAAACATCTATTCGCGATGAAAACTGTCAATTTTGTATTTGCACACATAATACCCTTTCTCAACAAAGCTTTACAATCGATTCTTTACAATGCAAGATGTAATCCAGCCTAAAATATTTGGTGTCTTTTTCATTTTCATCCTCAACATAATTTCATTTGGTAAACTTTTGCATTTAACAAACATATATTATGATTCTATTACAGGTATTATCTAGAGGTGTAGGGTTATCAACACACTCAGACAGCGAGTTAATCACACAAGCCTTATGTCTAAATCCACCTGATGGAGAAAAAAATGGCCCAAATTGGACAGCTCGTATTAAACACTTAATGCAATTAGCCCCGCTTAGTTATTCTCTTGTAATAATGCTTCGTAATAAAATTTATGCAGTACGCGATCCTTATGGAAACCGGCCCTTATGTTTGGGGAAAATACTTCCATCCAATGAACGTAAGCAAAAATACTAATACTTAAGTAACTTATTGTTACACTAACTAACTTTAGCACTTTATGGTGACTGTGATGAGAAGAGACAAGCTCAAGGTTGGGTTGTTGCTTCCGAGTCGTGTGGTTTTTTATCAATAGGAGCACAATATGTACGAGAAGTATTTCCGGGCGAAATTATTGAAATGAGTAGTCATGGTATTAAGTCATTTGATATTGTGGATAGACCTGGAGATAAAGCTCAAGCATTTTGTATATTTGAATACGTCTATTTTGCTAGATCAGATAGTATTTTCGAAGGACAAATGGTGTATGCCGTTCGTTTACAAAGTGGTTGCCAACTTGCTATTGAACAACCTGTATCGGCTGATATTATAAGTTCAGTTCCTGAATCTGGTACTGCGGCAGCGCATGGCTTTTCACGACAGTCTGGTATTCCGTTTGCTGAAGTTTTATGTAAAAATAGATACGTGGGTAGAAGTTTTATACAACCAAGTACAAGATTGAGGCAGCTTGCTGTTGCTAAAAAATTTGGTGAGGGTTGATTATCATAATTTATGCTGATCGTGGTGTAAATGATTTTTTTTAGGTGCCTTATCTGGTAATGTTAGAGGGAAGCGGATTATTTTGGTGGACGATTCTATTGTACGGGGAAACACAATTGGTCCAATTATTAAATTGTTACGGAATGCTGGTGCTACCGAAGTTCACATACGAATTGCCAGTCCTCCTCTTTTATATCCTTGCTACATGGGTATAAATATCCCCACACGTGAAGAACTAATTGCAAATAAATTAAATCCACAACAATTAGCATTACATGTTGGTATGTATAATTAATATTGTAGATATGTCTTAATGCAAGTCATTGAATAAATTACGCTCGTTTACGAAGTAGGATGTGCTTAGACTATCTACCATGACTGCAAATCTTTGTAATTTTTATGTTTTTGCAGGGGCCGATAGCCTTGAATATTTAAGTGTGCAAGGCTTAGTGAAGGCAGTAAGAAGTGATATTAATGTAAAGAGTCCCAGCACAGTTGGCCATTGTACAGCTTGTTTAACAGGTGATTATCCTGGTGGTGTTCCAAAAGTATTGGAATGGTAAAGCTTTTACAAAACTAACTATGCACTACACTGTAAATATTTGTATTTAAACTTTTAGTTTCACAAGTAAACATTATTTATAAATTAATTTTTAATGTTAATTTTTGTATCTTATTAAAAAATAAAATCAAAATATGGTTTTCTTTTATTAAATTTTACAAAGACAGTAGAAGTTTTTGATCATAGAATTTCGACACTCCATTAATAAACTATGCTATAGATTAATAAATTTATTTAAGAAGCAAACAATCAAACTGCACAGGGCACCTTAATAAAAAAAGGAAACGGGCCAGTTATAAGAGAGGGTTTTATTACATGAGTTAAACGGATCTTCTTAAAGATTGTCTTAGATATTAAATACTTATTATAAAATTTAAATGCAATTGCTATTTAAGTTTATGGGTTATTGCGACCAAAAATAAATCTATTTCTCTTGCTCCTTACCCTGAAACTCTACTACCACCAAAAATCATTCAGATCTATATATTTAGGTGACAATCCCAGTCGAAAGAAGATATTTCCGGTCTCGGCTCAATATCGAATTTTTTAGCGATTACAAATAACTTTCCCTTTAGGTGGGAAAGTTAAAAAGTTTTTCTCTTTATAGTTTATAATAGTATATGTCCCGTAAAGATATAGTCAAAATGATATAAAAAGCGCAAACTACTTTTATTACATTTAGGTAAGACAAGTAATTTGCTGATAACACATACTTAAGACAATATTGTTAATGACAAACATAATATGTTCTATACGCTTGTCCAAATATTTTAGGAAAAAATTACTACTTATGCAATACCTAGTAATAACATTTATCTCATCTTGACATGAAGTTTTAGAATTTTGATTAATTAGGGAGGGCGGGGCAAGACGAGAAGACGGGGCCCCCATAATTCAAGTCCAATGAGCTGCCATCTGACGGGATTCATCATATTTACTTACAATATCAATGTAGTTAACCACCTCACCAAAAATAACCAAATTTTGTTGGCTATCCTGATTGTCACAGCTGATCATCGTTTTCTGACGTGCGTGATCTAATTTTGTCCTGTTTTGCAAGTCGAATAACGTAAGTTTATTGAAATTATATTGTTTTCGCATGTAAATGTGTGTATAAAGTTTAGTAATGCGATTAAAAAATGAGACTTTTAACCTAAAAAGTGGTGGTGGCGTAAGACGGGGATGTAAACATGGAGCAAGATGGGGACGCCCTCGTCTTGCCCCGTCTAGTAACATTAATTATGTGCTAATTTTATCAATTTTTTTACTTTCAGAACATGGTGCGTAACTGCAAATGGAAAACAACTCGGCAGAGTTGGTCTGAAGAGGCAATGGGTGAGGCCATTTCTGCGGTTATCGTAAAGAAGATGGGATGTCGTAAAGCGGCTGCTACATTTGCAGTTCCTCAGACAACGCTTGAAAGAAAGGTGCTAATGAAGAAGCAAAATCCTGATGTAGACAAACCACTAAAGGAAAGTTTGGGACCAAAGAGGAACAAGAGTTGGTGTCGTATTTAAGGGATATGGAAAATCGGCTTTTCGGTCTCTCTCCGTCCGACTTCAGAAAATTAGCAATTCAGCTTACAGTTGCAAGCATTCTTTTAATGTTGGCAACGCTGAAGCTGAAAAAGACTGGCTGCAATCATTTTTGAAGAGGCAGGAATTGTCACTTAGAAAACCTGAAGCTACATCTGCCGCTCGAGCAATGGGATTTAATAAAGTGAGTAATTAAAAATTATTATTAAATTAATAATAATTTTTAATTACATATTTACCTTTGAACTTATTCGTTCATAACAAAACTTATAATAAAATAATAAAGTGAATGTTTCAAAATTTTTTGAACTTCTTTGTGGCATAAGCGGTGAATACAAATTGACTGCTGATCAAGTATTTAATTGTGACGAGACTGGGATATCGTGAGTTGCAAAGTCGAAATGTAAAATAATAGCGACTAAAGGAAAAAGCAAGTTGGGGCCGTATCTTTTCAGCAGAACGAGGTCAAACCGTCACTGTGGAAATTTGCTTCAATGCTGCTGGGAGGTATATGCCTCCAATGTTAATCTTTCCGTGCCAAAGAATGAAGGAGGAACTAATGAATGGAGAGCCACCAGGGGCATAGGCTGAAGTTCACAGAAGCGGATGGATACAGAAGGGACTTTTTGAAAACTGGTTTAAAAAATTCATTCAATTTTCCCAGGCTTTAGAGGATCACCGTGTGTTGCTGTTATTAGATACGCAAAATTTGAACGTAATAGAAATGGCTCGATAAAACGGTGTAATTTTACTGTTTCCCTCCACATTGCATACACCGTTTGCAGCCCCTCGACGTTAAGCGCGTACTACGACCGTGAAATAACCACTTGGCTGCGGGCACATCCTGGAATGGTGGTAACAATGTTTCAGATTGCAGAAATTTTTGGCAAAGCTTATGCACGAGCTGCAACAATGCCCATCGCTATGAATGGATTTTCTGCAACTGGGATTTGTCCCTGTAACTCCGACATTTTTACGGACGCCGATTTTATTGCAGCTGAAACTACTGAAAGACCTGACATTAGCGACGCTGTCATTCCGGCTGAATCTATCGAAACAAGAGAAATCGAAGAATCTCAAAATATTTCTGATCGCACCAGCAAACCACCAAGAACTTCTGAAAAACAAAATAGAAGACCCGAGCCATTGACAACTCCACTAAACATCTCGGCTCAACAATCAATTTCTAATCTGCCGTCGTATTCCATTTCCATGCGGAAGGCCCTACGACACCTAGCGTTAGAGCAAATAGTTCGTCAGCGTCATTTGATACGGTTTCACGTCAAGCAGTTTTCCTGTTCCCCATGTTGGCAATGATGCCCAAAAAAGAAAAAGTGTTCGTCGAGGGAAAACCGCAACTCTTACCTCATCGCCCTACAAAAATTATTTGGTAGAAAGACAAAGAAAGTTGTGGCCCCTTTAAAAAATAAGGGAAAGTCAAATGGGCAAAGCCAGGTAAAAATCTACCTAAAAAAACTTCAAAATAGTAAAAAAAATAATAATCAGATGAGGAGAACGAAGATGTGAAATGTTTATACTGCGACCATTTATATTCATAATCTGATGAAGGATGGGTGTCTTGCACTATCTGTAAGAAGTGGGCACACTGCTCCTCGCAGGAGAAGATGACGAGGATGGGGATGTGGCTCATGTTTGTACCTTTTGTGAATAAATTTTTATGTTATTAAAGGTACCCCATCTTACCCCACCCATGGGGAATTGCACTTTTTTATGTTTTATTTTTTTTCTATTTAGAATATATTTTAAGTTTATTTTTTATAGTGGATTATTGATTGATATAATGTAGAGGTTAAATAAATAAATTTATGACCAATTTTCTTAAAAAATAAATGTTTTAAACGTTAACGTCCCCATCTTGCCCCGCCCTCCCCTAGAAAAGTTAACAGAGGAAGGTAACGAAGCAGTAATAGAAACGAACAATTTAAAATACTTATCTTTTGGGGTTTTTATGGTGTATTTTTATATTTAAGTCTATGAGTAGGTACAAGCTTCCCCTATTATTTAGAACAAATTTTACACAATTTAATTTAATTATATGTAAAGATAAATGAATTATTATTTGCAGGACGATCGTAAATGTAATTGTAGTGAATTGCTTACTTAACGTACACGTTCTTTTACACTAATTTACAACAAAATTGTGCAAAAATGGAATTTACAGTAATAACAGATTTTTATATTATTAACATAACACAACACAAAATTATAATAATTAAGTTCTTGGTCAAATTTTGGTAATTATAATCATACCCAATGAAGAAAATAAGTATTAGGTATTTCCGTATTTGAAGAAACCACAAGGTTACAGATAAACAACAAATTGGTCTTTCCATAACCTTGTGATAACTATATCAAATATTACGAAAACAGTACTTTACTTATGGCTTCGGGCATAAGAAATTAAAAAACGCAATTTAAACAATATATTTTATTTATAATACTACACTACGACTACTACTAATTGCGAGGACACAATTTGTCTATTTAAATAACCGTAATTATAAAATTCTATTATAGTAATATGCAGTACATCCGCAAACATTTTTTTTACAACTGCTATACCAGGTGACATAAACCTAAATATCTGAAGGTACCGTATCGTAATTTTTACAATTCATTATCACTATATAATAAATATTTAAAATTATTGTTCAACTAACATAATTACGCTTGAGGGTATCATTTGATATACGATAATGGAAAATTCAATAGAAATGACGATAGGATAATGTATCTCATGCCAGTGCAAGTGTTACCACTTACCTAGGTACTAGTACCAATATGTGAAAAGCATGGCCCCCGCAAGGCTGAGCGGTGCCCGCGTGCGGGACATTATTAATGCACGAAATCCAGTTATAAAAAAAAAAGATATTTTTTTATTTTATAATAAAGCAACAAATTTTTTTTAATTTAATTTTTATTAGAAATAATAATTAATAAATTATTAATTAATAACAAAAAAAAACATCTTTAATCCGTCACTTAAAACTACAACTTTTATTAGGTTAAATAGGTGTTTTTCTTGATTTAACGACAGCAAATTCTTTTATTACTTCATCAAAATCGATTTTGTCAACCATCTCCTGCTCTATAGCTAATATTGCTAGCCCAGATAGTCTCTCTTGATGCATAGTTGATCGAAGAAAATTTTTATTATTTTTAATTTGAAAATGCCTCTCCCAGAAGCCACAGATACTGGTAAAGTTAAGAGTATTCTTAAGGAAATTGTAACATTTGGCAGAGATGAGGTTAAATTGTGTTCAAATATACGGGGTGCCCACGAGATCACTTTCCGACTGCCATTTTTGTATTTATCTATCGATTTAAATGAAACTTGGCAGGGTTGTTACTCTAACCAAACGTCATTTTTAGGAATTTTTGACAAGCATTTCCGACTTCCGGTTTCACCGAAATGACCTAACTTTTGATTTTAAATGACACCCCTGTATATTTTTGTTTTCGGATTCTGGAGGTCATTTTACGGCCGATTGCGTAATATTTAAGTCGATTTTTTTCCAAATGTAATTTTAAAATTGAATTTTATTTTCTCATCCAGAGTGCCATGACCATCTTAAAATCATTCTACATACTTAACTCACTTCCAGAAAAATGCAAACTCACTTTTATCTTTGTTAACTTTTTTACTAGAACGTTCTAAACTTTATTTTTGCCGTAGCTCAAAAAAATTAAATGGAAGCATACCACTTTCATAAAACTACTAAATGCAGTATTTTAAAACGAATTTGATGACGTATAACACGTTTTGTCATTTTTACCCATTTTTGATTTAAAACATTTTTATTTGTATATTTACGTCTTACTCATTAATAAAATACACTTCCTATGTCACAGCACATCAGAGTTTCCATGAAAACAATAGGTGGCTAGGTTGCCATGTAAACACTATGGTAAATTTTAAAGTTTGACCGGTAATAATAAAGGTTGTTGTTTATTAACATAAATCTAATATTTTACTTAAAAATTCAATTAAAGTTTGTACTTAGTTTAATTATAAAATTAACAAAAATGTTTACCAAGAGTGAGCAGGTTGATATACTTATTATGTATGGACAATGTGCCAAAAATGCAGCGTAAACCGAACGAGTTTATCGGCAAGAATATCCTAAGCGTCTTCATCATCCTACAAGACAATACATTATCTACCTTATAAGAAAAATGCGCCAAGAACCAGATAATTTGCAACAACATTTTATTATTAATGAACAAACGGAAGAAAATGTAATAGCATATGTCATTCAAAACCCCACAGCATCCACAAGGGAAATTGCCTTTGAATTAGACATTGGCGCAGAATCAGCAAGAAAGATCTCGAAGAAACATGGATACAAATCATTTAAGTACCAGCTTCACCAACATTTGTACGAGGGAGATTTTGTTGCAAGACTGGAATATTGCAACTGGTTCTTGGAACATAACGATGCCGATCGAGATTTACCAATAATGGAATATTCAATCGGCAAAATACAAGATATTGGTCAACGATAAATGAACACCGAATGATGGAAGGTAATTTTCAAGACATATTTGGAGTAAATGTATGGGCTAGAATAATTGGTACTCGTATTGTGGGACCGATTCTTTTCCAAGGGCATTTAAATGCAGAACGATATTTGGGTTTTTTACAACATGAAATTGAAAATTTTTTGGAGGAATTACCATTGGAAATAAATAATCAACACCTTTATTATCAACAAGATGGTGCGCCCGCTCACAACGCTATTGTTGGGAGAAACTACTTAGAAGAACGATTTGGAGAACATGTTATCTCTACTCGTGGACCGATCCGGTGGCCTCCTCGTTCGCCTGACCTTACACCTCTTGACTTTTTTTTGTGGGGCCATATTAAGGAGATTGTTTACCGAACACCGCCAACAACACTTAACATCTTAGAAAACCGTATACGAGCGGCATTTGCTAGTATTACCCCCGACATGCTTAGGAATGTCGTAGAAAACGTTTTTCATGTTAGGAAATGTCAAGAGGTGGAACGGCAGCACTTTGAAAATTTAATTGGTGGTTAAAAGGTCCAAAATTTATAATCTAATACCTATTGTTAATGTTATATTATTGTTAATGTTATTAATTTTTTTTAATTATTTTTAATACTGTTTAAAATTATTACTCTGTTTGTTTTAAAATAAATTTTGTTCAATCGTTGTCTGAAAAAATTGGGAAAATACGCAAAGCAATGCATTAAAATTGTGCTGCTTTAAAAACAACTCTCAGATGTGCCCATAATGCGGCAAAAATAAAGTTTAGAACGTTCTAGTAAAAAAGTTAACAAAGATAAAAGTGAGTTTGCATTTTTCTGGAAGTGAGTCAAGATGGTCATGGCACTCTGGATGAGAAAATAAAATTCAATTTGAAAATTATATTTGGAAAAAAGTCGATTTAAATATTACGCAATCGGCCGTAAAATGACCTCCAAAATCCGAAAAACAAAAAATATACAGGGGGTGTCATTTAAAAATCAAAAGTTAGGGTCATTTCCGGTGAAACCGGAAGTCGGAAATGCTTGTCAAAAATTCCTAAAAATGACGTTTGGTTAGAGTAACAACCCTGCCAAGTTTCATTTAAATCGATAGATAAATAAAAAAATGGCAGCCGGAAAGTGATCTCGTGGGCATCCGGTATACTGCAATATATCTAGAGGATTTGAAGAATGAAGAATTGAAAATAACTTTAAAGCTTTAATCTCATTAAACAAAACATCTGCCTCAATATCAGCCTCCATCTTTACCGCATCAGTAAGCTTCTGTTGTAGAGTTTGGCAGTTCTTGAGGAGATCATCGTCACATATTGTAAAAATATTACTAAAAAAACCAAAAACATTGTCATAATTAGAGATCATATCAAGTCTACTATTTAAAGAACTTAAACGCGGTTTTGGCATTTTGCTTCATCCCTATGTTCATAATCAAAAAACTTTGGTTTATATTTTCGTCTAGTAGGATTGATTGCGGGACAATCTTGCTCTATCTCAAGATCGGCGGGTAATTTTGCCGCTTGAGCAATTATTTCCTCAAAGAAATTATCATTTCTATAATTTTTGAAATGATCGATCGACTAAATTCTTTAAATAGTTTTGACATACTTTAATGTCAATTGTTACACTTTGCGTCATTTTGCTTACAATATTAATCTGAAATAAAATATCATACCAAATAATTACACTACAAATAAATTTAAATGATTGGATATTTAATAGTAAAGAACTTGCTTTGTGCCTACTTTCTATGTTAAAAGTATCGTTATCCGCTATTTCTAGAAGACTCTCACAAATTTTAATTAAATGAAATTTTAATGCCTTTATAGCATCTACCCTACTTGACCATCTAGTATCACTTAGGGGTTTTAGATTTAATTCAGGAACATTTTTTTTAATAATATCCCATCTTTTTGTGGAGGAAGAGAAAAAACGTAGAGTTCTTGTACTATATTAAAAAAGTTTACTGTTTCATTTGATACTTTAGCAGTATCATTTACTGCTAAATTTAAGGTATGTCCAGCGCAAGGCACAAAAAAAAGCTCGAGGATTAGCGTCCAGTATACGTTTTTGTAAGCCAATATGCTTTCCACGCATATTGGCACCGTTATCATACCCTTGACCTCACATGTCTTTAATATCTAAATTTAAATTTCGTAAAAGTTCAACTACAAAATTAAATAGTCCTTCTTCTGTAGAATCGAATATTGGGCTAAAAGCTAAAAAACTCTCTTGTATTTGCACTTTTTTACAATCATAATTTAACACCACATAACGCAAAACAAGGCTTATTTGTTCTGAGTGACTTGTATCTGGCGTACAGTCCATAATTATTGAATAATATTTGGAACTGCGTACCATATTTCAAATATTGTTTTTTACTTTAGAAGACATTAATTCTACAATTTCGTTTTGAATTTGATAGCCTAAATAATGAGTTTTTTTTAACAATTTTCCCGGGAGTTTTGCACTCTACTAAGATGTTCTCTCATCACAGGGTCAAATGAGGAAATCATCTCGACAGCCTTAAGAAAATTTCCTTTATCATGTTGAAAAAGTATTTTAGAAGAACCCTGAAATGCTAGACATTGACGGGACAAAAATTTTACGACTGCAACAATTCTTTCCAGAACATCATGCCAATATTATTTTACCGGTTTCTAAAACCCGTAAATGATGATCGTTTACAGTAGTAGATAATTTTAACATTTTTTTCAAACTCATCCATGTATTCATATGAACATTATGTACAATTGATGTTTCATGTCTTTTTATAGCCAACGATAAGTGTTGCCAATCAGAAAAACCATTTGAATCAGAAAAAGTATTGATAGTTTTACTGAAAACCTTACAACAAAAACAAAATATAGAGTTTTTTGAAACTGAATAAATAAGCCAAATTCTCTCTGTTGTTTCACCATTCTCCAGTTTTCTGACAAAGTACGAACTTGAAAATTTTCTTTTGTCTTGGTTTGTAGGAAATTGATAATTGCGTCCTAGCAAAGGAGGTCCTCGCTCAACCAACCTTATGACTTCCTCGTTGTTAATGGTTCTAGGCCACAGACCAGGATCCTCTGATAGAAGAATGGTACTTGTCATCTCAGGGCCCATTTCAGTCAAGGCTTCGGTTTCAGCTTCACTTGTAGCCTCTACTGTTGAGCCGGTGGGTTCGACCGATTCTACGTTTTCACTGAGAGTTGATGTACTCGTAGATGGTTCAAGTACAGGAACAGGTGAAGAAGCGACCGCTTCAGAACATTGACTCTCTAAAGCTTCTGTTTCTGCATTGGAAACGAGTTTTCGCCAAGAAATCTTTCATTTTGCCAGCCATCTTCTCCCTTTCTTGGGCTCTAACTTTTTTGCTCGAAATTTTGCGCCAGGTCGTTTTCTTTCTGTGGTTCCTAGAATTAAGCAAGTGAAGCTAATATAAGCTAATATGCTAGATCAATATAAGATGTATTAAGATGTACTAGGCTCAGAAAACATTTAAAAAAGAAACGTGGTGAGATCGTTGGATGATAGACGAATAAAATATTTTGACAGTTTTGGCACAACCGGCTATACCGGAAAGAGATGTCAACTTCGGTAATTTGAATGAAACACCCTGTATATTATTACCTATTAAGGTAACACGTACTATTTAATATCCTATACCTATTTTAAATGGTTTTAAAGAAATTTTAATTTTATTTCAAATTGCATTTGCATTTTTTCCTATAAACAAGACATTTATTATTTAATTTAATTTTTATAGGCAGTCACTTGGCATAACAAAATTTGTATAATATTTGATTTAAATTTTAATAGTTAAAAGCTATATTACTTGAAATAATGAAAATTAAAATATCCCAAAAGCCATTAAATCTTAAGAGATTATCCTCGAGTTTTACGTAGAATCTAACTATGTAACTATTATATAATAATGTAAAGGGTGACTATTTACATTAACAAAATTTTAAAAATAAACTTTGATATGCCTTAAAAAAACTAATTTTGGATTTTATTACTTTATTAGAATATGTCCAATTATTTATATTATTTTTTGTATGATATAATATAATACTTACCATTTCACACAATAACAAAAATATAAAACACCTGATATCGAATATTTTCTTTCTACCACTTTAAAACACGTCTAATTTATAATTTAACTTCGTTTTCTTGTGTGAATATCAAGAACTGATTAGCTAACGCGTTTCGTTGTTTTAATTTATCCCCGTGAACTTGACTCGAATTCATATGTTTATGATTTTTTCCTAAGCACTTGACTACTCTCAGATTCGAACTTGTTACCTTTCACTTACAAGTCTGACAGTTTTACTATTGAGCCACTGAGTAATACAATATATAATTTTTAAAACTTCGCTCATTATTGAAATCCATATGGATTTCATTTCCACGCTAGCTTGGCTTATTGGATTTTCTGCTAGTGCGATGTATGTGGCTTCTTTGAGTATCCAGTGGGTTGTATTCTCGTCCTTTGCCTGTATGTTATCCCATTGGATGCGGTGGTTTTCGTTCCAGACATGTTCGACGATGCTTGATTTTTCTGTTTTACCCTTGCGGACGTTGTTCTTATGTTCCCGTGTTCCCACTTTGAGTAGTCGACTGCTTTCTCCTATGTATGCTCTGACACACTCGCACGGTAGGTTGCATACACAATTCTTGGAATTCTGATCTTCATTGTGTGGTTTGGTTTTGGTTAGTATTCCCCTGAGCGTTCTGGTCGATTTGAAGGCAGTACGTATGTTGTATTTGCTGCCTATCCTTCGTATTTTGTCTGAGGTACCTTGTATATATTGTATTATAGCTGTATATTTAGGAAAAGAAGAACATCTTCCTGGACCCAGCCACATTTCCAAAACCTCAAGAAGGAAACAGAATTCTGTTATACTAACAGAAACCCCAGAGAAACCCGTACTGGAAGGGAAACATGAGAACTCAGCGCCAACAAAGAAAAAACTAGCTCCAGGTGTATGACGCGATTCGTGACGAAATTGTAATTTTATAAAACAAACAACGAAAGCGAAGTAATAGTTCTTCCTAAGATTCTGATGTGAAGCAGAATAATCTCTATCAGAATTCATCTGATGATTATTAGTTAAGTGAAGCCGAGGAACCAAACATCTCCGATATGGGAAAATTAAGTTCAACTAATTTACTTATATTAATATTGTGTGTGTGTGTGCGTGCGTGCGTGCGTGCGTTCGTGCGTCGTGTCGTCGTGCGCGTGTGCGTGGCGCGTGCGTGTGCGTGGTGTGGGTGTGGGTATGGGTGTGGGCGTGGGCGTGGGTGTGTGTGTCGCGTGCTGTACGCGTGCGTGTGTATGTGTTTTGAGATGATGTTAATTAAGCTGAATATCATAGATAGAGAGATATAAGCTCAGATTAAAAGAGACATTAAACATAAATTAATTACGTTGAATTTGAATAAACATATATGTAAAGCGCAGAATGCATAAGTGCGAATTAACTTAAAACTAAGTACAAATGTGAATATAGGACATGTTGTTAGCTAGTTAAACCAAATCTCATAAATATAAAAGTGTTAAATCATAGCTGAGCAGTAGTATTCTTCATTATTATAGTTTCCGAGCAGTTTCGGAGTAGTAAAAATATGGATTTCCATTTATGAAATACATGTATTCCATTTGTATGATAATATTCTGGTCTAGTACCATAATAGGCTTCCATTCTAAAACAAAAAGAAATTAAATTATATCATTCAACGTAAGACATGTAAAGGGCATGTTAAAGTTATGAAATCCGAACAAATTTTACAAGATTCATAGAACTTATTAAGTTTGAAAGTGAAATTAAACAAAGATTATGTCATAAACTTACTTAACAGTGTGATTAGGAAGTGTTGCAACTTAAATTAACATTATAGATGTGATTTAAGCTTAAAAGTTGATAAACTAGGTTATGATGATTCTTAACGCAGTGCTTGAGATAGAATTTATTAACATGAACCATAAAAGTGTTTGAAACTGATAATTCTTATATAATTTGGGTCAAGGAATCCAATTCTATTTGTAGGTTTCCTGTTGAAATTAGAATAAGTTAGTTATAAGTAAATTTGTGTATGAAAATTTGCATATCTGTCATAATCTAGATAAAATAAGAACTCTTAAAGGAAATGTCATGTGAGGTGGCTATGGAAAGGAAATTTTAAGATCTGTCCACGTATAAGAAAGTTATCAGTAAAAATAATAATTTGTAAATTTCTTACGTTTGTATTGGCAATATTTGCTAAGGTGATGGGTTGTTTTTCAGAAGCTATATAAGAAAGTGGCAGAAATGTTTACATCTTTGTTTTGTAACTTTCAAAAGTGTGAACATGTCACTCGATGTGTACATGATTGAAAATTTAACATCGTTCATGTGGTTCATATAACCTTAACAATTTTATATTATTAAACAAATGAAAATTAAAATTTGTGATAAAAATAAGATTAACATAATTATTATTCCGGGTGATGTGTATCGTAAAGTAAATTATTATATTTATGAATCTAATAAATAAATTAAAGTGCTTATGGAAAAGTGACAAAGTAGATATTTATGCAGTATACGTATGTATATTGGTGCTGTATAGACCTTCCACCGATGGAGCAAATATTGATGCAGCGTATACACAACTTGCTGATGTTGTAGATCAGGGGTGGCCAACCAGCGGCCGCGGGTGGCATGCGGCCCGCCTTGAACATTTTTCCTGCCCGCGAGATTCATCACACTTTTACAAAATATATTTATTTTAAGTAATAAAGATCAATGTATTAAAAAAATTAACTGTCGAAATTGTGAGAAAAATTAACTTTGATTTTACAATAATATTCTTGCTAATATATGACAGATATTGATATTGATGGATAATGTTATGCAAGTAGTTATAAAAACAGTGAATTACATTCAATCACATGCACTTCTTTAAAGACTTTCTGAAAGAATTAGATTCTGAATACCTATGAATTTGACTTAAGCAAAAACCTTTACCAGAATTAAGAAATGAGTGGTTATTAAATTTATGCTTTTTAGTGGATATTGTCGAAAAACTCAATCAATTAAATATATCATTGCAAGGAAAAGATTACCTTATAATTGATACATTTAATCACACCAAAACATTTTAGAAGAAATTGTTATTTGAATCGCAATTGAAAAGTAATAACGCTCACCAATTTCCATTGTCGAAAATTTTTAATGATTACGTCACTTAATACCATCAAAAACGTTGTATATGTGTCTTAATTCGGTTTCCCTAATTTTATTAGGTTGGGGGGTGGGGGGCGGTGAGTTTAGACGGGCACAGTATATTTCTTTACAATGTGCGTTTAGTATCATTATTATTATGTTAATATGTTAACATGTATGAATAGTAGTAAACACAATAATAATAACTCATTATGTTTCAATTTTTTACTCCACAAAAACTCTATAGTAGGTCTAAATCTAATATGGGGATATATAAATTTATAAGCGGCCCGAGGAGTTAAGATGCATTTCCAAAGTGGTCCGGAAGATCATTTGGGTTGGCCACCCCTGCTGTAGATCTTCCCCCGATGGATCAATAATATTGGAATTCGAATTATTCCGGAATTGGAAATTGATCATGTAGTAAAGTACCGTCAAATGAGGATATATGGGACACTACGGGTAATATGGGACGCCACTGCATATTTTTTAAATATCCCGCGATAAATTAGTTCTATGGTATCAATTGACAAGAATGACAAGTAGTTTAGATTACCGATGATCACAGCTTTATATTACCAGGTAAGCTTTAAAAAATCTTGAAAATATCAGAAATATTTGTCATTTTAACTTCCGCTAAGGGTCTCGCCTACAGGGTAAGTAAGAGTTATGAATTCGTGTCTGTGGAATGAATATTAGTGCATAACCTCATAAACAAAACCCATGTCTTGTTTTTTTTACAATTTAATCTTTTACCTTATTTGCAATACTTACTAAAAAGACGTGTTTTTCAGGGTTATATGGGACAACAGTAAGCATGCCCAGAAAACATATCCACAAGTTGAACTCCGCTCGAAGAAACTATACACTAGAAAACTTAGATCGGGCTTTGAAGCCGTCGTAGATCGAGGTATGTCTTTCGACAGGCCGCTGAAGTTTATCAAGTGCCCCGTAACACAATATTTCGACGCTACAGGGACAGAATTCGGACAGACTTGGGAGGCCTCAGTTTTAAATGTGTTGGAGAGAGAAAATTGTTCAGCTATATTAAAGCTGCAGAGTTTCTACCCATTCACCGACACGGTACTCAATCATTTGTTCAGGAATACTTCAACCGAAAGGGTGTGAACACACTGTTTAATGATAATTTGCCAAGACCGGATGGGTGAAGAATTTTTGAATAGAAATCCACAACTAAAAGAAGAAATTGGAAAACATCAAGCGCTCAAGCCGATCTTAGCTGAAGTAATAACAAATTATTTTAATGAATTGGAAATTACACTAGCTAATGTTTCGCCAGAAAATATTGTCAATTATGACGAGACGAATTTCGCAGATGATCCGGGGAAGAAAAAGTTTTGGTAAGGCGTGGGGCCAAGCATGCGTACAGAGTGTTAGACACATCAAAAGTGCAGTGTCCGTGATGTTCGCAGGTGCTGCAAATGATTTGTTGACCTTACATCGTGATAAATCCAAAAATTTATACCCGATTGATGCAGGCCCTGATGGGCTTGCTATAACAGAACATCCTCAGGATAGTTTGACGCCATCATCTTTGAAGATTGGTTCAATCGAATAGCTAAACCATATTTCCACAAGAAGCATGACAGAAAATTATCCTGGTGATAACTTAAGTCACTTATCGTTCAATGTCCTCAAATTTTGTGAAGAAAACGATGTACAATTTGTCCTTCTAAAATAGTACTCATATGTGCAACCTCTGTGGTAGTATATCGCACGATTAAAGCTAAGTGGAAGGAAATATTAATGCGGTGGAAGGCAATAAATGCAGGCTGTGTATCTAAGACTGACTTCAAGATTACTAAGACAAATGATCCAATCATCCAATATAGATAAAATATAAGAGCAGGTTTTGAGGCCTGCGGAATAATACCGTTGAATCTAGAAAGGTCTTGTAAAGGTAATTCGAAAGGTCCTCCAACAGTTGCAAGACAAGCTTGAAGACAGCTTTACGGAAATTATGAGCACGGTCACACAACTTAATCAGCCCAAGAAAATTACGAAAAAGGAAAATTCGTGTACCAGCAGGAAAAGGAATAGTCTCTGTAGATTTGCCACCTGAAGACGAATCAATCCAAAATTGTGCCGTTGTTGTAACAAAAAAAGCACCAGTAGAAAATACTAAAAACGCTTCGAAATATCCGATACTGATGCTTAAGCTGGCCCATCGACAAACTAACTCATTCGACGACAGTGATGACAGTAGTGACGAAGTAAAATGTAAATCTGTAGAGGATCGGTCAGTTAAGGTAAACTTCAGAGGCCTATATCTTGAAATTAATGAATTCGTGATCGTTAGTTTATTTACGACAAAACTTCTAAGAAAGAGAATCCAAACAATTTATCGCCCAAGTATTAAAGGTAGGTAAAAAGTGCATACAGTCTCTTGGTAAAAACAATGTCTTTGTGTTCCACCGTTCCTGATGTGATTGACGTAAAAGGAGCAAATTTTGTTTGTATTGCAACCACCTCTATCGTTAGGGTGTCCATACATTTTGACTGATGTTTGTAATGTTAAAATTATGTTTTCCTAGAGACTTTATATTTTTCACACTGTAATATGCAGAATTTTCTTAATAAAATGTTTAAAATGGGACGCTATTTTTATTCGTCAATTATAATTAATCTGATGAATGTTTTTGTGATTATATTTTGTTTTACATTAAATGTGTCCCATATAAACCATCTACGTACTAATTTGACAAACTAAATTTTACTGTATTTTCACTTAAAAATCAAACTGTATATATCCCAACTAGTGGGTTATATGGGACAGTAGAAAACTTTAACAAAAATACATACATCTAAATGTTCTAATTGTGAATTGACCATTTACTACGATACTATAGGTAATGTCGAATATAACACATTAATTATTAGTACCAAAAAGATATTTAATAAAACCTTTAAGAATTGTCCCATATATCACTTGACGGTAACATTAACATGAGTCTATGAATCTTAAATCCTTATATTTATTTGAAGGTTACGTTGAAGTCTATTAAAATTTATTTATGTAAAGGATACACGTGAATTATATACTTGTCTAGAAATACTACAACCATGTACTGATTTTATATTGATTTAAGATTATTTAAAAGAGACAAGATAATTACCAAAATTAAGTTATTAGTATTGTTTGGTTATGCTTATGATGTGACACAAACACATATACTAAGGTCAAGGAAATTCGCATGCGTACAACATGTAATATATTTTCAGATGATACAAGGTGTTTGAATAAAATAAAATTTATACAATTCCAGATTCAATTAAAATCACGATTGAAATTAAGTGCTGTTTCTCGAAACTATTCGGCGTAGAGAGTTGCGGTAAAAATTGGACAAAAAATACCGTGGAAAATATTTTCAAATTTAAGATGACCGCCAAGGGCGTAACCACCATCCTAAACTTTCAAAGTGATTTTCTACTGAAATCCACCTAGTAAATGTACCAAAAATTATATGCTTTTAAAGTTCAGCTTTATTGAAGTAATTTTTGTTTGACGTATCTATTAAAATAAAGTGGTGGCGGTGATTCAGTGATTTTTAAATAAACAGCTGTAACTGCTAAACGACTGAACTGATTTTAAAAACTTAGTCTCGTTAGAAAGAGCATTTATTGCTCCATAAAATACATCTTACCTGTAATATGTCTATTTCTTAGTGATGCAATAGCGCGTTTTTGATATAATATCAGAAAATCGCAAAATTCTCTAAAAATGAAATGCAACATTATGACTTTTTTCACAAAATGAGATGAAACCATACCTAAATAATAGAATAGAAAATTTAGTTATTATAAAATTTGAAAAGTCGATATTACACCGGTATTTATTCTTATTTATTTGTCTTTTTCAAGATTCAATGAAAAATTTTATCATTTTATAATTTTAAATAATAAAAGTTTTCATAATTTCAAAATTAAAAAAACATGTAGGTGCACAATAACCAATGCATAGAATATGCAAGTGCAGAATAGGCAAATATTAGAGTAGCATTGAGAAAAACAAATACTTGTTAACAAATATTAAAATTTGACAGACAGTATAATTTATGTTTGTTGCACAAGTGAGTCCTTAAAACTATCTATAATGTCTTTTACAAATCATGAAACTGTTGATATGATTGCGGTATATTTTGAATGTCTTCAAATACTGAAACTTTCGACCAAAGTTGCGAAGAGACTCGGCTAGAAGAATAGAAGACAATATAGTTAAAGTCTTAGCATACGTAATTGAATCCACGTTATTACGAGAGCAATGTCTCTCGCGTTGGATATGTCACGAACTACTATTCAAAACATTTTAAAGGATCACAGGTAAGTTCTTATGTCACTGAAAATACTAGTTTACATGTTTCACAACGTGTTGGTAATTTCAAATTTATAGAATGCACCCGTATCATATGGTCTTACATCAAGCCTTACATGACGAAGACTTTCACCGACGGATAGATTATTGTCATTGGATGGTGGGCATGATCAGGTAAAATAGGGGATTTTTATCCGAAATCCTTTGGACGGATGAGGATATAAGTGATGGAAACGTTAATTTGCATAATATGCATTATTGGTCTGACACCAATCCTCACTGGTTGTACGAGGTCCAACATCAAGGTCGTTGGAGTGTCAATGTGTGGTGTGACATACTGGACGGAACTATTATAGGTCCCTATTTCTTTGATGAACCACTAAATGATGCCCTGTTTCTTAATTTTCTGGTAAACTAATTGCCTATTTTATTAGAAGATGTCCCTTGCAATTACGGCAAAATATGTTTTACAACTAGATGTTGCCCATCACATTTTCAATACCTGTGAGAACACTTAAATTTAATATGTCCCCAGAGGTGGATTAGACGAGGAAGTCTATTTCCTTTGCCATCCCGACCCTCAGACTTAACCTGTTTGGACTTTTATCCATGGGGTCGTAAAAGATATTGTTTAGAAACTCCACCAACAACGAGACGAATGAAAGTACGAATTGAGAGGCCATTAGCCTGTCAAGAGCAGTTAGTTGAAGCTGCTGTAATGTCTACGCATGAGCGGCTCCAACAATGCATCGAGGTCGATAGACAAGAGCATTTAGTATCAAGAGGCATTAGATCGGTCTGGCCATAAATAAAAGAATTCGCCAATTTGGAATAATACAAAATATATCATATTAGGTACATTTAATTTGAAATTATTTTATTATTTAAATTATAAACGATAGCAATTTCATTGAATGTTTAAAAAGAGCAAATAATTAAGAATATCGTGCTAATATCGACTAAATTTTCTTTCTTCGCATATGTTTCAACAGTATGACATCAGATCATTGAGATGCGAGCATTTACTAACCTATTAGAGGATGATTTCAAATCTCATTTTATGATAAAAAGTCGTATTGTTACATTTAATTTTTAAGAATTTTTTCTGATATATCAAAAACGCTCTAGGCATCACTAATAAATAGCGTATTACAGGTAAGATGGTATTTAGGAGCAATTAATGCTCTTCCAACAATGACTACGTTTATTAAAATCAGTTCAGTCGATTACGAGTTACAGCTTCATTTGATTTTAAAAAATCACTGAATTACATCACTTTATTTTAATACGATAGTAATACGATAAATTACTCGAATAAAGCTGAGCAATAAGCATATAATTTTTGATACATTTACTAGGTGATGATTTCTGTCAAAAATCACTTAATAAGTTTATGATGAAAAAGTCGGTTACTCTGTGTGCATCTTGCAAATTTTGAGAATATTTTCTGATATATCAAAAAACGCGCTCTATTGGCATCACTAAATTAGACTATTACAGGTAAGATGGATTTTTGGACAATAAATGCTCTTCGAACAAGACTAGTTTACTTAGAAATCAGTTCAGTCGTTTGCATTCTTATCCAGTACTGTTTATTTAAAAATCACTGAATTACCATCAACTGTTATTTTAATAGATAAAACAAAAATTACTCGATATAAAGCTGAGCTTCAAAGCATATAATTTTTGGTACATTTACTAGGTGGATTTCTGTAAAATATCACTTAATATAGTCTTAGATGGCGGTTAATGCCATGGCGGTCATCTTGCAAATTTGAAAATATTTTCCACGGTCTTTTGGCCACTTTAGTAATAATAATTTTTACCGTAACTCTCTACGAAATAGTTTCAGAAACAGTACTTTGCATTCTTATCTGGCCACGGTACAATAAAATGATTTTTCTTATTATACTGAACTATATTGAACCATATCTAGAGAAGCTAGGCAGGCAAATATATCTTAATAAAATTAACAAATATATATCATATATATATTGACGATGGCACAACGTGCCGAAGTTGTAGTAAATAATCACGATTTACTAATAGCGTTAATGCCATTATTCTTTTAATTTAACGTGATGCCATAAATTAAATAATTAATGTAAAAGTAAAGTACTATTTATATCGACAAATGAAAATATTTTAATTATATTCATTGCAATATATATATATATATATATATATTATATATATATATATATAGCAATTATAATCAAAAAATTGACTACATATTAATCTATAAATATAACAAAATATACACAATTAATAAATTTATTCCTCTGCTTTTATTGCGAAACATAAAAATCTTGTTCTACCTGAAATAGTTTTAATAACACAAATTACATAATTTTAGGTATCTGAAACTATGAGGTGCACTTTAAACAGCAATAATTTTCATCCTTATAAGCGGTAATATTTGATTTTTCAAAACCAAGTTATTAAATTAAAAAAATCGCTAATTTCAAATGTACTAACCAATATTAAATTTAATAAGGATAAATAAGGTATTTTTAAGTTTTAATTACAAATATTAGTTCGTTTAGATTTTATTTACCAGTTAAAAATATTAGATCAGCTCATGCGATTCAATATACTGGGCATGAACACAACCAGGACATGCTAAAACGTATTTTTACATTTTCCTCTCACAAATTGTCTATTTTACAAATATTTGATTAATTTTGACCTAAAATTATGTAATTTATATTATTGAAACTATTTCCGGGTAAAACAAGGTTTTATCATGTTTCGTATTAAAAGCAGAGGGGAATAAATGGTATTTTTTATTTTTTTTCTGGTTTGGTCGAAAATTGATATATGTGGTCTTTGTTGCATTCTAAATACATTTTCTTAATACAATTTTTCGATATCTTGTCAATTTGACCCATTTTTCGGCATCACAGTTAACCTTTTTAAAATTCCCGCCAAATCTATGGTCACGTGACAAATGTCACAATGGATGTTTTGTTATCAGACATGCAGAAGCAAACCGCCAATAGAGTTTTTCAGAAATTTCAATAATAAACATTTTTGCGTCTATACACTTAATAAAAGTTGTTCAAGAAGAGCATCTTTTTTCTTTAAAATTTTTTAACTCGTATTATTCGCACATACGTCATTACCAAATGTACGGGGTAGTAGCGGTCGACCCTCCAAATTTAGTTTTTTTTAGATTTACTAGCTTGTTTTGCGTAGTGGAAAGCTTTGATATATACGTGGTAGGTATGTGTAGATAAGATTAAGACTATAAAATTAAAATGTTAAATATTATAACAAATATTCCTTAAGTGAACGCCATTCCCCTGTTCTTCCCTACATTATTTGAAAAAAGTAAAAGAATTAAGTTTTATGTATAAATTACTATATAAATTATATAATTATTTTAAAACATTTTATAGCTAACATTGATATAGCTGGAATTTTGTTCACAAGGTGCACACACATATACAGACATCAGACACAAGTTGGTCTCAAATGTCTTAACATGTTCACAAAAAAAATCGAGGTCAAAAATTTTTTATTCAAACCCGATCACAATACCTTCCTTATACAGTGCGTCCAAGATAAGGTGCTTTCAGAAACGGTCGGTTAAATTAGGGAAAAGTTGCGCAAGGGGGAGATCTTATAAACAGCGTTTACAAAATAAAATACTTATCTTTTTTGGGATTTTTTAATGGTGTACAAAAGTTAATTACATTTTTTCGTTTTTTCAATATTTTGCAAAACAATTTATTTTCGTTTTTATTTATTTTTTAAGTTCAAAAGATAGGTACCAAAAACCAAAAAGTATCATCTCATTGCCACTTTTGAGCTTTACAAAGCAGTATCTATAAATTTTATTTCAGACGTTTCGTTTGCGAGTAAACATCATCAACTTTATTTTTTTTATACGGTCAGGAGTTGGTCCAATATTTCCGGTGGGCGCCGTTGCCTAATAGCGGTAGCAGGCAGCTTATCTCTCTTTCTCTCTCTCGTTACGTAGGCGGTGAAAATATTGTTAACTGCGTATTAACACACTCTAAAAGAACTGATCTTAATTTATATAATGCAATATAAAAGGAAATTTTATTTATTTTAATATTATGAAGGCAGGTCCTGTTGGGTAGCCACTAGTAAAAGCAACTTCTTTTCTACAGCTAAGATAACGGGGTTTATAGTAGTGGACACCTGAAAGAAAATCAATACTTTAAAGGGACTATTTTACGCTTTATTCTTTATGAAACAATTCGTATTTTACATTGTATAAATGCAGTCTTTTCGATATAACTTTTACGAAAGTAAATTTAAATAAAACTAAACGAAATATTTACATGGGCTTTCTTAACTAACTATCTATTTACAGTATGATGTTAATTACGGTGGATTAAGATATTTTTTAATTACACTTAATAATTAGTGGAAATTTTACTAAACACAGAACTGGTGGTGTTTACGAGTTATTCAACTCTTTGAAATTGAATATGGGTATTCTCGTTTGGAGTATACTTGGTGCGGGCGCGCGTAATGCGTTGGCCGCTTCGGTGCGCTTCTGGTTTCGACCGCGACAATAGAGCTACCGCGCGTGCCACTAACTCGGGGTCGGTTTTAATAATAACAACAAGGTATTTAAACCTTCAGTAACGTTTAGTTTAAAGATTGGTTATCAGGTACGGGATAAACCAAACGTTTTACAGGTATGGTGTTCTCGGAGAAGGATTACTCCTTCAAGTGAGTTATCGCGACTTGCCATCTGGATCGGATACAGGTTCAGGACTTCCGATAAGAAGTAAAGTTCTCCTAGCCTGGGGATGTCGTAAGACCTTTAAATCTTCGGGACCTTTAGTTATTCAGGACTGTTAAATAAACAGACTGACAGAATAACGGAACTTTTTACTAGTGTCGGCATTTAACAAAGGGTTGAATCAGGATTTATGCTATCCTCTGGATATCTCACAATGAGAGAGCGGTTGGGAAAGCGCTTTCAGGACTTCAAACGAAACTTATTTTAAGCGGTTAATTACGTTAGGTGAGATGGAAATGTGATTTTCACTGTTGTACGTAATGTCTTCGTAATTTATGAAACTGGGTGACTGAAATATGGTCTACTTTCGGGCGGCTTTTACTTTCAATCTGTCGGTTTCCTGCACGTCGGTTTTTAATTTGCCGGTGAAGACGTGTTTGTGTAAGCTGTGTGTAGAATATCAATTAAAAGATTCTGGGCTTATACCCGTTGCGCTAAATTGGTAGAATTCAGGCAAATACCTTTCTGTCCAATGGAATATTCCCCGGCGTCGCACCGTTTACTGGCGTGAGTGTACAGTTGTATAATTAACTTACATGCAGGTTACCTACCACATATTTAAGCAGCAGTAAAACCTGGTGTATTGAAATAAGTTCAGGCGGACTGAGTCGAGTTGACTCAATGGAGAAGGCGGATGAACAGGCCATGGGTCCTCAAAGGAAACCCAATGGGCATATGTATATATATATATATATATATATATATATATATATATATATATATATATATATATATATACTACTGTTCAGAGGTCCTCCTCTTCAGCCCTGGTCAATCCATTCTTGTTGGTGTTGCGATGTTTTGTGTTATTGTATAGTTTACAATAATGAGATGTGGTTATTTTTGGTGTAAAAAAAGGAAAAAAAGATTTAATTTATTTGAATATTTGTGATAATTGGTGTGCGTGTTGTTTAGTGGGGTGTAGTGTGCTTGGTGTGGTTAATTCGATTCGTTTGCCGGTATCATTCCAGATAGTCAACGAATAGATTGAGGAAATATGGAACATTATCTGGGGATTCTTCTATCTTCTCGGGAGGTCATCAAAGAGTTGAGTTAAAATCGCGGAGGGCGTTTAAATTTTCGTTTGAATTTTTCTGTGAGTTGAGGAAAACGGTAGTTATAAGGAGTGGTAAGAATCTCTCGAGTTGGGATTATGTCGCCAAAATTTTTGTGCAAGTTTTCCTGTAGTGTTTCTATTTTGTGTGTGATGGGTGGTATGTTCGCGTGTTGTATTGTGATGTCGCTAGGGTACCTGAGGGGTAACCTGTATATACGTCTGAGTATTCGGCGTTCACAGGAAGCGATAGATGAAAGGTGATGGGGTTTATATTGGTGTATATGGGTGCTCGGAAATCCATAACAGGGCGGATGTATGTTTTGTAGGTGTTGTAGCGTTTTGGGGTGGCAACCTCTGATTCTACAGAGCAATAGGTTTGCTCGGTTTCTTATTCTGTTAAGTGTTTTTTGTACATCGGGGAGTCAATTAAGGGTTTTAGTGAAGAGTATTCCTAGGTAGGTGACTTCGCACTGGAGTGGGAGTATTCCTGATTTAGAGAGAGGGAAACATTCCGGTCGGCTAGCTTTGGACATTTATCTTCGGTGTAATTAGGATGTCGGAAGAGGATTGTTTGGGTTTTGGTGGGATTGAGGGAGACTCTCCACCGGTTAGCCCAGTTCGAGAAGTTCCGGAGGGTTTTAGATATGAGACGGGAGGCTGTTCCGCTTAACCGCCCAGAAGGCAGTGTCATCCGCAAATTGCGTTACGACTACTCCGGGTTGTGTTACTTCGGGAATGTCGGATGCGAAGATTGTGTAAAGGATCGGGGCTAAGGCAGAACCTTTAGGTACGCCTGCTGTAGGTTGAAAAGGATCGAAGAAGGAATTTCCTACTTTGATCCGAACTGACCGATTGGTCAGGTACGAGAACAGAAGTTTGGAAAGGGGTCGGGTATGTTAAGGTTGCGGATCTTGTGTAGGAGAACGGCATGGCAGACCCTGTCAAATGCTTGCAGAAACACAGCCAGTTTGCATTGCTCGTGATTGCATGCCCTGGTGGTCTCTGTAAGCAGCTTCAACAAGGGATCGTGACACGTTCGATTAGGACGGAAGCCGAATTGCCTGTTAGGAAGATCATTGAATTCTAGGTGGACCCTGAGTCGCTTGGCCAGAATCTGCTCGAAGCATTTTCCAAGGCAACTCAGGAGGGAAATGGGTCTGTAGGAGGAGGGTGTGGTTAGGTCGGAGTGAGGTTTGGGTATCATGACGGTGGAGGCCGATTTCCAATCCGTCGGAAAGTGGGATAGGATTAGGCATTTATTGTAAATGCCGGAGAGTAATCGGGGGACTGGGTCAGGTGGTGCCAGAGGAAATGCGATTAAGACCGTCATGACCTGGGGCTGTATTTTTCCCTTTTTTGAAGTGCGAGTTGACCTGGTCGGGCGTGATCGGGGCAAAGAAAGGATTCCCGTTATTCAGTTGGATTTCGGGAAGGTTAATATTGCGGAATTCTTTAAAGCGATTCTCAAGAAGTGCCTTGGGGTCGATTAGGAGGGATTTAGGGTTTACTTTCCTTCTGGTCAGCCTATCGAACTGTTGCCATAAGTTTTCCATTTCTGTAATCTAACTGGAAGGTGGCTTTGGTCCAGGAGCCTTCGGCGTGTTTGGTTGCTTCTCGCCTGATTAAGGCGTTAAGGCGATTGTATTCGATCTTGAGAACCGTAACTACGGAAGTTAGGTCTCTAATGGCTCTCTGGAGATCTTGGGTCGTTGAAGATTGGGTGTTGGAAGGTTGTTGATGTGTTTGGAGAGCACATTCCAGTCTGCTTTCGAAAAATCTTTAATGACTGTGTTCTGAGATGCTAGATGGCTGAAATATGTAGGCTGTGTTAGTGACTCGCATAAATGAGAGTAAGTAGTGCGGTTTTATTGCAAACGTCGGAAGGCGGGACGTAAAAACTCTCAATATATATATATATATATATATATATATATATATATATATATATATATATATATAGGGATGATTCTATGTTATTGATAATTATTATTTATTTCTATTAGGGAAAATGTGGGATAGGGTTCTGTATTTATAATTGCAAATATCAATATAATGATATTATATAATTATATTTATGCACCGGACTAGCTCTAATGTCAAAGTGGGGATAGGGTTCAGGATTTAGTGGGAAATATTATTTGGTTTGAAAATATAAATGTGGATTGCACTTTATAAAAATTATCTTATATGAGAAAAGTACCTGGATAATATTTATACACTAACGCATGCGTAATAAAGTTACTGAATACAAATATAGAAGATGTCAGAATTGTCAAACAATGACTTGTTGAATTTATGTTTATACTTTTACTTGGATTTAAAATTTGGAAATAATTTAAAATTTTGCTTCTTTGCAGGTGTTTACACAAGTATTATTTAAAATATACACCTATACATATAACCAATAATAATCGCAGGAAATCAATCACAACAATGAACACAATAGATAGGGTTAAAATCAAAAGTAACTCACATATAAATGTTCTTCATATAGGTTGTTCCAAATAGATGCAGGCACTTTCCAATATAATCGAAGATCTTTAGGTATAAAGTTGACTGCTACCATTCACACAAGCTGCAGACTGGCCCTCGGGTTTGATGTTCACTTTGCTTCAGTAACTGTAATATTTATCCACTTTACGGCTTCACTCAACCACAATTTTTAAATTGATGATGTTTTATTTAAACGTATTACTGTTTACTAACTGTATCGTTTTAATAATATTTAAAGGTTGTAAATGGTTTAAGTTAAAGTCACTTTAATTTTTAGGTTCCGGTGGCAAATAAATTATTTATTTAAACAAAATTACAGCAACAAATAAAACACAAATGAAGGAAAAATGATTACGATTTTATTTTGGCAAAACGTAACCAATATTCAATTCAACAAACGAAAATTTTAAAACGTTCAACATAAATCGTAACAAGTAAGAAAATACTTCGTAATGAACTTTACGAAATTGCACAGGTATCGGTAACCTAAATTATAATTTTAAACAATTGTCGGAATAAAAACAATTGCGCCTGATTTCTCGTCTCTCCGTTCGTATTTAAATTCTTCCCGATAATTATTTAGGTTAGGTGAACTTACTTGAAATACAAAAATCACTACACTATTTTCAAATTATTCAAACAACTGGCAAAATAATAGAGAGAGTGCTGATCAAGGGCAATTCCTTTTATACCCTTTTGTTGGTTACCGTATCTTCGATTTTTCTAAGCAATTCTAAATATGTAACCATGTTTCTGATTGGTCGAAATAATTTGAAAACTTAACTCAAGTATAATTTTAGCGATAACTTCCTTATACAATTACGGATTTAGATTTTAATGACAGAAATGAAATCTGTGTAATTTTACGCATAAATAGATATCCAAAAAGATATGGTTCTATTAACTATTATGCAAAATGACCTATTTTAATTTAAATTTGCTTAGATCTAATAAATCTTATAAACTAGACTTAAAATACTTAAATATATGTAATCCTGATAAAATTTAGCATAGGAAAACACACATTTAAAGTCCGAAATCTCAATTTTAAAAGACATTTTATGTTTAGCTAGTAAAGTAATATACTTAATCCCATTTCATAAATTTCTGCGCTGAAATGCTTTGTACACTTTATATTATTATGTAAAAGTGAGGAAGACCTCCTATTAATCTCTTTAATAATACTATTTAATCCTAATCTACTCTAAAACTACAAATTTGTAAAAACATTTAATTTAAAACAACCAAACTTAATTTTAAAATTACAAATAACTTACATTTAAAATGTTCATGTAACTCAAAATGTTATCCAAACTATTTGTAATAACTGTCTTGATTAGATTTATAGTTCATCTGCTTGCATTGTATAATTTAATGTCCTATTAAGAAGTCATATCGTTTAACACACTTTCTTGAAATTTTATTATAAAATGTATCTACATGTAAATGTCTTTGTGTGATTATGTTCTATGCACTGTTCTTAATATTTAAATTGTATCACTAAATTTGTCACACAATCGCTTCCAATATATGTGAGAAATGATCATATTAAGTTCATATTATAACCCTTTTCTATATTTTACCAAATTTCCTGCATTCTAAACTACTTATACAATATCCCTAATATAAATCTATCCTTACACTATGTGTACACCACCTGTAAAATAATCACATGCCAAAATACTTTCTAAAAATTGAAATTTTCTGAAACAAACTAAAGTAGTGAATTGAATTTACGGAAATAGGTTTATTTAACATTCTGACATTTTCAAGTAGCACAATGCTTTTATGATTAAATCAAAATGTATAAATGTTATTCAGATTGTTTTACCCAAAACAAATCCACTTTCTACCCATCGTGAACCAAATTATATCAAATAAATGTCTCGCACATGTATTATGCTTGAAATCACCCTTTTTTAAGAAATTTCTAGTTAAAACTGTCCGATACCTGTCTTACTCTTATCTAAACATCTCAATATATATATATATATATATATATATATATATATATATACCGTAACCTACTAACTTGGGACAGTTTCAACAATCACATATAAATAAGTTTTTCAGTTTGTGCTTTGAGCAATCTGAAATAGCCATATTCTTTTTAAAAGTCACTGTCCCAAGTTAGACACCATACAGGGTAACTTGGGACACCTATTTGATTTTCATATAAAACTCAAGTTTTCTTGTTCCTGTTTAACTTGGGACATTTATATATTTTTAAAAATAAAATACAAAAGAAAACAAGTAATTTACTAAAAATGGATACTATTAGCATTGATAAGAGAAAAATAACTGTACCAGACGTAAAGATGGGTTAACCCTCGAGTTTATACCTTCTACTGTTTGAAACCATTCAAAATCTCGAAACCTGATCAAATGACACATGATCAATATCGTCTATTGGTGGGAATATGTGTCCGTTGAACCCCTGTAATTTCGCATAAATTTGCATTTCAGGACTTTCTCACTTTTCGATCAAAGCCTACAAGCTTGCAGATAAAGATCTTTTTTTCCTTCTTGCTACCCTTGTCATATATTATTTCTGTCAGAAGGAAGTCCCCTATCTGCACTTCACAATGAGCTGGTTCCTGTGATTCAAGTGATTCTGGAGATGTAGATGGTTCATCTTTATTTTCAGAATAACAAGAAGCTCTTCCTGTTCAGATTCAGATGAGTTCAACATAAAATTATCTACACACACTGATCTACCCGAGCAACATTTAATCTCTTTTGCCTTCTCACAGAGTTGCAGTCACTTCTCCTTGTTTCTAAATATTCTTCAAAGGTACTGTTCCACAATGGACCACTGTCTTCTTGAGCAGGTTGTGCCCGTTGATTAGGTAATCTGGCCAACACCCTGTCAGGATTAAAAGGGTGAATCCCTGAGGCTCTGAATCCTGATTCCAAGTTGGTTTTTGAGTTGTCTCCAATGCTGGCAATGGTCTTTTTCAACAAAGCAGGAAATTTGTCCTTGGGTATACAACCTCTGTTCTTTGATTTACAGTCTCCGAGGATGTCTCTCCACTTTCCCTTAAAAGGCCTAAAGTAGTCCACATCCAGAGGCTGACAAAGATGTGTAGAATTAGGGGGGAGTAACACAAATCTGATGTTATTTTCATTGCTCAGTTTAACCACTTCTAATGCTTTATGGCTAGCGAGGTTGTCGCAAATGACAACTTTAGGTCCTGGTCCTAATTTCTTACAATATGGTACAATTATTGATTGAAAATAGTCTTTGAAAATTGTACTATCAAACCAACCACTCTTTGAGCGGTTATATCGACACTTCTCAGGACCTCCTTCTTGCCATGACTCATACAAGTGTTCAGCCTTGTAAACAACATACAAAGGCAAGAGAACCCCTGTAGCAGTTCCTGTGAGCATGACAGATACACTCTGTTTGGAGGAATCAATGATTTTCTCAGGGTATTTTGTACCTTTCCGTATGACCACCTTTGATTTTCCCGGATCATCCGTGATATTTGTTTCATCAAAATTAATGATGTTGGCTGGTGGTACGTCCACTAGAGATTGCTCGAGATGTTTGAAATAGTCTTTCATCATATTAGCATCAACTTGTGCTCGACATCTTTTGATGTCCTTAGCCAGTGTTTCCGAGAGCAGAGATTTATGTCTCTTCAAGAAATTGCGACACCAAGTGTCACCAGGGTAATTATTCTTAAATTGTACAACATTGACACCTTTTTTGTCCAAAAACGCTTTAACGACATACTGTATATCTTTTCTGCAGAAAGGAAATCCCCACTGGCCAGCAAGCACAATATTCTCTGCCAGATATTTCTCATCCTCCGGTGAGAGCGCTGTACGATGTCCAACAGGTTTCAATTGCCCATTTTTCACCTTTCTAACTGTACTCTTTGATACCCCACACTCCACCGCAGCCTTTCTCACACTCATCCGCCCACTTTTGACAGCATGCACAGCTTTAGTGAGCTGTTCCTCACTAAAGGCCTTGTAAGACCTAGTGCCTACTTTAATCTTGTTTGGCATGCTTTTGGATCAATTAACTGTCCCAAGTTATGAATGCATGCACTAAATATATGAAAATTAAAAGTAAAAAAAATGGCTCAACAAAATTTTAGAGTAATTATACTATTTAGTTTAAGACAATATTCATAATAAATATATAAAAATTACCTGCTGAGTGGAACATGTAACCTTTGGGCACAAGAAGTTTTTTTACCTAGCAAAATTTAAAAAAAAATTACACAATTAATTTGTGTCGTACCACCACAGACTTTGAAATCTCGCTTAGAACTGAAATTCAAAACATTGATTAAATGTCAACAATTAAGTTTGGCTCACTTCGCACTGGAAAATAATAAACACAATGATGCCAGATCGCATTACCACGCGAGGAATTTTGTCCCAAGTTAGCATAGTGTCCAAGTTAGGGCAGTTTACGGTACTATATATATATATATATATATATATATATATATATATATATATATATATATATATATATATATATATATATAATATATTATAATAAATAGAGATTAATTTTCAAAATATTTATTTGTTTATAAACCTAATATTTATATATATATATATATATATATATATATATATATATATATATATATATATATATTCAGTATGTTAGTAGATTTCATTGAAAACACCATGACAGAAATTGTCAAATGATAATTCTGTTGAACTGCAAATTAATTCATGCTAATTTGAATGTATGTATTTAAACAAAGAATTTATCTAATTCAATGTTACGGAACTGGGAAGAGTGCTACCGAGTTGTTATCAGAAAATTCAACCAAAAATACCCGGAGGTTGCCATTTCGAATGCCGGAGCAAAAACTTGGTAACTAAATTGCTTCAAACAGGCTCGGTTTTAAACCAGCTTCAATGAATTCAGAGCTCGCATTGAAATCTGTGCGGAAAAAGGAGGAGCATTATTCGAATAGAAAATTAATAGTTCAGTTTTTGAGAATTTCATTTCATTTTACCATCAATTGTTAAATTTATTAATTAAAACTTGTGAGACCAATTTGATTTTCCTTTGAAACAAATCAATTTACTTCAAAAATTACGATTTTCAAGAAAAATGATATTATCTCGAGAACCGTTTAAGTTAAATAGCAAGTAATTTGTGTTTGGGGTTTGAAAACAAGCAGGGCAAATCAGCAAGAATGAAATTTTCTGAGAAATCAAAATAAGAGAATTTTCCCTCTTTAAAGTAGATCCGAGGACATATGATATATATATATATATATATATATATATATATATATATATATATATATATATATATATATATATATATATACCGGATGGATCACTTTCGGCTGCCATTTTTTGTTTATCTATCGATTTAAATGAAACTTGGCAGGGTTGTTACTCTAACCAAAAGTCAATTTTAGGAATTTTGACAAGCATTTCAACTTCCGGTTTCACCGGAAATGACCTTAACTTTTGATTTTTAAATGACACACCCTGTATATTTTAGCTTTTCGGATTCTGGAGGTCATTTTATGACCGATTGCGTAATATTTAAATCGATTTTTTTTTCAAATTAAATTTAAAATTGAATTTTATTTTCTCATCCAGAATGCCATGACCATCTTAAAATCATTCTACATACTTAACTCACTTCCAGAAAAATGCAAACTCACTTTTATCTTTGTTAACTTTTTTTACTAGAACGTTCTAAACTTTATTTTTGCCGTAGCTCAAAAAAATTAAATGGGAGCATACCACTTTCATAAAACTACTAAATGCAGTATATTAAAACGAATTTAATGACGTATAACACGTTTTGTCATTTTTACCCATTTTCGATTTAAAACATTTTTATTTTTATATTTACGTCTTACTCATTAATAAAAGACACTTCCTATGTCACAGCACATCAGAGTTGCCATGAAAACAATAGGTGGCTAGGTTGCCATGGAAACACTATGGTAAATTTAAAAGTTTGACAGGTAATAATAAAGGTTGTTGTTTATTAACATAAATCTAATATTTTACTTAAAAATTAAATTAAAGTTTGTACTTAGTTTAATTATAAAATTAACAAAAATGTTTACCAAGAGTGAGTAGGTTGATATACTTATTATGTATGGACAATATGCCAAAAATGCAGCGGAAATCGAACGAGTTTATCGGCAAGAATATCCTGAGCGTCTTCATCATCATACAAGACAATACATTATCTACTTTATAAGAAAAATGCGCCAAGACCACTTTCCGGCTGCCATTTTTTTATCTATCGATTTAAATGAAACTTGGCAGGGTTGTTACTCTAACCAAAAGTCATTTTTAGGAATTTTTGACAAGCATTTCCGACTTCCGGTTTGACCGGAAATGACCTTAACTTTTGATTTTTAAATGACACCCCCTGTATATTTTTAGTTTTTCGTATTTTGGAGGTCATTTTACGGCCGATTGCGTAATATTTAAATCGATTTTTTTCAAAATGTAAATTTAAAATTGAATTTTATTTTCTCATCCAGAATGCCATGACCATCTTAAAATCATTCTACATACTTAACTCACTTCCAGAAAAATGCAAACTCACTTTTGTCTTTGTTAACTTTTTTACTAGAACGTTCTAAACTTTATTTTTGCCGTAGCAAAAAAGAAAGAAAAGGACAGACACATTATGGGCGCGTCTGAGAGTTGTTTTTAAAGCAGCACAATTTTAATGCATTGCTTTGCGTATTTTCACAATTTTATCAGTCAACGATTGAACAAAATTTATTTTAAAACAGAGTGTAATAATGTTAAAATAATTAAAAAAAATTAATAACATTAACAATAATATAACATTAATTAATATAACAGTATTAGATTATAAATTTTGGACCTTTCAACCACCAATTAAATTTTCAAAGTGCTGCTCTTCCACCTCTTGACATTTCCTAACACGAAAAACGTTGTTTTCTACGATATTCCTAAGCATGTCGGGGGTAATGCTAGCAAATGCTGCTCGTATACGGTTTTCTAAGATGTTAAGTGTTGTTGGCGGTGTTCGGTAAACAATCTCCTTAATATGGCCTCATAAAAAAGTCAAGAGGTGTAAGGTCAGGCGAACGAGGCCACCGGATCGGTCCACGGGTAGAGATAACATGTTCTCCAAATCGTGCTTCTAAGTAATTTCTCACAACAATAGCGTTGTGAGCCGGTGCACCATCTTGTTGATAATAAAGGTGTTGATTATTTATTTCAACGGTAATTCCTCCAAAACATTTTCAATTTCATGTTGTAAAAACCCAAATATCGTTCTGCATTTAAATGCCCTTGGAAAAGAATCGGTCCCACAATACGAGTACCAATTATTCCAGCCCACATTTACTCCAAATATCTCTTGAAAATTACCTTCCATCATTCGGTGTTCATTTATCTTGACCAATATCTTGTATTTTGACGGTTGAACATTCCATTATTGGTAAATCTCGACTAGTCAGAATACAAAATAGAATTCTAGGCAAGAACCAGTTGCAATATTCCAGTCTTCTAACAAAATCTCCCTCGTACAAATGTTGGTGAAGCTGGTACTTAAATGATTTGTATCCATGTTTCTTCAAGATCTTTCTTGATTCTGCGCCAATGTCTAATTCAAAGGCAATTTTCCTTGTGGATGCTGTGGGTTTTGAATGACATATGCTATTACATTTTCTTCCGTTTGTTCATTAATAATAAAATGTTGTTGCAAATTATCTGGTTCTTGGCGCATTTTTCTTATAAGGTAGATAATGTATTGTCTTGTAGGATGATGAAGACGCTCAGGATATTCTTGCCGATAAACTCGTTCGGTTTACGCTGCATTTTGGCACATTGTCCATACATAATAAGTATATCAACCTGCTCACTCTTGGTAAACATTTTGTTAATTTTATAATTAAACTAAGTACAAACTTTAATTTAATTTTTAAGTAAAACATTAGATTTATGTTAATAAACAACAACCTTTATTATTACCTGTCAAACTTTTAAATTTACCATAGTGTTTCCATGGCAACCTAGCGACCTATTGTTTTCATGGCAACTCAGATGTGCTGTGACATAGGAAGTGTATTTTATTAATGAGTAAGACGTAAATATAAAAATAAAAATGTTTTAAATCGAGAATGGGTAAAAATGACAAAACGTGTTATACGTCATTAAATTCGTTTTAAAATACTGCATTTAGTAGTTTTATGAAAGTGGTATGCTACCATTTAATTTTTTTGAGCTACGGCAAAAATAAAGTTTAGAACGTTCTAGTAAAAAAGTTAACAAAGATAAAAGTGAGGTTTGCGTTTTTCTGGAAGTGAGTTAAGTATATAGAATGATTTTAAGATGGTCATGGCACTCTGGATGAGAAAATAAAATTCAATTTTAAAATTACATTTGGAAAAAAATCGATTTAAATATTACGCAATCGGCCGTAAAATGACCTCCAGAATCCGAAAAACTAAAAATATACAGGGGGTGTCATTTAAAAATCAAAAGTTAAGGTCATTTCCGGTGAAACCGGAAGTCGGAAATGCTTGTCAAAAATTACTAAAAATGACGTTTGGTTAGAGTAACAACCCTGCCAAGTTTCATATAAATCGATAGATAAATAAAAAAATGGCAGCCGGAAAGTGATCTCGTGGGCATCCGGTATATATATATATATATATATATATATATATATATATATATATATATATATATATATATATATATATATATATATATATATATATATATATATATATATATATATATATATATATATATATATATATATATATAACATTTGATGATTTCTGCAATTTAATTAAATCAGGTTAATTAACATACAATACAACAAATTTTTGTGAAGGAAGCTAGGTCTTTACAAACATACCTTACATATTTCAATACTCCTAAAACAAACCAGATTTTCACTATTTTATGCCGGCGTAAAAAGTTCCCCACAAACAACGGGCGATAACTGGAAGTGGTGGAACCGCTAGAAACCATCGGGCGGTGCAATCAATGCTTGGCATAAAATATTTCAGCACGTTATGGGCACAATGGTACGCCTTAATTTTAATAATAGCATTTGGTATGTCTAGGTTATTTGCTGTTTTTTCCTACACCTTGAAGTAAATACTTTACCAATTATATGTTAATTACCACAGTACTATAATTTAACATATGTAGTTGAAATTAAAAATTATATAAAACGTAATACATTGTGTTTTCACTGTAAAATAACACTTGCATTTAACAAAGCTACTTCTTTGTTAGATTTGGCTGGATAATTTTAATCGATATAATGTTTCTATTTGTGAATGCTTTTATCAATTTCAAATTAAAGTTTTCCACAACTTTACACTTGACATTTTTCACTATTATTCTTTGACGCTTGTAGGGTGTTCTGATTTGTCACCTTCAAGGTAGTTTAATATTTAATTTATTAAGGTTCTTGTTATTCTTTACTAAAATTAGATTCCATAGTTGGCTTTATATGTTTATCAAACTGTTATATTAATAGGCTTATGTTAGCGATTTCATGTTTTTCATATTTCATAAATTTGTTCTCCAGTAATTCTTACAGATAACACCACTTACTGAGGATGACAATTGTAACTGTTATTGAAATGTTTAAATTTGTATAAAATATAAACAGAAAAACACATCATTTAAAAAACCTAAATATTTTAATTGTGTAATAATGGTGAAAGTTTACATTTTTGTAGCCCTAAATTTTTATACATCCTTTTTTATTAAAAGTTACATATAGTAACAGGTCACAGTGGTCCATACATAACGTTAAATTGGATTTTATACCGACCCGCTGGTATTTATACCAAGTCATGCATTAAAACATCCAAGCAGTTGCTAGGGACCGCAGTAGCCTGGTAGCCAAATTTACCATCAGTCCCTAGGGACCGTACGTTGCTTAACGTGTTAACAACACAAATTTTCGTGTGAAAACCTCTTGACAAAATGTCAATCCAAAGAATGGTGAAGTTTAAAATTGTTGTATCTGACCTATTTCCAATATTTTATTTTTTGTACTTTTTATTAATTAAATCAGATGTTCTGTAAATACATAATTCTTTGTATGCATTATTGACAAACAAATTTGTGTACTATCATAAATTCATAAAATTATCACATTATTCGATGATACATTATCAATCTTCTAAGAACTATGACATCACTAGTATGAATGACGTTCACAAATTTTCGTTTAGTAATAGGAAGTACCTATTAAGCATAATACAACATTAAAAATAAGATAAGTTTCAACATGTGGAATACTTATTAACAGATAACACATTGTAAATATTATGGGTAACCCCATAACCTCAGGGCCACAAATTAAATGAAACCAGCTTTAAAGTGTTTATTTAAAATTTTATAAAATATAGGTATTTCTTAGTAATTAGGTATTAGGTATTCTTATTTGCACACACAAGATTTTCAATGTCTTGAAGTGTACGAGGACAGTTTTTGGTTAAAACAACAGGTCCATCATTTGTAATTAAAACATCATCTTCAATTCTAATGCCCATACCATGAAATTCTCTAGGCACTTTTAAACTGTGATGTATATAACAACCTAACATTATAAAATAAAATAATTAAAAAAATTACTACTATCATTAATACCTGGTTCTATAGTAATAACCATTCCTGGTTTAATTTTCATACTTCTAGATACCGTTGGTGTATCATGTACATCCATCCCTAGGTAATGTGATACATGATGTGGACAAAATTTATGGACAGTCTAAAATTTGTTTCTCACATAAACACCAACTTGAATAAATATCATTAAATTTCACTTACCCTGATAGGATTTTCTACATTTCTTCCAATTAAACCAATATCAATCAAATGCTTACCTAATATTGCACACATCGATTCAAATAGCTCATCTAATGTTGGAAAATTATAACACAATTGAATTAATTCTTTTTGTGTGTTTAATACTGCTTCATAAATCATGGCCTGTTGTGGTGTAAATTTTCCATTAACTGGCCATGTTCTTGTTATATCACTACTATAGCCATGATACTCACATCCTGGAATAATAAAGATTGCTCATTTGTTAAGAGTAACTGGCATAGTGACAGTTCTGTAACTTTGTGAGAAAAAAGTTGTTTATAGAAACATGCAGATAACGTTGCAAGAACAGAGTTACTATTACTATTGTCCAATACAGGATAATATTAGTTAGTTTTTTGGGCATTCTCTCTAGTTGCCTGTTAGCAGATTAGATCTGTCACCTCGTATTTTATTTAACATGTCTTGTAAGTACATTTGTGGAATTCCCATTCAATTGTTGCTTGGACAAGTAAGCTCTAATATTGTTATAATTCATTGAAATAGTGCCGGATGGGCAAATATGCGAGGTAAATGGCTGTATCTCAAGACCTGTCGATCTGACAACAATGTGAAACAAATGTTATTATGAATGTGGCCATGAGAAAATGCTGGAAATTATTTTGAAGTTCTGTATTTCACCGCAATTAAAAATTAAATAATAAAATTCTAAATTTCTCCCGAAACTCCTATATGAACCTTTGCGTACATCGTTAGAAAGTCTAGACATATCTACATAATTTTGGTTTAAGGTTCATTAGCGTACTGACCATAATAAAAGTGGGGGAAGCCATTGAAAGTGTAATCATTAAAATTGCTGTAAATTCTAAACCACTTATTCAATCTTAGTAAAATAAAACTCGTTTGGAAGACAAATGTAGGTATTTTAAATTGGCGTTCCCATTATTACACTATAGTTCCTAATAAAAGACCTACAGGGCGCGATTTGCTATATCAGTTTTTTTCATTTCACTCCGAAAATTTAAATCACACGGTATTCGAAAAGTAGATTAAATTTGTAAGAAAAGTGTAAAAACCGCAAGTTGTATCTTTGCTCGTTTTAAAGTTATAGCGAAATGATGATTTTAACACTTTAATTGACGAAGTTTAGTATTGCTGAGCTGAATTGGATAAATACTGGTCTCATATTAAAGAGATAGTTGTTGTTAACCGAAATACGGACCAACAGTGATTTTTAATGTCAATCACCGTCGCCAGGGGGCGTTAAGAATAAAAAAATAAGGTTTTTGCACCAAGCCCTAAACGAAGACGATTTTGATCACAGAATAAATTTTTGTCAATTGATGTTAGGAATGATTCGTGAAAACAGGTATTTCTTATCATAAATTCCATGGACCGACGAGGCTACTTTTAATAGCGAAGGTAGGGTAAACACGCGTATTGGATGCGATAAGTGAAGCACCAAGGCCGCTGGAGGCTAAACGTGTGGTGAGGCATTATAGGCCGCAAAATGAAATATTTTAATACATGAGTTACGAGTCATATTAAAAGATATGACATTGGATATTAGGCGAATCGTGTATCTACAATTGGACGGGTGTCCAGGACAGTTTTCCCTTAACCTGCGACACCATATTTTCAAGAACGCTGGGTAGGAAGGGTAAGCCTATTTCCTTGGCTGTCCAGGTCACTCGATGTAACGTAACTCGACTTGTACTCATTGGGTCGTTTGAAGGATATTGTATTCCAAACTACACCGACAAGATTTGACATGGAAAACAGAATCCGAGATGCTATTCGTCGTTACCAACTGCGGAAATCCAAGTAGCAGTTTTATACAGCCGAACAAGATTGAGGCATTAAATACCTAATATTTTTGGATTTAAAATCGGGTATTTGATTTTATTTGACCTCTACAGGGTGAGCCACGTTAAAATTAGACTTTAATTTGGCTATAGCTCTAAACCAACAACAATATTAAAATAAATCTTGTATCATTTTTATGACAATTCATTTTGATATAATAAAGTGAAAAAAATCGATACGATGTCAAAAATATACCGTGTGATTTAAATTATTGGAGTAAATTGAACAAACTGATATTATAACAAATTGCGCCCTCTGGAACTTTTATTGGGAACTATTGTCTAATAATGGGAACGGTAATTTAAAATACCTACATTCGTCTTCCAAACAAGCTTTATTTTACTAAAATTGTATAAGTGGTTTAGAATTTACAGTAATTTTAATTATTGCACTTTCAATAGCTTCCTCCACTCTTATTATGGTCAGTACGCCAATGAACCGTAAATCAAAATTATGTAGAATTGTCTAGACTTTCTAACGGTGTAAGCAAAGGTATATATTTATATGGAACTTTTTGGGAGAAAGTTATAATTTTAAAATTTAATTTTTAATTGCGCCCCCTAGCGGTGAAATACGGAACTTCAAAATAATTTCCAGCATTTTCTCATGGCTACATTCATAATAATTTTTTGTTTCCAATTGCTGTCAGATTTACAGGTCCTGAGATAAAGCCGCTCATTTGCCCATTCAGTACTAATTTCAAAATTGAAATGGGATAATATATATATATATATATATATATATATATATATATATATATATATATATATATATATATATATTAAGCGGATTGCTCCATAACACCCTTAGTATTACAAATACGAAAAAATGTCTTATATAAAAGTTGTCCACAGTCATAAACTACACGTTTTTTAATTATTTGCAGGAATGGCGGGCTTTCGGTTATACCGGAAACTCATGACACCTTCGTTATTTTAAATAGAACAACCTACATATTATTACATTTTTGAATTCCTCGTTGAATTTAAAGATCGCTTTAATAACCATACTATGGGTCAACGTCACATTGCTTCTGAGTTATTTGACATTTTGTAGAAAAAATGACGTTTGCAGTGCCTCCGAAATCTTTCAATATCTCGAAGACGGATACCGGTAGAGAGATGTGGCTTTCGTTTTTTACTTGCAAAAAGGGCACCGCATCATTCTCATTCATTGCCAAAAATCTTGCTTTTAGAATTCAATCATTTCTATCGCTCCGAACATAATTTTTTTCAAACATGGATAACTTGATTTTTTTAAAGAAACCACCCATATTTTCTTATATCAGCGGATTGGAAATTAAACTTCCTTTCGATTGATGTAACATTATCGATATTTTGGAGTGATGGTTTTCGAGATATTCACATTTTTATCTAATTTCAGTTTTCATTGCGTATTGCCGGGGTGCTTTGGAAAACGTTTGTCAATTGTTTTAAACAACTGATACGAAACATCAGTTTCTAGAGCTTCTGTTGTCCTTTGCTGTCTTGTGTATCAGTTCAAGTGTTTCTACAAGACATTTCCATTAAAATGTTGTTGTCCGACGCAGAGTTGATCGACATGACTTTCATTCTTGGAGAATGCCAAAGAAATGCGTTATTGGCGTCAAGGATTTATGCGGTACGGTATCCTGAACGAAGACTTCCCCGAGAAACAGCCTTTCAAAAGTTTACTTTCAACGTGGAAGACAGAGAGCGCCACTAACACCTTACTCATGTTTCTGGTTTCCGCTGAATTTTTTTGTGGATAAAGATTTTGAAAGACTTGTTAACATTTCTGAAAGGTCATTTTATTTTCTTTCAAAAAGGTACTCTTATTGTATATCGCTAAATGATTCTCGGAAACTACTGGGCCAATCTTGATGGGACTTTGCACAGTTGTTCTTACCATAACAATAAACGTTTATGACAGAGGAATTTAAACATTTTTTTTTTGTTCAAAAACTATCAGTTGGAGAAAAAACTGTCATTTTTTTTAATTGTTTTGAATTTCTAAAAAACCCTCCGTTTATCTTATTAAATTTTCCTCTGTCATATTGACAGCCAATATCGTCACCTTTATTGATACCTGTTACGGTTGTCAGTAAAATGTACCGAAATGTGTAAAAAGTAAATTTACAGGAGAGCCAAAAAACTAAAAGACAACTATGAACAACTATGTTTTCTTTTAACAAACAGTTTTGCGTTTTATTTTGTACAGTTTATAAAAGACGATAAAATTAGAATTTTCAAAGAAGATAGCAGCTACAAAAGAAGGAAGACAGAATGTTAGTATAGCGCGAACAAATTTAGAAGAGAGTAGGAAAGTGAGTGTAGGTGGTTGCGCTGGCATGAATTTTCCATCAACTCGACTTCCCCAATTTGCTGGAATTTTTTAACCACTTCCACTAATCGGAAAACTGTGGAAATGTATTTTCTATGTATAGAATTGAGTCTCTAGTATTCGAATCGGCAATAAAACAAAATCAATTTTTTTTCATTTTTCTTGGTAGTGACCCCTCTAAAGTGACTCTGTAGAATGTACATATTTCATTTGCATAAAATTTAATGCCAATTTAATCTAGTAGGTATCCATCACAAAATCGTAATTCTGATTTGACTTCTCATAAAATATCTTTGGTGTGTTTTTTTACGTTGTTTTGTTTGTTAGTTGTTTTGAGTATTTTATTGTTTAAATCTTCGCCAGCGTTATGGAGGATCTACAGTGCGTACCGTGGAACAAGAAGAAGTCTTAGATCTAGTTGAAATTGATTCATCCATTAGCATTCGGCGTATATCTGTAAATACTGGATTATCTCGCCAGAAAATATCCACTGTTTTGCATGAACAGCAACTACACCCATACCATTACACACCAGTCCACAATTTATTGCCAGATGATTTTTTGGCAAGAGCGAACTTTTATAACTGGATTTTAAACCATCATCGACGTAGTCAATCTTTTATAAACTATATTTTGTTTACGGATGAGGTAACCTTTACCAGAAGAGGGGTATTTAACAGCAGAAACTTAAAATTAATATTTGGTTTGGGATAATGAACTATTCTCTTGTATCTAAACTTCCTTCAGCATAACTTGTTTAACCTGCTGGAGGAAGTGCCTTTAAATGTTCGTGGTGAGATTAGGTTTCTTCAAGACGGCGCCCCTGCCCATTATCCTCTTGCGGTGCAGAATCACTTAAATAATGTATTCCCGCATCATTGCATTGGAAGAGGAAATGAACATCGTTGGCCTCCACGAAGTAGGGTAGATAAAAACTTTAGTATATTCTGCCGCTGTGATTAATACAAGAGCTGAGCTATATTGAAATGTTATTTATAATTTAATTTTAAATGAATGTGCAATTTTAAATTATAAATTCACCTCGACTAGCAATAACGGGGGGTAGGGTTCAAGAAAATTAGCTTCTGACAAGTGTATCAAGCATTTTTTTTATTAAGTTTGCAAATAAACTCTTCAAGGATTTTTATTAATTTTTAAAATATTAGGTACATAACTTTTCATAAGTACCCTGTATGATGTGTAATTATACATCACATTCAACACAAGCAGCACCCTCATGATATGCAACGTTAATGAGAGTGTTAGTGATGGATTCCATGTTATACAAGAAATTCAGGTTTAATGACAATACTATTCATTTAATTGTTACATTGGATATTCCAGGGCTGGCCTCAAATTCTTTATAAACAAAAGTAAAAAAAAACTGACTTGCAATTTGTACGACATAACTTAGATATGAGAAATAAAATTTACTTAACTTCCAGTGTCTTTTCTATTCATTGTAGTCTCAAAAGTCTCTGGATTGATGTCCTTTTCACCAAATACGCATGTAGTAGATGTCCCTCAAAGTATCCAGGAAAACAGTTACCGCCTCATCACACAAACTGGGTAAGTTGCGTCTTATTAAAATTTTGTTTTCACTTACATTCACGTTTGCAGTGTTAAATGCAGCACGTGTATGCATCCAGCATTGAATACCAGTAATTTTGAATTTTAATTCATTGTTTCACGTATTGTGAACATGACGTCAACATTCTTTACCATCGATACCCACCAAATTAATACACTCCGTTTTTTTTATAATTGGTTTTATATTTAGTAAAATCTATAAACACATGTAACACTTTTCTTACATAATTTCACAATTACTGAACTATAATTTTTTTATTTTTTTAGTATCTTCATTTTTGAATTAACATCTACTCTCTTTCAGTTTTTTAATACCTACTCACTAGAAAAATTACAACTTACGTGTCATTGTTATTAAATTGAGATTTTTGATTGGCTAAATTGGAAAACAACAGCCACTGACTGCTGCATTGTCATAGGTGGATTAATTTCGTATTACGTTAGAAATTTAAATGATCAAATATCTTTATTATACTAACAGATATCTTAAAAATATTACTATCACTAAATTCTACTCAAAAACATCTTTAAAATGACACCTCACTTGTTATACTTTGGAGATCAACTACCTACTTTCAAAAATATTCAATTTCCAACAACTGTCAACTGATGAAATTTTCTTATAAATATAAATATAAATTATCCTATTTTCGAGGGGAAAACTAAGCTCATAACTGGAATCTATGACCCCAAAAACATAAATTGGCACTAAATTCACCTCGACAATGGCATAAATACGTTGTCCACTGCTTGAACGAAGGACTTCTGAAGTGTTATAAAACGTTTTATTTTCACGTTTCATCTTGCATCAAACTGTAAATCCAGGTTGCAAAATCTTATCTTAACAACACTAGGTAAATTTCTTTCATAATAATTGCTCAGTGGTTTCAGTTACAACTTTGGAAATTAAACAAATATTTCCTAATACTGTCTTTTTCACTAACTTTCACTGTAAAATCTACCTCCCACGCATCTTATCCAATACAAATCATTTACTTATTTTTAAAATTGATTCAGAGTATGTCACCAGACCAGGATCCTCATTCCATAACCGGATATTGTGAAAGTTATCAAAGAAAACGCCCAAATTATGTTTTCTGACGAAGATTGGAAACTTAAAATATGAAAATTTTCTTGAAAAACTTTAATCAAATAATGTAACTGATAAATTAAATTCATGTATTCTTCTATCTGATATATAATCACGTATGTAGTTATTTATTATTATTAATTCATAAATTCTACTTTAGCACGTTCATGTTTAATTAAACCTGCCAGAAACAATCCTATGATCACTATATATATATTTTTTTATTATATATTTTCTTTTACTTATAATTAACACCCAAAACATATCATCGCAATATCAAAAAATTGTTGCAGCTGCAAACGCAATTAGAAATCTGCACCCATGGTTTTTTGCAGTAAGAAGAAATTTTTAGAAAAGATGCCAAAGATATTGTATTGGGGCAAATGGACTTTTTAGAATACCATGCATCATAATCAGGGTTGATAAAAATCATAATTTAAAAATAATAAAAAAATCGATGATTTTTTAAAAAATCACGATTTTTTTTAAATTTGACTAGTTTTTATTAATATATTATTTTAATTATATATTATATAAATTCTAAATGTTTATGTTTTGTTTTGTTAAGCAAACAAATATTTGCAGGCAGTAGGGTTGCAGCGATTAAACGTTTACAGTTATATGTCCTTGCAAGGTAAAATGTAAGTTTTCTTTTAACCGTCAAAACCTTTTAATGTCAGCAATTTTTCAAGCCATGCAGTGAGAGTATTCAACTCACTATAAAACTACTAAAACTGCAACAAACAAGATAAGGTAAACAAACCACATGCATTCATTGTGATATGAATTTTTATTCAGAATATAAATTATTAAATTAGAATAATCTTTATTCTTTCCTCTTGAAATTGTGATGATTTAAACAGTTATATTATATTTCATTTAGCAAAAGTCTTTTTCTATACCCACCTTACAAATTTAGGTCAGCTTTTTTATTTATTGCATACTGCATGTGGGATCATAAATCTTATTTCTAGTGAATATACAACAATGAAAATGTGTTTTCATTTTGAAGCATTTAGTAGTTTAGGATAGAGTTTCACTTGTAATAAAAACTATAATTTATGTAACTAAATACCTTTATACATCACGATTTTTGTAGAGTTTATGCTTCTCCTAGTCTTGTTAGCAGATATTTACGAACCTCACAAACTTTTATTTGATGGACGTTTAAACGCGGGTAACATGTTTAGTAGATATACTGGGCCGATCCTGTCCCACATTTCTACTATACTTTTTCTACTGTTTTTACTCAAGGTCAACTCACGTACACATTGCCTACGTCCAAGTACAAGGTTTTTCAAGGTCATCATACATTGTCTGTATCAAAGTATATTCCTCAACGTCACTGAAGTAACTAGATTTGAAAAAGGCACTAGAAAAGTTACTAGAATGGTTTTCAAGGTCATTGATGCTCCCGTACAGATTGTCCGCTTCAAAGTCACGTGGAAATGGTCGCTCCCATTGCCAAGGTTCTTAACGTACACACATCCCGCTTCAAGGTCATCTTAGGATTCCAAGGTTATATATAGGGATCAACCTCATTTGTCAAGGTCACCCGTTCAGGATTCAATTGGGGGTATATAGGAGGATGCTCTTCAAGGTCACCAATACTATCCCACTTCTGGCTCAATTTTGATAATACACCTTCCTGTACAGTGCACATCAAGGTCAATAGTTGTCAACGCCAAGGTCATCGTACACATTGCATGCATTGAAATATATTCCTCAAAGTCATCACATTGTCTACGTCTAAGTACATGGTTTTCAAGGTCACTCACAATGCCTACTTCGAGGTCATCGTAGACATTACCTGCGTATACGGTCACTTTACCTATGTCAAGGTTTTCAAAGAACCCACGCTGACTATATATTCTTCAAGGGGACTCATTCAACGGTTTTCAAGGTCATCATTTCCTGCATCAAAGTATATTCCTCAAGACCATTGACGTAACCAGATTTGAAAAGTCACTAGAAAAGTCACCAGTCAAGGTCAAGGTCACATACACATTTCAAACATCAAAGTCATTTAGAATTTTCAAAAGGGTCAAAGGTCGCTCAAATTTCATATGCTTCAAGGTCGTCCAAGCTCGCACGAGTTCCCCGCTTCAAGGTCAAAACGGCCAAGTACATGGTTTTTCAAGGTCATCATACACATTGCCTGCATCGAAGTATATTCCGCAAGGTCATTGAAGTGTAAGTTTCTACTCGTTTAATAAAATCTATTAAACCCTAGCAGACAGGAATATTTTGTTCAAAAATGAGCTATATAAATGACACGCACTTATTTTAATTATTAGTAATATTTTTGGTTTCGTGGGTAATCAAGCATGACATTTTGAGTCATGACAAGCCAGAGCAGAAAGGAATTTAGTATTTGGCAATATTTTGTAAAAAAGGAAGTGGTTGGCAAACTAGGTGGCAGAGCAGTGTGTAAAAAATGTGGTAAAGAATTGCAAGGTCTAGTGTACAGACTAAAAAGTCACTGGGAAATCTGTGAAAGTAAAACTAGTGATATCATTGATGTTGAAACTCTTCATAGTGATTGTCAGTCATAGCCTGGAACTAGCCAGAATGAAATTATCCAGTTGCAAAAGAAACAGAGAAAAGCGAGAACTGTGAAAAGGGAAGTGTAGGTGAAAGCTAAAATAGTGGAAGTAGCAGTTCTTTTGTTGTGCGAACTGGACAAGATAAGAAGAAAGAATTGGACAGTCAAACAGCCAAAGCCGTTTACGCAACAAATTGCAGTTTTAGAGCGATAGAAAATAAGGAAATTAGAAAAGCCATAGAAATGCTAAGACCCGGTTACGTTCCTCCATCTAGATTTCAGTTATCGTCAACGCTCCTGAATGAAATATTTGAGGAAGAAAAGTCTAAATGTTTTAAGAAGTTTTCTGGACAGTCTGTATGCATGTACTTAGATGGAATGGTCCAATGTACATAATGAGCCGATAATCTGTGTCGTTTTGATAGACGTGGATGGAAACGGTGTTCTGTTGGAAAGAATAGACACATCCGGTGATCACCATACAGCTGACTATCTTGCTGAGTTGACTATTACCTCAATAAATAAGTGTAAAAATGAATATAACTGTAAAGTTACCAGATAATGCGGCCAACATGTCAGTATGAAGAAAAAAATTTCCGAGTCGTTCAGTTATCCTATAATTACATATCGTTAGGTTCACGGTCATTTCCCCGCCGACAAAATCCTGCCGGTCAATTGCCCGCCGGAAAATTGTTCGCCTGGTAAAAAACCCGCGCGGTGAAATGTTCGCTAGTAAAATACCCGCCATGACGAAATTCCTTCGGTAAATTTCCAGCCGACCCCTGTAGTGAATAAATGAACATAATACGCGTATAGAAAGGAAGAGCTTTAATAATAATAAATTTTATTATGTTCGAATACGTTTTCATACCTAGAAACATTGTACATTAATTATTTGAATGGACCAGTTTTTTGCACATTAATAGTATGCAAGGGGCCGCATTAGCAATAATTACCCGGGTAATTATTGCACATAGTGTTAACTAATGACATTTTCATTTTGTCATTAATGTAAAGATTTTTTAATGATTTCTATGAGAATTAGAAAGTCACATTCACGAGATACTTATAAATAATAAATGTGCCATACTTGCAAAAACAAGCGAAAACGATTGAATTTGGAAACTATTAACTCTATCTTTTAAATATACAAGCATAAGGAAATTAAAACATAAAATACGTAACGAGCTTTATCACGAAAATAGGGGAATATCAGGGAATCATTTTACCTACAGCGGGCATTTTACCAGCGAACATTTCACCGCACGGGGTTTTTTCCAGGCGAACAATTTTCCGGCGGGGAATTGACCGGCGGGGAAATAACCAGACACCGTTGTTTAGCACACTTGCTTAGTTTGCTATCCAAAGATTTAGACGCATCGCAGGTAACAGAACATACAGTACAAATTGTGAAATACTTCAGAAATACCCATTTGCCAAATGCTTGGTATAAAGAAAATGGGGGCAAGAAATTGGTCTTACCTCAAGATGTTCGATGGAATACACTTTTACATTGTCTTGAGATCTATGTAAATGAATGGCCAAAATTGTTATTAATATCTGAAGAGTATAAAGAAGAAATTGATCCAGTGATTTTTAAAAAAGTTTCAGAAATCTATATTAAAAGGATGGCTTAAGATTTTCTGCAGTTGCTAAAACCAATTTCTATAGCACTTGACGTAATACAACAAAAAGGTGCATTTTTATCTGGAGAAGTTTACACATGGAAAAAGATAATGGTTATTTTTGACACTCACAGTTTTGTAGAAGAAAGAAGCTTGCGTCAGTATCAAATATTTAATAAAAGATATGTTAAAACTCTAACCCGCTTTCACTTTCTGGCATATATGTTGAATCCTACAATACATATAAACACAGAATATCCATTACTAGCTGAAGAAAAGAGAGATGCTTTTGGATATTGTTTTCCAACATTTTGCAGACACAGGATTATTACCATTACTAACAAAATTGGAAGCTAAGTCAGACCTTTTCACAAAACTATGTTTTCGGATGAAATAATAAAAAAATGTAACAGCAGTACAATGGTAGAGATCCCAAGAAAATGTTCCAGAAATTAAGCATGTGATGCCTATAGTGATTTCTGATTTGTGTGCCTGAGCATCCTCTGCTGATATCGAGAGGATGTTTTCTACCTATGGCTTCATACATTCAGATATAAGAAACAGACTTGGTGGTGACAAAACAGCTAAACTAGTATTTCTATTTAAGCATTATAACACTTAGGTTGTAGACGTTCAGCAATATTTAGTTTTTTTTTAAATATAGTTCTCTTTTTCTATTAAAAAATTTTTTAATAGTTTTATTTTTGTAAAAAGCAGCTGAATGCTGAATTTTGTTTCGATTATTATTATAAATAATAAATATTACTACATAAAAATGCATCAAGGTTTTACTTTTTTATGAACAAATACATTTTTATGTGTTCAAATTTGAGCTCCCTTTTCTAAACTAAATTAATCACGATTTTTATTTAAAAAAATCATGCTGATTAAAATCATGATTTTAATCGTAATGTTAATCAACTGATTTAAATCATCTCAACCCTGATTCATAATTAAATACATGTTCAATGTTTTATAGTTTTTTAATTATTTGTAAATATGCAAGCGAAATATGTACATTCTGCAGAGTTCCCTTTAAGTGCATTTTCCTCTAAAGCGGAACCATTTAGCGATATGCAATAAGAATACCGTTTTTAAAGAAATTAAAATGACCTTTCAGAAATGTTAACAAGACTTTCAAAATCTTTACCCATAAAAAAATACAGGGAAAACCAGAAACATGAGTAAGATGTTGGTGGCGCCCTCTATCTTTGAAAGATCATAACTTTTTAAGGAAGCAGAATTGAACTAAGGTAAGTTGGCCTAAATGGGGTTAATTTAACCCAAGGAAACTATCTCTGTGCTATGGCCCATTCTTTACAGGACACCAGCTTTTTTTATATGACATTGTAATTTTTTTAATTTTTACTAGGTTAGGTAGTGTCTAGTTGTATAATGTATAACATAGAATTGAAAAGTATTTAAAAAAATTGCTCTAATTCAACATTTTGAAAAATTAAAATAAAAGTATTAATAAAAACGATAATTTTTCATACAAATCCATGTCCCTTTTTGGGAATACGGCACTGGTAACAATAGAAGTTTGGTGTATAATTAAAAAGTAATTATATTTTTAACTACTAACTACTTTTTTACAGAAGCAGTTTGACTACCAAGTAGTTTAACAACTTTTTTTATAAAGTAATTTGCCCAACTTTGATTGAGATCACGCTTATTGACCCGAGATGAATAAATGAATACATCTTTTGTGTAGCAAGTCCTTGATCTTGCAAAATTCTCAATTCTAACAGTTATTCAATTATGTCCATCACTAGTGTTAGTACCTAATCATGTCACGGGTAACAAAATTAAGCCAGATATAACATTTTATAAAAGAAGACAATAGTGAAAAAAGTTTAGACGAATCAACTCTTAAGCAAATCTACACATAAATGTTAAAGATTTTATAATTTAAGAAAAAGTAAATATGATTTAGTAAAATTACGTTGAAATACATTAATGTTTAATAATTTTATAATAGTAGCTATTTTTCTAAAAGCATTCCCTTTTCTCGGATAGGAAGTAAAACTGAAAAATGAATTAAGCATCATTAAGGCTAAACGTGTGAATTATAAAAATAAATAATTGACCTAAGAAAAAGTTTTTTTATTGTTTAAGGCCAATTAGCATGACAGTACAATCAACAATATTTACTTATATAAAGTAAAATAAAACAAGCCAACTTAATAAGCTTCATAAATTTTTTGAATTGTACTTTGATAAATAACTTCTTTACTTCCATATAGGATTCCGTCGTATTCTTGTGTTGAATGCCCATGTTAGCATAGTGATGTGCAATACTGACAAATTGTCTATTTATAATGTAATTTGAAACTTCTTCAAGTCAGGATGATATACAATCCAGTCCAAAAAATACGGTGACATTACATTTATTTCAAAAATTTTTTATTGATCCTGCCAAATCCAATTCATCGCCTTTAAAATAACACCCTTCGGATATATTGCACTTATGCCAACGTTTTTTTTTCCAATCCTCGAAGCATGAAAAATAGTCACCTTCCGGTATGGTCTTAAGAACGCGTAGCGATTCACGTTGGATGTCTTCAATCGACTCGAAACGGTGCCCCCGGAGTGATCTGTTTAGTTTATCGAAGTCACACGGTGCCAAATCAGGAGAATATGATGGTTGTGGAACATTATGGGTGGAGTTTTTGATGAAAAAATCACGAAGAACCAATGCAGTGTGAGATGGTGCATTATCGTGGTGCAAAAAAAACAAGAGTTGTCTTTCCATAAATCTGGCCTCTTTTTGCGAATAGCTTCACGACGTATAACACTCAAAATAATATTCCTTATCGACATTTTGACCCGGCGGAATGAACGCATAATGCACAACATCACGATAATCTAAGAAAACATCAACATGACCTTGATTTTCGATCGAATTTGGCGCAGTTTTTTTGGTCTTGACTCACCTTTCGCACGATACTCGCTTGACTGGTTGATTGTTTCCGGGTCGTATGCATAATTCCAAATCTCATCACCAGTTATGATGCGTTTCATTACGTCCTGGTGGTGAGAAAGCATTGTTTCACAGATGCTAACACGACGCTCTTTTTCGAACAAACTGAGTGTTTTTGGAGATTTGGCGTGTTTGAGGCCCAAAACATGTTTTACAAAGGTATTGACCGAACTTTTCGAGATGTCTAACATATCAGCAACGTCTCTACAAGCTAATCGACGGTTATTGACCACCAAATCCTTGATTTTATTCACGTGAGTTTCATCGGAAGACGTTGATGGTAGTCCTGGTCGCTCTTCGTCTTCGACACGGTCTCGGCCTTCTTTGTACCACTTGTAAACATTTTTTTTCGGCATAGCCTTGTCACCAAACGCTTTCTGCACCATTCTAAACGAATCGGCAGCGGAAAATTCGTTCCGCAAACAAAATTTAATGCAAACTCTTTGCTCAACTAATTCAGACATTGCTAAATCGCTGAATTAACTTTTTTTGATGTGTACAACCAAGTGTAACTCAAACACTAATGCATATTTTGAGGTAGGATTTCGTACAGATGTTAAGGACAGTTGTACCAACCTCAAAACAAAAGCATTTTACAGATTCATTTTGCGCGCGACGTTTAAATCCAAATGTCACCCTATTTTTGGGATACAGTATTATAACTAAAAACCATTTAGAAACTACCTGGTGTGGAAAACATAGTTACTTGATAATAATGCTCACTCTCGGTAGCCCAGTTGGTAAATAGTTCAGTTTCCCAAATTATGTTATAGACACGAATCTGAACACCAAGAGTTTACATACATCACAATTTGAAAAAAAAAGGCAATGAATAATAATTTCCAAATTGAACATAATGGTGACAGATCTAATTGTCCCTGCACTGACAACGTCATAAAAAATGGAGTTTAGAGAATGAATTTTGCCTTACTTGCTTTTAGTTAGTTTGGACATTGGTCTCAGCTTGAAGGTCAATAGATAGCTTAATAGTATGTTTAAATCAAAATTACTTTAAATTTGATAACGATATCTTTATCTCTAAAGAAGATCTTACAATGGGGAACCCATTAAAGCCTTTGTTAGCGGAAATATTTATGGATAATCTAGAAAATCAAATACAAGACTAGTGGCCGGTTCCACCAAATACCTCTAATCTCGCGTTAAGTAGTTGACCAATAGAATTTAATTTCAAATTAAGTTTAGTGCATTCCACCACCCATGATTTAGCATGCGTTTAGTTAATCTCGCATTAATTCTATTCTGCGTTTTCGCCATAACGTTGGCACGAGAAGTCGGTAATAAAACTGTAACTTTTAAATCATCAACTGTCACTTTCTACAGCTTTAAAGATTTAAATGCTAAAGCTGTGATTGAAGCTACAGCTTTAATATTTAAATAAGCATTAGTTGATAATAAATTAATACATTTTACGTAAAACCTATTAAAATTGTTTTATTTTGAAAAAAAAAGCAACAGGAAAACAAAACCGTGAGAAAGGCAATACTAACCATGATTTTGTGTATGTATTTATGACTACAATATGTACTTACTTAAAGTATGATAATATTAGTGTTACAAAGTTGCATACGAATAATATATGATTAAATCTTGATAATCAAGCAACAATTAGTTGAATTGCATGAATTAAATGGTATGGGCACGATCCGCATGCACAGATTATAGAATGTCGTGGTTGTTTATTACGATTGATTTCAATTGTGTTGTTTTTATTTCATTATACACGAAATCGTGTTTGCAACAGAGCAGCTCGCACAGCAGTGTTTTCATTGCGATGGTCTTGAAGTCTTTGTACAGCAATTTCTAGATTAACGTCAGCTTCTGGACATGGTTGATCCTTTCTCTTTGGAGGTAAGTCTGTGGTATCAATCGCCATGTTGTATAACACTACACAAGCAATAATTATTACTACAGCGTTATTAACCTTGTTTTTTAATTCAGCATGTAAACAGGAAAACCGCCTTTTCCATAGCCCAAAGTGTCTTTCGCTAGACTTTCTAGTACCGATATGAGCGGTATTATATGCTTCTTCTACCATTGGGATTTAAAAATGGGGTCAGTAAACATTTTTTACAAGGATATCCGTTATCTCCCAACAAATATCCGTTTTCAAACCTGTTATTTTGCAGAACAACCTGCAGGGGTCAATCATTAAAAATAGTGCTGTCATGTACTGAACCAGACCAGCGGCCAATTAGGCTTTTTTAAGTACGTCATCAGCTGACGTCACAAACTCCGCCCAAGCAGCTGATGCCGTCCAGCCTTTGTTAGTGTTTATATGGAGTACTGAAGAAAATTCATGTTTATTTAATAAAAATATCGTTTTTGAAAGTGTGTTCTGTTGAATAAAGTTAAGCCTGTGTGAATTAAATAATTGTGTGGTGAAGTTTCGCTTTTGTATGCGGCTTAGACCACAATTAATTAGAAACATTGTACGTCGTTTCTTACCAAGAAACAGCCAAAGCTTTACTAAATAACCAATTTTAAACACAAATATACAAATCTATGAATTTCCCACACGAGAGCTATGTACCTACGTATACTGATCATGAATTACTTTTTTTTATTAAACTGTACATAGACAAAAACTATAAGTACATTATACATGTATACAAGTTGTAACACTAATGACGTCACCTTGATTAGAAATTTAATAATGCTAATTGAGGTTAACTTACAACAAATGTTTTAAAAAACGTTACTTAGACTGAACTTAAATTTTTCTTAGTACAAATTGTGAAAGTAAATCCACGTCCTTTATTTGTAATCAGATTTTATCTAAAAAAAGAAGTATTTGTCACTTTCTCAAAAGAATGAATTTATTACGGTAATAAAAGTGAAACATATCAATGAATTCTTAATTCATTAAATTAAGAAAAAATCTGGTTTAAGTTACTTTAAATGACAGCATAATAAACTTGATGCGCCATATAACTAAGCACAAAATCTTGTCATATTTTACCCATTCCATAGAATACTGTTCACAGATTGTCCCTTAAAATAATTTTTTTGCCAAATCGTTCATTTAAACGCATACAAAACGTTGCAACCGATCAGCTGTTTTTTGACATTTCACATGGGCGTCTGACGTCACGAGAAAAAACTCAATAATGTTCCTTGGCGTCACACACTGTTTGAACGTTGAATGAGAAATAACCTTTGCACTTTTGGAAAGTCTCAACATTACCTCCTGGTGATTGGATACGAATGTATGTGAAGTCTGTAACACCTATTACGTTCGGAAACTGCTGATAGCATAAAATGCATTATTTTATAGCTGGAAGTTCCTCAACTGTTGGCATTGGGGTGTAGTGTGTTTTTTTTGCAATGCAACTTGACACTTTATGTATAATCCTGTAAACCGTGGATTTGACGAGATTGTTACGATCTCCTAGCAGTTACTAGAAAGCCCCAGTGGAATAGAATCGCAATTCAATCAACACTTGATTCAATGGACTGATCAGTGAATTCCGATAAGGAAGACAAGCAAGATATGTCAGACAGTTTTGCCATGAGATTTGAATACAAATTCATACTATAAAATTTTTCCAGTAAATTTAATATAATAAAAAATAGATATATTTTAATCTTATTTTGATACTTACGTTTTTTTCGATATTTTGAGTGAATAAAGATATTCAAAACAAATGTGACACCAATGAACAATGAAATAGGAATATGCAAAGCAACAATGAAAATAGAAGCAAAGCAAACCCTAAAATAGATTGTAACATGTCAAAACTATCAACTTAATTGACCGATATCTATTAATTAAACCAATCGCCCATGTAATTCAAAATTAGTGTCTAATTCAGCATGGTGGAACAGAAATTAGCACTAATCCTAGATTACACGACTCAGTTTTAATTTCGCGTGTACTATTTTTAAGTAAGCTTGGTGGATTGCAATTAGGGGTTTAACTCGAGATTAGTATTTAATGCGCAGTTAAATAATTTAACTGGGCGTCCTGCAACCGGCCATAGATGTTCCTAATTTTCACCACCCTTCCCATACAGACTCAGTAATTCATAACTCATCTGCCCATCCACATATTTATACAATGGCAACATTTAATTCTTATATACACAGATTATTAAATGTACCTTTATCAGAAAGAACTTAATTTAATAAAACAGTTAGCAGTGAATAACGGATATCACAAAAGGTGATAACAAAAAATATTTCATAAGAAACAATTAAAACAAGCGTTAAATTTAGTTTATCCTAAGTTTTAAGAGGAATTTTGTTTCTTTAGTATATGTAGGAAAACCTAGAAAAATCATTTCTAACGATTTAAGAAAACTTGATTTGAATATAGCTTTTAAATATAACAATACACTAGAAAAATATGTAAAAATAAAGTCAAAAACTGATATGGGAGATAAGTCAGGAGTTTATTAGTTGAATTGTGGTGATTGCAATAAATTATATATTGGTCAAACAGGAAGAAGTTTTAAAACTAAAATATCTGAATATTTTAGATCTTTTCAATGTAATATTAATAAATCAAACTATGCTTCACACTTAAATACAGAAAAACATAATTTTAATAGTAACTTTGAAATTTTACACATTCAGAACCAAAGTAGAACATTAGATTTATTAGACGCTATAGAAATTAATAAGAAAAAATTCTGCGGGCCGGTATTAAATGAACAACTAGATATACACAATTCACCACTTTTTAATTGATGAATTCTTGTTTAACCCCATACCCTTCTTAATAACTCGTTAATTATTGTATAAAAACATAGGCATTGTTAGTTTAAATATGTACACCATGTGCGGCTACTTAGGCAAATGCTGGGGTAGTATTTTCCCCCTCAGACCCTTACATGCATATATACGTAATGTATGTATGATTGTGGCTGAAGGAGCTCGGAAACCTTGAGCAGCCCACCGTCCCCCTTGGGGAGGCAATGAAATACGTGGCCTTTTCCTTCCTTTTCTAGTTTAAATACTTAATCTGATGAAGACAGTGTTGTCGAAACAAGTGTCATTTTAAGTAATATAGTGAAACTTTAAAAACAGTGTTTAATTTCTACTTATAATGGGTGCTGGTCTAGTTTATCTAAAACTCATTATGCACGATCCAAGACAGTTATACAAAAATGTCAGATAATATTGTATGAATACGATGAAATTAAAAGCAAATATACAATCCAAAGCTCTGGTATCACTGTTCTAGCATACATAGGTATAGTGAAGTTTTACACTAATTAACTTCTGCTTTAAATTTAGAAGAAAACTCAAATTACCATTCCCAATTAAGAAACTAACCTGCATCCATCAGCACCATTTCATTATTTGCAATGACTTGATTATTATTAATATAATGTATAATATTAGCTCGGTCGCCCCCAGCTACAACTGGAGGATAAGCAAGATAATCGGCACCTTTCATCTTACACGCATACTCAACGTGAGCAAATATCTGATGTTCACTTATTCCTAAAAATTTAATATATTATCATTGTATACATACTAAAGCAGGTCATTAGTGGGTTACTTCTAGATCATAGTATACAGAAGACATATACTTGAAGTTAAAAGACATTCATTTAAGAGCTTACACACTTCTCAATCAAAAAATTTGTAGTCAAGGTACTTACCTGTTTATACTTTTTCTTGCAAAAAATTATTTTATAAAACTATTCAAGTGTCTGGGTCATGGTGCAGAAGTAAACCACTGCTGGCCTACTGGTTATATACATACACAATACCAAATAACTTGAAATTTACACTAACCTTGCTTCGAAAAAGCAATAGTGTTGGCAATCGATTCAGATGCAATATCACAGGATTTTTTCATTAGGTACATTTCAGCTGGAGACTTAATTAAACGTAATTTATGAATAAAAACCATCGGCGACTCCCACATCTTATTAAATTTATCATTCAGAAAAGCTTTCATTACATGATCAACATTCCTTTGAATGGGTTGTAAAAAATCATACCTAAGTAATACTATATAAAATGTAGTTAATTAATAAAATTGATTTTACCATAATATTGATTGTGCATTTGACTTCATGTAACATTCTAAATATTTGCCTAATTCTGCAATAGATAGAGCTTGATCAACACCAAATAAATTAAGGCAATCATCGTAGCTTGTTCGTGGGCCATCCCACAGTTCTGAATGAGAATCTTTTTCACGCATAAATAACACTGCATTATGTTGACTAGAAGATTTACATGTGGACAACACAAGACAGCTGTCTGGTTCTAAACATCCGCTTAAATATAAAAAATCAGTATTTTGACGAAAGACGTAAGGTATTTTATCAGACATATATTGTTTTGTTGCCGATGGTATAACAATCTAAAAATAGGCATCAAGAAATTTATCATTAATAGAAATACTTACAAGGTGATTTTTCGAATTTTTATCACAATTTAAAGAATGAGATACAATAGAATCAACAAGTTTTTGTCTTCGCTCTTGAAATTCAGAACGTTGTATATAAGGAGTTACTTCTCCTTCTTTTATTAAATGAGGATGTGTAGTGGAAGTGGGTTGACCAAATGCCTGTCTAGTTAATTTGTCACATGATGATTTACTTTTCCTTACATTACTACATTGTCGTAAAAAAACTATAACCAAAATTTAAAAAAAAGTTAAATAAAAGAAAAAATTTAAGTTGCTGTTATTACATAAATATTTAATGCTAGTGTTTGTAAAATTTCTTAAATTAATATGCATTTTTATTTAAATTATGATTTCTTGGTTAACTAAAATTTTGACTGAAATAGCGCCATCTCTTGCGAGTTTTAAACATTAATAAATTTATTAGTATTAACTTTCTCAAGTCAACTACACGGGAAAGTTGTTTTTACTATACTCTATTTTGATCGTGAACAAAATTCCAAATTGGCGGAAATAGCGTGTATCCGATTTTGTCCGAATGAATGAACGATAGATTTTAATCGTAAACGCATATGTAGGTACCTACTATCCCTAAAAGTTGAGTTAGCTTTAGCTGTATACGGATTTTTTCCTACCATTAAATGGACTGTTAAACAATTGGTTAGGTTATAAGAATAGCTTCATTATATTTTAGCACAGAGCCTGTACATTGTTAGAGTGTTAAACTAAGAGGAATTGCAACTACTTTATAAAAATGAGATACACATACTCAACTGAAAATCACAGAGTTGAATATAAATAACCCCATTACCACAGATATACACACATAATATATTGTGTGTATACCTGTGCCATTACTAAAAGGAGCAAATAACAAGTTATACGTTTACTAAATTAGAGGAACTGTACTTTTCAACACTGTAACTATGTACAGAGTGTTCCATTCATAATGAGGCTTTCGTTTTATTATCACGTGACCAATTTTCATTGTTAGCATCCAGTAATGAAGGGAAAATTTTATTTATAGTGTCTTGTGCCATTATTTGTGAACTTCAGTAGAATATAAACGTTTAATAGTATCATGTAGTTTTAACAATCAGGCTGTTTTATTCACTATTTACGATTTGTAACTAGAGGCTGTTTCATACATTTATCTATGCGATGGCTATTTTTGAAAAGAAAGGCAACAAATCAAAAATGTCTTCAAAGACTGTTTTATTAGCACTAGTAACTAGAAGCGAGAAGAATCTAGTGATTAATATCACTTGCATTGCATTTCAGTTATTCATGGTTTATATTGAGTATATGAGTATACTACATATACACATGTATGTATAAAAGGTAATGCAATCAACTTCTTTTTCACTATCGCTAAATCAACTTATCACACCATTTTACAACGTTTGATAAAGTTTCGCCAAGATCAGCACTGATGTCTGTGTGTGTGTGTGTGAGTGTATGTTTGTGTGTATGTGTGTGTGTGTGTGTGTGTGTGTATGCGCGTGTGTGTGTGCGCGCGTGTATGTGTGTGTCTGCGTGTGTGTGCGTTCGTGTTCGGGTGCGTGTGCGTGAGTGTGCGCGTGTGTGTGTGGGCTTGCGAGTGCGTGTGGGCTTGCGGGTCCGTGTTCGTGTGCGTACGTACTTGACATTACATTTCTCCTGAGCTAATTTTGGAATAAATCCAGCTGTCGAGAGGAGGGTTTATTAGTGACAGTTTTTGGTTTTTATCAAATATTTCTGAAACATCTGCATATTTCAAAAAATATAAAACTACCTAGATATTTATATCTTAAACATCGATTATTATGTTCTCTGCATTTTTTTGCTACGAGGCGCAATTTTCTTAATGTAGAGTTTATGTGTTTCTTCAAAAGTTTTCAATATCTTTACGATTAATTATGTAAGAATATATGGGCGTATTTTTTAAAGATAATTTAATTTCACATGACTAAAGTGATTTAACCCATTAGCAAACACTGTATTCGTTTCATAATACCGCCTTTACACGCAATGTCGGTAAAAGCTGATAGGTCACTATATATAGAATTCAGAGTAATGCACTACTTGTGTAAATTCGCTCTTTTACGTCATGTCTCCTGATATCCTCGCATTTTGAGGTTATTTTGTGTAATAGATAAATTTCCGTTGGTGATTACTCTTTGTTAAATATAAGAAAAAGATAAGTCGTACATATTTTTTGATTTTTAGTTTGCTGAGCTTGCAACATTGTGATAAACATTGCAGTACTCAGTTGAGTACACTGGGAAAGAATATCAGCAGTTGTTCCGTTTTCAGATTTCTGATAATGGACTATGATAGACCATCAATATCGAGTTCTGTTTTTTATGGCGTAAGAAATTGCCTAATTTAGCTGCAGCAACTGATTTTGCTGCCTCTTGTAGCAGCAATATTGTTGACATTGTGATGACCCACTGACAGACGAAGATCTGTGTGAAGAAGTTATAGATTCTGCGGACCTAGCTCGTGATGATCCTGGCAATTTAGAAGTTTTCATCCACCCTTCAGACAATGCAACGGAAATTGGGATGACAGTGACAATGAGACATTGGGTGCTAAAAGAATCAAGTTATCTTCTAAGCAAACATCAAAAAGCCTCGAAAGAAGGATCCAAATTTCTTTACACCAAACTGGAAAAAAGGCGACGTCAGTTATAGCGATTGGCAGGCCAGAAAACTACTTACACGATTCGAAATGTGTGTTGCAGCAGGTGGATTACAATTCGAACACTTAATGTAAATAATGTTAATTTGTTAATTGTTATTTTTCACATTTATATTTATTGTTAATTTAAGGTTATCTTGATTAAATAAACAAAAATAAATACATTGATTATTTATAAACCGACTTGATTCATCTGCCAACATATTCAAATCATATTAACTTGGATTAACAATAAAAAGCAATTACGCCTTTTACTTGCTTATTTATGAATCGATCATGATTTTGAAAAACTTGTTGGATAGATTATGGAGAACTGAATCCAAAATTATGAAAATATATACAGGGTGCTATTAAAAATTTGAACGTTAGGGGATGACACTAGGGGGTAAATATTTAGGGGATAATTTTTTATACGTAATGTTGAAGTGTTTTATGAATGTTATGGATTAGTTTTTGTTCCATTCGAATATCTCTACTCGTTTATGAGGTATGGCCTGGGTGAATTAGTCTGGGACACATATATATATATATATATATATATATATATATATATATATATATATATATATATATATATATATATATATATATATATATAATATACATATAATTGTTATTATAAATTATTTTGATGTTTTATATAATACTTGATAATGAATTAATGCTACGTACATTAAATTCTTGAGATAAAAAATTCTACAATTGTTATTTAAATACCATGTATTTGGAGTTCGAATAAAGTCATCATCAGTGGAAGTGTTTAATATAACCAATATATATATATATATATATATATATATATATATATATATATATATGCCAACTTGACAAATTATTGACTAGGTAACTTATAAATTAGATACCATCTTAATGTAGTTATAACATGCAGGTAAATTTTCAGTATCCTTTTTACTGTTACATACCATTTTATCATTAACTTTAATAAATAACGTTTCAATATTAAACGTTTCTTAAAATTTGGTTATATTTGTAATATGTTGGTACTATTATATTGAAAAATGTGGTCTGTTTCATAAGAACGTTTTGCTCCGCTTCTATCTTTCAAATTAATGTTTAAATGCAACTTCTAAATCAATAAAGTAAGGGTAAGTTTTTGAACAGATTTTATACACAGCGGTTTGAATATTAATAACAAACGAAGATAATAATAAGAAGTTTTATAATGTGTAAATGGCTCTTTAGTTGAAATAGGGGCAAAAATAACATTTAGGATTGCTGTAGTATTGAATTTCTACGAAAAATACGACTCTTTTAAATCCATACCTGATGTGATTGTTAAAACTCGTAAAATTGTAAACTTGAAACGTAATTACTACCCTTTTCTCTAAGGATTGAACTCAAACAGGTAAACATTTTTGCAATAACAATGAATCATAGACAACCAATAAAATAACTTATTGTAGCCCATGGTAACGCGTAGTATAAAACAATCATAAATACGTAGCTGTAACTTTAGGAAAATTACCAGATGTGATTCATCCTTGTAATGAACCCCTTTCTATAACAAATCCAAGCGTGAGCATTGTCATAGGAACTGTTTTATTACCTTAAATGATAAAAATAAATAACTAGATCAAATCAGTAATCCAAAATATAAAAAAAGCAAATAAATAGATAAATAAATAAATAACTGGCTCTAATTTGTAATCAGAATTACATATGAAAGTCGCGTTATCTAATTGTAAATACAAGTAGGAAGTTACTGAATAGATTTTGAATGGTTTTAATATCACTAATAAACAAATAATAATAATCTAAACAGTAAAAGTTTGTAACGTGTAAAATGCCTCTTTAAAGAAAAAAGGCGAGTAAATAATATTTAGGATTGCTATGGCATTGAACTTTTACCAAACAATGGTTCCTCTAAAATTCCCATGCGGATAATTGTTGAAACTCATAAAGTAGTACTGATACAAATATAAAAAATACAAAATATGTGACTATGCAGGGCAGATCCGTATTAAGTGGTACGTTTTTGAAGTTTTTTTTTCTTTGTTTTCCAATTTGAAGGTTGATCCAACTTTTATTTTGGTACTTGAATTATAACATTGTGTTACATATTGTCTTATAGTATATTTTTCCTGGACTGCAAATTCAAAATTTAAGCTAACTTTCACCTTTATTACTATGTTTGATTTTAATTGTAATTAATTAAACCCAAAAGTAAACAATTAATGTCGTGAGAGCTAACAAGGCCATTATCGTTATTTATTGTTACTCTTCAATTGAATAAAAGAAACTTAAAAGATGGAAACGTTTAAGTTGTCACGGTTCGCGACAATAATAAAACAGATTTGATAAATACATATTAAATTAAGTAACAAAGAAATAACTATAACTCGAAAAGCTAAATTAAAAATAATTGAAGCATTTGGTCACAAATAAATAACAGCAAGTCCGGTGTGTGGCGCGGAGCCAGGAATTACGTAGGGAGCAATATGGTTGGAAGGTGATGTGATTGAAGGGTATGTAACTGAAAAATGTATATATATATATATATATATATATATATATTTACATTTAGATATTCATACAGTAAGTATACGCTATATTCTTGACTCTGTCTATATTTCTACTTCTTACTTCCTTACATGTCGAGGCAGTAGACAAATAGATGTCCGTTAGTAGGACGATACCGTTAGTAGGGAATGCTACATCGTCCGGGGCACGATTTGGCTAGTAACCGATCTGCTCGCTATGGTATTAGTCAAAAGAACAATACAGTTGCCTCGGATCGACCTGGCTACAAGGGGCGGTCAAGGTCGAAACAGACAGGCCCCGTTGCTGACGACTGGAATTAATGGTCGGTACGTGGAATGTTAGAAGTATGCATGGTAAAGAATTTGAAATTGCGAATGTAATGTACGAAAGACATCTTGATATTCTGTGTGTAGCGGAGACAAAGCGCAAAGGAAAGGATGCTGTGGAAATGGAGGATGGCAGACTAGCACTATGTTCAGGAGTTGAGACTGAAGTGCATGGCAGAGAGAACATACTGAACGCGTTTGCGGAAAGTTTGGAGACCAAAGAGCCAATGAGAATGGTGAACGCCTGGTCAACATCTGTGTGGAGAGAAGCCTGTTTGTATCCAATACGTGGTTTAAACATAAAAATGTGCATATGTATACATGGCAAAGAGGTGAATCTAAAAGTATGATAGACTTGATAGTGTATGATGAACGGCTTAGAAACCTGGTGAAAGATACAACGGTAATGCGCGAATCGGAGTGTGGACCGGACCACTTTTTGGTTGTATCGAGAGTGTGTTTAGGACAAAGGTGGGTCTGGAGAAGGAAATAAAACGTAGTGCGAACGTCCAGAATTAGGGTAGATAAACTAGTGGACAGTGTTACGAGAATGAAATACGCAGATGCTGTGAATAAAGAGTTGAATGTGAATGAAACAGTGTGGAACGAACAAATAATACACACTGACGTTGAAAGTGCATGGATAAGTTTGAAAAACTGTTGTCAATTGTGCCGTGCGGATATGTGCAAGAGCGACTGTAGGTAGACAGAAAAAAATGTGCTTGGTGGAATGAATAGGTAAAAAAGGCAGTATGTAAGAAAAAAGATGCGCACATGGCAATGATTGCTGCAAAAAATGAGACTAAGAAAAAGTGATTGTGTGAGTTGTACAGATTAAAAAAGAAAGAAGCGAAGGAGGCGTGAGAATAAGTAAAGAGGAAGGGATGGCTGTGGAAAGAGAAAATGCAGAATGATTTTGAGGGAAACAAAAAACTCTTCTGGAAATGGGTCAAAAATACAAAACGTGGCCCAAAACAGAACGATGTGGGAGTGATGAATACGAGCAACGAAATAGTATGGGACGATTTTGAAGTGAGGAAATGCTGGCAAGAATATTTCAGAAAGCTGTACAGTAGTGAGGAAAGTAAGACTGAAGGGTTAAATACAGAGAATGTAGAAGGAATAATGAATAAAACTGAGAAGGCATAAATAAGGTAGAGGTGACATAGTCTTATTAAGTGACAGTGCGGATGAGCTACAAACCGCTCTGAGGAAGTTTGATACAGTCTGTGAGATCATGAACCTAAAGGTAAACGTGAACAAAACTAAGGTTGTGTTCAATCGGGAAGGTGGAAAGGAGAGTAGAGTATTTACTCTGCAAGATGAAATTGTGGAGCAAGTGGACGAGCTGGTATATCTGGGTAGAATGTTTACTACAGATGGTACAATGGAGGACGGGATTGGACGAAGGGTCAATGCTGGAAGGACAGTGATTGGAAGTATGTGGACGATAATGAAAAACGAAAGCATGAGCCTAGCTGCGAAACAAGCAACCTATAATGGCGTGTTTTTCCCGTCAGTACTGTATGGAAGTGAGACATGAGTGTCAAAAAAAGCACGAAAGAAAAATAAATGCCGTGGGTATGAGATTCCTGAGAAGCGTATGTGGTAAAACGAGAAGGAGCAAGATAAAGAATGAATGCATAATGATGGAGTGTGAGGCGAGGAAAAGAAAATGATGGATAGATATAAAAGTAGTACTTTACGTTGGTTTGGTCACATTTCAGTTTCATTTTTGCATTGTACGTAGTTTTATTATGTAATTATCTAAATCCGCTAGCACTTTGGTATGTATGTATGTATATGGGAATGTTGGATGGAGAGACTCCAGATTTTTTTTAATTTTCACGTGTACTTTACACCACCATGAATTTTTTTCCGTTTGGCTTACGATGCATTTTTTGTATCGAACATGCTTTAAAAATGCATAGCAGAAATGTGTCAATCGTAATCTCGTAATTTATTAACAATTTCAAATTGAAAAATGGGGGAGTTCTACCCGAAGGCAAAAGTATGTCTACGGTTTTTAGAATAGTGTCATTATCCGTCAGAATATAAGCAATTACAGTAAAAAAATAGATAGTTTTAATTTTTCGAATATTTTTGTATGGTATGTTATCATGTTGGTCACATTGCCATCGTTGATTATACATTTATGCTAATATCCACCAATCATAATAGATATAAGCATAAGGATGCTACCAACATGTAGCAAAAAATTATTCTTGTCATAAAGTAAATTATTATGAAACCCATTTGCGTTTCATAATGGAATTTTTATAAATGCAAAGCTAAAAAGTTAATTAAGCAGCTAAAAAATCAAAGAAATTTCAAAAATAATTGCAAGACAACGCCATCTACTAAAAGTACCTAACTAAATTTTGTATCGGCCAATCAAATTCCGAGAATAAAATAGAAACCGCTATTTTATCGAAAAAAATTGAAGTACTTATTTAAGTAATTCAAGTTTATACGCAAACACGCATCAAAACTAGATATGGAACCTGAAGAAATTCAAATACCGGTAACATCATATTCAAAGAACTTGGATTCAAAAAATGAGACTGAAAAGTTTGACGAACCTCTGCCCAGCAAGGGTAAATCAAAGTTTGGCTCCAGAAGAAATTTTCGACAGGAGGAAGCGCATGGCTCACGAGAGGATCATTTTATAAACGAAAAACTCTCAATGATTAACGTTCCTACAACTAATCTATCATTGATAAAGTATAAAGAACAAAAATTTTCTGGTCGCGCAAAGTTGTTTATTAAAAATTTACCGCCTGAAACTACCAAAGAACAAATCAAGAGTCTCTTCAGCAAATATGGCGAAATAGGAGAAATATTTCTAAACCTATCCAAGAATTTTGGTTTTATAAATATGGATTATGAGGCAAATGCAGAAATTGCCAAAAAGGAGTTAACCCATTATAATCTTGATGGGTGCTCTTTAGTTATAAGAAACGCCCATCCTCCTTCAATTCGAGTAAAAAACTTACCTTTACATGTAACAAATGAACTTTTACATGTAGCCTTTTCTGTGTTTGGGGAAATCGAACATTCTTTAGTTATGGTTGATGCTCGTGGTAAACCTACAGGTGAAGGTATGGTTGAGTATTTCAAAAAATCTTCCATGATGTTAGCATTAAAGCACTGCAATGAAGGCTGCTTCTTCCTTACTACTGCTTTAAAACCGGTAATAGTAGAGATTACCGAACATCCCTCAGACACTTTAGGATACACAGAAGCAATGGTAGTATAGTAATAAAATTATAATAACATAAAATAAAATCAATTTCAGATTAGAAAGACTCACGAATACTACCACGAACGTAAAGTTGGTCCTCGTTTTGCAACACCCAGATCATTCGAATTTATGTATGCTGAACGCTGGAAGCAAATATACAAAAATTATGAAGTTAAGTTGGAAGCTTTAAAAACAGAAAAATGTTTTGAAGAACAGAAGTTAGAAGCACAGATGATAAGTGCTCAGTTTGATCACGAAACAGAACGCCTACGGGAGATGCTTCGTGTTCGTGAAATGAATACAAAGCGTTTTAAGCAGGATTGTGAAATACGTCAACGTCAGCTAGAAGAACAATGTTTAGAACAAAAACGTAAGTTTGAAGAAAATGAAGACCGCTTACAACATACTTTATTTGTACAAGCAAACCAATTAAGCAGTTTATTGGATAATGAAGAAGAACAGTTACAAGTAAGTTAATTGTTATTAAATTTTAATATAACATAAATTTTAGGCTGACTGGCGTGTTGCTGAAAATGTTCCTTCAAGCTCCACACGTTATTGGTCTATGGAGGATAGTGAAGCTGGTTTTAGACCAATGAATAAACGTTTCCGACCTAATTGATGTTCTTAGTTCGTTTAGTTGTAATAAATCAAATGTTAATATCAAATTTGTATATTTATATTCAAAAACAAACTAACTACAAAATAAAGATAAAATCTGTTCTATAATTTTGGGGTATTTACTCTGATCTTACATCATGTATACTAGCAGGCACTTTAACTTGCACACCATTCATGTTTTCTGTTAAAATGATTTGACAACCTAGTCTTGACGTGTCCGTTAAATCATAAGCTAAATCTAACATATCTAATTCTTCATCACTGGGTTTATCAGGTAACTGTTCGTAATCGCTTTTTGAAAATATTAAGTGGCAGGTTGAACAGGTAAGTGTACCCTCACATGCACCAAATCCTTCTAAATCTACATTGTTATTTACTACTACATCTAATAGTGTATCACCAACATTCGCTTTTACTGTAATCTGTTCACCACCAGCTTTACAAAAGATAACCTTAATTCTAAAAAAATTGTAATTAAAATCAAATTTACTAAAATATTTTAATACATACTGTTTCTTATTTGGTAGTGGTGAAGTTGTAGAAAATATTCGATAATTACAGTTATTTTTTATAAAAATTCTTTGTTTACAAAGGTATTTGGGAAAGAGTACAACATTTTTTGTAAAACATCTAAGTGCCATTATTTTAAAAACAAGTTTATGTAATGAACGCGGAAATGACTAAATATTCATTTTCTCTTAGCTCTGTTTTCACCGTCTTAAATTTCCATCTCCAACTCATTATGCAAAATTTGTTAACCCCCATGCTTCCATCAAGTACCGTAGTTACTTTAAATTAACATTAGATGGCGACACTGTAAATAACCCAGTGTAATCGTACAGCTTCAGTGAAATATGATTTTTAGGTACAAGGGTTAATCAAAATATTTCATAAACATGGACTATACAATGGACTACCAAATTTTCAATTGTTTCTTTTACCCTGTTTTAGCTTTATCACTTTGAAGTTCATCTTTTAAAGAGAAGATGTATTCGTTAAGAGTTGCTTTTATAAAATGCGGCGAAAGAATAAATCTCAAAAGTTGAAGAAAATAAAAAAATCTTGACTACAGTCTGGCCACAATCTTAATTTGTGACTCTGGCTTGCTTGACATTATAGTTGAAATATTAAACATTTTTCCAACATTATCTTTTTCCAATAATTTGTATGACAGTCTAGTAAAAATGCTTAAAATTATTCACTTTGATACAATCAAATGCATTGATTTTTTTAATGGTACTCTATGCTTTATAAAATAAAATGTACCTATAAATTATCTCAATTATATGCTCTATGTCTATGTAACTGATTATTATATATACACATATTTATGTCATCAGATCGTTTTAGTGTAAACCTACAAAGCATGTTTTTAATTCTGGCATTGAACCAATAAAATTTTAATTGGTTTAGATAAGACTCCATGTAGTATTAGAAAAGCAGTGGTCTAACTTATTACTTTTTCGGTTTAACGTTTAATCAACTTATCATTTACGACAGAAAAAATTTCCTTATGCACAATCTACTAAAATTATTCCTATGCCGAAAATAAGGATCCTACACTAATTAGTTAGCTTGTTTTATATTTCATATACTAAATATCGTTCTTGACACAGGGGAAATAGTAAGTCCCCGAAAAATTGAATATTATATATCTTCACGTTAATAAACAAATGTTGAAATTCTAATAATATTTATATATATATATATATATATATATATATATATATATATATATATATATATATATATATATATATATATATATACAGGGTGTTCAGTTTTTGTAGCAGAACTTTAATAGTCGATAGAGCTTTCATAATTAAGACAAAAAGTTCATATAAACATAGGTTGCCAAACGCTTAGTTTTGGAGATACGGGGTTTCAAGATTTTAATTTTTTTTCAGTTCTTTTAATTTATCTTGAAAACTATTTAAAATAATAAATCCAAATGTAGTACACATATTACACTCCTTAAACTCAATATTAAGAGTAGTTTAACGTTTATCAATATCTACAGGGTAGTACATTTTCTGGGTGGTACACGCTTTATCCCCCCCGAACTTTTTCATGCGACGCCTCTAACTCTTAAAAACCAAAAATTTAGATTGCCCATTTGATTTGGGAACTTTTTTGTCTTCTGCTTTTTTTTCGAAAAATGCATAGTTTTTGACATAAATTAACTGTAATCCATGAACAGCTTCCAAATGGTAAGTAAAGAACGTCTGATGCTCCCGCAAAAAATAGTGTGCCATGAAAAGAAGAATAAAATTATGTCAAATCTCACGTTTTATTTTAAATACGACTTGTGCATAAGAAAGAATGTAATTTATTTACATATTTTATTGTGTTAATTTTTATTGCAAAAGTGATCTTTTAAAATGCCATTTTTATTTTCTAATCAAGAAATAACGGATATCCATTTTATTTATGGCTTTGTAAATGGAAGTTCAACAGCAGCAGCCCGTGAATATAGGTGAAGATTTCCTTTTAGAAGAGCTGCGCATTCTTCAGTATTTGTAAGCGTTCACCAACAAATTATAAGTCAGGGGTTAAATAATGTGCATGGTCGTCAAAATAATAATCATAGGCAGCAAAGAAATATTGCATGACGAATTTTGCGTGAATTCGACAGAGATCCCACAACTAGCATTAGAAGAGTATCCGTAGCTTTAGGTGGAGTCTCAAATACTACTATTGACCGAACATTAAGACGGGATCACCGATATCCTTACCATCTACAACCTGTTCAAGGATTACAACTAGGGGGATGCAGAACGTAGAGTTGCGTATTGTCGATGGATTCTTGCTGAAAATAATAACAATCCAGGTTTTTAATCGTGTTTTATGGACCGATGAATCCTGCTTCATTGGCGTGGTAAATTTTCACAACCAGCACGTTTGGGCACATGAAAATCCACATGTAGTTCGCCCGAGACATTTCCAATAAGAATTTAGTGTGAACGTCTGGATAGGTATTTACAATAATCACCTTTTTGGGCCCTACTTTTTACCACCTCCGATGAATGCTGCGGCTTTCTTGGAATTCTTAGAGAATGAACATGCCGTATATGTGGGAACATATTCCCTTAAATTTACAAAGAACGGCTTGGTTCCAGCTTGATGGTTGTCCAGCTCATTATAGTAGAATCGTTAGAAACTGGCTGGACGACCATTATACAGGAAGATGGATCGGTCGTGCAGGCCCAGTTCCCTGGCCGCCAAGGTCTCCAGACCCAAATCCCTTAGATATTTTTGTGTGAGGTATTAAAAGAAAGGGTGTATGCAACTCCTGTGACAACAAGAGATGAACTCATTAATAGGATTAGAGATGCGTGTAATGAATTAAGACAATTTTTAGTTAATATCCCACGTCGGTGTGAATTATGTATTCAACAAAATGGTTCACACTTTGAACAGTTTCTTTAAATTTATTTATTCTTACGATAGCGTTTTTGTTTTGTTGTTATAGGTTAAGTTTATTTGTTTAATTTATTTATTTCGTTCGTTTCGTTCTTGTTAAAACCTTAAATAGAAATTACTTCCAATTTTTCCCAATAAATACGTATTTTTTTAATATTTATTTTGTTGTTTTACTTTTATTTTCCTTTATTTAATTCAAATGAAAAGTTAGGAAAAAATCAGAGGACTACTACTTTTTATTAAGAGAAAAAACCGTGAGAATTGACATAATTTGATTCTTTTTTTATTATTCTTTCATGGTACACTATTTTTTGCGGGAGCATCAGACGTTCTTTGCTTACCATTTGGAAGCTGTTCATGGATTTATTTCAAAAACTATGTATTTTAAAAAAAAGCAGAAGACAAAAAAGTTCCCAAATCAAATGGTTTTTAAGAGTTAGAGGCGTCGCATGAAAAAGTTGGGGGATAAGGGTGTAACACCCCAGAAAATGTACTACCCTGTAGATAATGATAAACGTTAAACTACTCTTAATATTGAGTTTAAGGAGTGTAATATGTGTACTAAATTTGAATTTACTATTTTAAATAGTCTTGAAGATAAATTAAAAGAACTGAAAAAAAATTAAAACTTTGAAACCCTGTATCTCCAAAACTAAGCGTTTGGCAACCTACATTTATATGAAATTTTTGTCTTAATTTTGAAAGCTCTATCGATATTAAAGTCCTGCTACAAAAACTGAACACTGTATATATATATATATATATATATATATATATATATATATATATATATATATATATATATATATATATATATATATATATATATATATATATATATATAAACACACACGCAGCACGCACGCACGCACGCACGCACGCACGCACGCACGCCCGGACGCACCCACGCACGCACGCAAGCACACACCCACACACACACGCACGCACACACACACACACACACAGTGTGGTAACTGTCTGTGTTTGGTGTATAATGATAATATAAAAGTTGTTCATAGTGAAGTTTTCTATCACGTAAAAACATTTTTTGGTACACAGGGTGACTCGCCCAGGCGCAACCAAATTTTTTTATTTTAAATAGAACACCCTGTATATTATTGCATATTCTGATTCTTCGTTTCATTTTAGATCAACTTTATGTATCACATGTAAGGTGTAAAATAGACTGTTTCCGAGGAATTCGACTTTTTGTGTAAAAATTAACGTCTGTTGCAGTCTTAAGAAAATCGAATGTCTCAGGAACCGTGTAGCTTAGAGAGGTCCGGTTTGAACTATCAAATTAAGCATGAATTGGCCAAACTTTTCCATCTGTGGAAAATGGTACAGAAGACAGGGGATACCCAATGGAGGGCGCCGAATTAAAAAATTTTCAAACATACGTAACTCCGTTTTTTTTTAAATAGAACCCTAACATTCTTTATGCATTTTTAAATTCGTTTTTAAATTGTCTATCAAACATACATTACATTCCCTATACCTAACTTTAACCGTTTTATTGTTATTTTAAGTTTTAATATTATTTTAATAATTTTTCCTGTATACGACGTGGTAAACGTTTAAACAGATGAAAAACACATGAAGGTAACTGTCAGTTTTCAATACGTTATTAAGGTTTTCAATTGACATATCTCTCTGTGACCAAAATTTTTTTCAAAATAAATTTACCTACAGAAGAAATGGTAGACATGATTTTTATTGTCATTGTTTATTGGCACCAAGAATTTATAAAGAAAGTTCCCAGATAGAAGGCACCCACAAGAAAAAAGTTTTCAGCGGACATTAGAAAGATTTGTTTCAACAGGAAATGTAAAATACACAGCTCGTAACCGAGATAAAGCAGTGACAAATGAAGAAAATGAATATAGGGTGTTGGCTACAGTTACTGATGACCCACAAGTTAATCAATGGACATTATTTCTTATTTGGGAATTTCTTCTAGATCAGTTGGTCGAAAAACCATTTCCATCCATATAATGTGCAACTACATCAGGAACTACTACCAACCGATTATGAGGCACGTGCAAATTTCTGTCAGTTGCTGATGAATAAACTTCGAAAGGAAACCCCAATTTTACAATTTCGTTTTATGGACAGATAAATCTGCTTTTCATAATAATGGGTTAGTTAATGGACAAAATTATCATTATTATTCCGATGCAAATCCGCACATTGTTATGAAATGTCATAGACAAAATAAGTGGTCTATTAATGTTTGGGGTGAAATAATCGGTACTCGGATTACTGGCCCACATTTCTTTAATGGCACTCTGACTGGTCAAATTTTTCACAATTTTTTAAATACCACGTTAAATGAATTGTTAGAAGATGTACCTTCAAAAATAAGACAAAACATGTGGCTAAAACTGAATGGCGCACCTGCACGCTTCAGTATTATTGCGAGACAATTATTAGAGGAACGATTCCATGAGAGATGGATAGGGAGATGGGGATTGATCGCTTGGCCGCCATGATCTCCAGATTTAAATCCCTTAGATTTTTTTCTATGGGGTTATGTGAAAAATCTGGTGTATCAGGAACCACCAACTACTTCTGGCAACATGAAACTGCGCATAATACAGGCTTTCAGACAGATTACGCCAGCAATGTTAGCGCGGGTACAAATTTCTTATCGCGAGAGAATTCGCTTATGTTCATAAAACGAAGGCACCCACATCGAACAAATACCTTGAACCCTTTCATTAGTATAATTTTGTATATTTTTTTCAAAACCTTAATTCTAGTTTTGAAAATTCTTCATCGAATAAATATTTTCCATTTGTTTTTCATTTGTTTAAACGCCTACCTCGTCGTACACAGCAAAAATTGTTAACATAATATTAAAACTTAAAATAACAGTAAAACGGTTAAAGTTAGGTATAGCGAATGTCATGGATGATTGATAGACAATTTAAAAACGAATTTAAGAATGTATAATAAATGTTCTATTTCTATTTAAAAAAACGGAGTTACGTACGTTTGAAATTTTTTAAATTTGGCGCCTTCTAGTTGGTACCCTCTGCCTTCGGTACCATTTTCCACAGATGGAAAAGTTTGACCAATTCATGCTTAATCTGATAGTTCAAACCGCACCTCTCCACGTTACGCAGTTCCTGACACTGCAACAGACGCCAATTTTTACAAAAAAATGTCGAATTACTCGTAAAACAGTTCATTTTAAACTTTACATATATACATAAAGTTGGCCTAAAATAAAACGAAGAATCAGAATATGCAATAATATACAGGGTGTTCCATTTAAAATAAAAAAAAGTTTGATTGCGCCTGGGCTGAACGAAACAGACAGTTGCACATATGTATGTATGTATGTATGTATGTATATATGTATGTATGTATATATATATATATATATATATATATATATATATATATATATATATATATATATATATATATATATATATATATATATATATATATATATATATATATATATATATATATATATATATATATATGCCATAAGTTCAAAATGGCAATACAGTATATGATGACGCAATACGTTATCTTAAAGAAGAGTTTGAGGACCTTTTTTTTATCATTTTAAATATGAAACAGGCCATTACGCCTGCTGTTTAGTTACGGATGCTATTAGCCACGTCTGTTCTAGTAGCTATATCAGTGCTGCTTGCGTTGGGTCGAGCATACATAACGGTTACCTTTACATTATTGAAAAGCGCTGGAAATTAGCTTACCTTACCTGATGTTTTGCCTTATCGTATTGTCAAGAAACGAAGTATTAACTTTATGTTAAGTGGACAAATAAGTACGTATCCTTTTTAGTGCAAATTACGTTTTTATTAAGTGGATAAATTAGATGATTGACTTACGAACATTAAAGTAGAGCTATGAAAATGCAAACTTTCATAATTATTACACATATTTAAAATGTTTAGCTTTTTGGGTTTTTAATGATGTACTTTTGTATTTATGTTTTTACAAATCTCAACGGTTCGATAAAACTTACAGTTATCGTCCACCGTAGTAAGTGTTATTGAAGGTTTAGATTTACAAAACCCAAAAAGCAGTATCTTAAGTAAAGTAAAGCTAGTCTAATATTGCTTTGGAAGGTTTAATACTGTGGTAATGAAGAGAAAACAGCTAACTTCGGTTAATGTTTTTTAAGATAAAAACATTTGGGTGCATAACCTTACTTCAGTTGTATTTGGTTGACATATTTCAAGATCAACTGTGTTATTACGAGGGATGTCCTGTTAATAAGATACATTTGCGCAGCAAACCGCCTGCGTTGCTCCGATCAAGTTAAAACACTCCTTGTAGATGTGCACATGTACTGCGTAGGTGGCTATTGTCATTGTTTTAGGTGGTACAACGTGACAGTCGCAAAATGTCAGTTCGAAACTTACTCCAAATTTGAAGTGCAAGCGGTCATTCGTTTTTTGCTTGCAAATACTGAAACACCTACTGAAATTAATAAAAAAATACTGAACACATACGGAGAAGGCATTATGAGTAGAAAGCGTTTATGTTTGGTGTCAGCAGTTCAAAAGTGGACGCATAAATCTGAACGATGATCCCGAAGGTTTACGAAAACCATCAACAACAAAAACGAGTAAGAATGAATTAAAGGTCGATACACTTATTCGAGAAGATTGTCGGTTGAAAATATGGGAAATTGCTCTGCTGACCGGCATTCCTGAAAGCTCTGTTCAAAAATCGTATCCCAATTAGACTATTGAAAAGTTGCCGCGAGATGGGTACCAAAACTGGTGACCGACAAACATAAAATGCAACGAATGGTCGCGGGAATGGAACTTTTAACGCGTTATCGTCAGGAAAACGGATCTCTAGAGTCTATAGTTACAGGGGACGAAACCTGGATACACCACCATAATCCCGAATGACTCGATGCCGTGGAAGCACGTGAGTTCACCAACACCGAAAAAATTTAAAGTTAGGAGTCTGCAAAAAAGACAATGGCAATTGTGTTCTGGGATATGCAAAGCATTTTGCTCATAGAGTTTTTACCACCGAAAACGACAATCAACAGCAATATTTATTATCAAACTTTCGAAAAACTTGCACTTCGGTTTTTCATTATTTTGCCTGGTGTAAGCGTGTTTGCGTGAGTCGGTGTGTAGGTGAAGTATCAGTAACAAGAATCTGGGCAAATATTCGTTACGCTGTTTAATTGATACTCCGGGGATTGGCAGAATTTAGGCGAGAACCTTTCTATTAATGGAGTAAGTAAAAGACTACATCGGGTGTTTTGCCCGACGTGAAGTCGTTTATTCGTATAAGTGTGGTATTGTACGTTTAGCTTACATGCAGGTGACCGCAAATTGAGGCAGTTTTAAACCCGGGATAGATAAGTTCAAATGTGTATTTTAAAATAGATAAGTTAGAAATTTTTTATAACCCGGTTGAGAATAAAATTAATAAGAATTTAATTAATTTTTTTGTAATTTTAAAAAACAATAAATAAATAAAAATTAATTAAAAAATGTTTATAGAATAACCAAAAAAGAAAAATACCTTTTGTTTTGTTTAATTAAAAAACAATTTTGGAAACCCTGTTCTTTAATTCAATATTTTAAATGAATTCACAGAAGCTAAATTTAAGCAGTTTTGTTAAAAAATAAGACCATTACTTTTTCCTTTATTAGACCATATTGAGATAAAAAATTTAACAAAGGAAAAAAAGGAATTATATGCTGTTTCCGTATATTTAAAAAAGAATATTTAAAAATGAAAAAAAACAAGTTTTTTTAGAACGTTTGTAAAGAAATAATTGAAGAATGAATTTAAATTAAAAATAAAGTAAACTTATTGTTTGGTCATTGGAAATTAATAACAGATTAACAAACAAAATATGGTAATTATATAAAACCGACCGAAATTGCAAATAATATTATGAAAAAAAATTTTAAGATAAGAATTTTAAAGAGAAAGGAAAATTAATATTTTTAAATAAATTTAAAAAAAAATTTAAAAAAAAGTTTTTTTAAATTTGGGATTAAATTGTTTAAATTAAAAGGGAAAACAAATTAAAAAATTTTAAAACCATTTAAAAATTTAACCAAAAAAAAAGTTTTGTAAAATATTTTTTCTGAAAATTATTTATAAAATTTAATAAAATTTTTCCAGTTTCCCGGGGTTTTACGACATTGTGAATGTTTGAAACCATAGAATTGGTTTCATAAATACTAAATTATAATCATGCATTTAACATAAAAACTATAAACAATATTTAAAGAATATTTTAATTGAATTTTGCAAAAGCATAAGTGAGAAATCCGGCATTTGATACTGAATCATCATTCAATGATAAATAATAGGATTCGATTTCTTATTTATATATTGGATGGAACTCCAGAGTTTTCAATTAAGTGTTTACGTATTGCTAGACTATAAATTTGTTGGATGATTTTGATTAATAAAGTCTTGCACTCAGACTAATGCCCCAATCATTATTACGAAATTAAACTATGTTACTATTTCGATTTTACATTCTCTGGATGAAGTCATTCTGACATTTAGTATGAGCAATCTTCTACATAGCCAGTACGATTATTGATTGCATATTTTAATTCTTATCGAAAATTCTCACATTGTATATGTCATTAGATCCTTAATTTTTACTTTAAAATTTCGCAATTTCTTAGCAACAAATTGACCGAATTAAAAGCATACGGTTATATATTTGATACTGAAAGCTACCATATGCCAAACATTTGGCATATGGTGAAAGTTGTACAAAATTATTTTAAGTATTGTTCTCTGACTAAAGAATCGACATGTTTTACACTATATATATATATATATATATATATATATATATATATATATATATATATATATATATATATATATATATAGGGTGATTCACTATTTACCGGCGCTCTCTGAACTCATTCTACATGTCAAAAGAAAGAAAAAACTTCATATAAACATATGTCCGGAAACGCTTTGGAAGCGAGCTACAGCTAGCGAAAGATTTCGCCCGCATTACAGTTTCTCTGGGCAAATGAAGAACACCTGAAATTCTGGGAACGTAGATTAAGGGACGAATTTAATTGGTAGTTACAGTTTTTGAGCTGCAAAATCGAATAAAACAGGTCCCAGGACTGCGTCTCTCTTAGTTTTTATGATATGCCGCGTAAAACGTCAAAAATAGGGGTCGAAAAACACATATTAAAACACACATTTTTACGTTTCACGTACAATAACTTTGACGTGGGACCTGCTTTACTCGATTTTGCAGCTCAAAAACTATAATTAAAAATTGAATTCGTCCTTTAATTTACGTTCGGAAATCTTCATTTACCCAGAGAAACTGAAATCCGGGCGAAATCTTTCGCTAGCCGTAGCTCGCTTACAAATCGTTTCCGGACATGTTTATATGAAGTTTTTTCTTTCTGACCTGTAGCTCAGAGAGCGCCGGTCATACGTGATGAATCACACTGTATATATATATATATATATATATATATATATATATATATATATATATATATATATATATATATATGTAAAACATGTCGATTCTTTAGTCAAGGGAGAACAATTTTTTTACTAAAATAATTTTTTGCAACTGTCACTTTCACCATATGCCAAATGTTTGGCATATGGTAGGGCTTTACAGTATCTATATAACCGTATGCTTTTTTAATTCGGTCAATTTGTTGCTAAGAAATTGCGAAATTTTTAAAGTAAAAATTAAGGAATCTGGTGACAATACAATGTGAGAACGAAAGAATTAAAATATGCCAAAATAATCGTACTGGCCATAGTAGAAGATTGCGTTACTAAATCAGAATGACTTATTCCAGAGAAGAAAGAATTGAAATAGTAATAATTTAATTTCGTAATAATGATTGGGGCTTAGTCGCGGCAAGACTTTTTAATCAAAATCATCCACACAAAAATTTAAGCTACCAATACGTGAAACACTTAATTAAGAAATTGCAAACTACGGGTTCCATCAATAACATCAAACGTGAAGTAAATCGAAATCAAGCTATTGGAAGTTTCAGTCATGTGCAGTCTATCAAATGACCCGGATTGACTCCTGCACTTTTGCTTTTTGGCGAACAATTCATCATTAAACAAGATTTACTTTACAATATCTGTTTTTCGAGTGAGTGCTCCTTTATGTTAAATGGCGGAATGAACCTTCATAATTTTAGTTATTTGAGTGAGTCCAATTCATATTGGTTTACGGAAGCTTATATACAATGTCGTCAAAAACTCAACCGGGCCATAACTTCGGGAAACCATATTGTTGTTATTCGGAATTATTATATAATAACTTTTCAGAAAATCAGATATCTTTTATCAAACTGGTGCATCCCCTCATTATGCTGTTCAGGTTCAAGAGTTTTTGAATTAGCGTTTTCCCAGGCGATGGATTGGTCGCAGAGGTGCAGTAGAATGGCCAGGTAGATCCCCAGATATTAACCTCCTAGATTTTTCCTCTGGGGTTATCCCAAGCCAGTTGGCGCCACTCAACCCGAAAATCCGCAAGAACTGCAACAAAGAATTGTCGCTGAATGTTGATAAATAACTACGAAGGTATTGAGAAATGTAAGTACTGGATTTGTATGGAATTCGGCGGAGGTCATTTTGAGCAATAGATTCGATAGATAAACGTTTTTGTTTTTTTTTCTTTGGAAATGTAAGACGCAATTTCTCAGCAAGAAATCGTTAAGGCGCACTTTCTCAGCAACAAATTGATCGAATTAAAAAAAAAAGAAATACGGTTGTATTGCATAGAAATTTGTCGTTCTTGATATAAAAATCAATGGATTTTTGTTAAAACGTTTATTTTGCCTAGTTTTACGGAGGTACAAATTTTCATTGGCACACCTTGTACAATCAAAGGCTATTTCACATAACGCATCAAATTGTCATGCACAGAAAAATGTTTCGGCCAAAGGACAAACGGTATAGATTATTGTCAAGTTATGTTCGTGTGTTGTGAATTTAATAAACAGTTTTCTGTGTACCTTAAAATGTCGAATTAAACAATTAGTGGTTTTTCACAATGTTTATCTTGTTAATAAATAACCAAAGAAAAAGGTTAAAACGAGTTGGGAGTTTCGTTAACGATTAGTCCGATCAAGGTAAAATGGTGAAATACCGCTTTAGCGTAACAGAAACACGGCCACGAGTCGTTTACGTCATTCGTGTGATTCGCTTTCATTATAATCAGAGGTTATGGCGTCTTACCGACGATATCTCTATATCTGCACTTGGGCATGTAAAAACTTAATTAAAATTAAAATCTCAATTAGCGGTTCTTTCAACGGCAAGAAGGGAACTAAAAATCTCCACAAAGCTCAGGTTGAGATTATTGTACACAATGGTTAATTGCAAAAATGAGATAAACTTTGTTGGGTGTCAAGTGAAAAAAGTGTGCTTAAATTGTTTTTATTAATTTCACTATTTTATGGACTGTCAATTTAACGTCATAGCTATCGTAATACATATCTCTTATTTATGATTACATAATTTGTATTACTAGGTCAGGTCAGGTCACTCACTAAATCAATGCAGTCGCGTCACAGCCGATAATGATTTCAACAAAGTTATTATATGCATTACATTGCATAACATTCACGCGATTCCCTTGCGGGGTAGGCAAAACGATCCCTGCCTCTTACTTATTTTTTATTTACAATATTTCTCATACTATCCTATCTCTGCATACCTCCCTAGCTTCCGCAAGATTCATACATTGCCTCTAAGATACCCTTTCTTTTATCATACATTCTATTGCATTTAGCCAAGTTTTGCGCGGCCTACCAGGCCCGGCCTTACCTATAACTTCACCCACATATATTTGTTTCGTTAATCTTGCGTTGTTTATTATCTCAACGTGACCAAACCAACGTAGTGTATTAGTTTTATACCTACCTATCATCGTCTTCTCGTCACACTCCTTCAATATACAGTCATTCTTCATCTTATCCCTTCTCGTTTACCACAGACGCTTCTCAGGAATCTCATGCCCACAGCATCTGTTTTTCTTTCATGCTTTTTTTGACATACCTATCCATGCCTCACTTCTATAAATACTGACGGGACAAACACGCATTATAGATTGCTCGTTTCGCAGCTTCGCTTATGCTTACGTTTTTCATTATCGTCCACATACTAGGTCTAATAAACGGAATAAGGGCAGTATACGGGGTGGTCCGTAAGTAATGGTCCAAAGTGAAACGTAAGATTCTCGGCCTTAAAATATTACTTGCTCTAATAAAATATTGGTAATAAAAAAGACACAGGGTGTCAAAGTTCCAAAAAATGTTGATTTTTGAAATATCTACAAAACGAAAAAAAGGTATTTTTCTTATTTATGGTATAAAGAGCCAGCTGTCTACAAAATAATTAATTATTTGCTATTTTTATTTTATTTTATGTTTTAATTAAAATTTACAGAAATCATCAAATATTGAATTTATATCCCCCCCGTACGTGTCTCTCAATCTTCGACTCTCATTCCACTGGGTCTCTATCGATAGCACAGACCGATCGTGTCTGCTCAACCTTCTACTCTCATTCTGTCGAGACAACTCCACACCGCCAGCCTGAACTTATCTTATCCACCAGGGTTTAATACTGCCTCAATCTGCGGTCACCTGCATGTAAGCTAAACGTACAGTACCACACTTATACGAATGAACGACTTCACGTCGGGCAAAACACCCGATGTAGCCTTTGACTTACTACATTGAATAGAAAGGTTCTCGCCTAAATTCTGCCAATCCCCGGAGTATCAATTAAACAGCGCAACGAATATTTGCCCAGATTGTTGTAACTGGTACTTCACCTACACACCGCATACCGATTCACGCAAACACGCTTACACCAGGCAAAATAATGAAAAACCGAAGTTCAAGAAGCCGACAGGTTGAAAGAAATAAGCCGCCCGCAATTAGACCATATTTCGGTCACCCAGTTTCGTAAATTATGAACCCCGTACGTAACAGTGAATATTACATTATAATCTCGCTAAACGTAATAAACCGCTTAAAATTAGTTTTTCTAACACTTCTTAGTAGAAGTCGCGTAACCAGTTTTAACATCCGTTCACCCATCGCGAGACACCCAGTACACTTCTCTAACGAAGTCTTGAACCAGTATCCGACCTAATCGCACATCGCGATAATCCAGACTTGAAGGATACCCTTCTCCAAGTCTATCGTACCTGTAAATCGTTTAGTTTATCCTGTACCTGATAATCAGTTAACTACTCAGTGCGGACTAACCTGATCATTATTAGTAACAATGAATCCCAGTAACAACGAACTACGGCTCTTTTATTAAATTTAAAAACCGGTTGAGCTAGACCGAAGCATATTAAAGTAATCTTTAATTAAAGTAAGCGAAAGCAGCTTACAATGGTATAATAAGCAGAGATATAATGTACATTGGTTTTAGCTTATTAATACGTTTTTATTATGTACAGTGGCGTAAAACGCAAGCGGTAAAGCAACCTTTTAATCTCTAATTTCTACGCCAATGGAGTAAATTGGATTTTTTAGTAAAATACGAAACCTTGATGTTTTTCAGATCAAAAAGGTACCCATACTTTGTCTAATTCGATAACTTTAAGAGTTTCTAAGATATTTGCATTTTTAGGTATTTATTACCAACTGCTTAGGCAGGTTATTATTATTCTGCAGTATTTGGCAAACAACATCAAAACGTGGAAATCAGTGTTTCGAGAAGAATACACGTAACTTCAGGGAATGACAGATCTAATCATTTTAACACAAAACTTTCATATAAACGTAAGACCAATAGTATTTCGTTTTCGAGATGCAGAATGTCAAAGTTAATAGCCTGCCTAAGCAGTTGGTAATAAATACCTAAAAATATAAGTATCTTAGAAACTGTTAACATTATCGATTTAGACAAAGCACACCTTTCTTATCTAGAAAACATCAAGCAAGAATGAAAATAAGTCTTTTTTCGTTTTGGAGGTACTTCAAAAGTCAACATTTTTTTGGAACTTTGGCACCCAGTGTCTTTTTTATTATCAATATTTTATTAAAGAAAGTTGCGACAGAACGTAATATTTTGAGGCCGAGAATTTTATATTTCACTTTGGACCATTACTTAAGGACTACCCCGTATACTGCCCTTATTCCGTTTATTGGACCTTTACTCACGCGGTATTCGTTTAATATTTCCCACAGCTTTTCCCTATTCACTCTGTCATGTGATTTCTACAGATCTCCAAACGCACAGTACAGCTTCTTTTTTACACTTAAACAGTTTTCGATTACCTGCTGGAGAGCAACCATCTGAACTCATCTCGTACTCTATCAATCAGTACTCTTCCAACTATTTTACCAGGTGCACTGAGCAGACCTATTCCTCTGTAGTTTCTTCAAACACTCTTGTTTCCCTTATCCTTATACAGCGATACAATCACTCGGCATTTTTCCACACTCAATATATACATTGAATAATTCACACAATTTTCGTATAAGTTTTGCACCTCCATAATTTAGCATTTCACCAGTGATATATATATATATATATATATATATATATATATATATATATATATATATATATATATATATTTATATGACGATTTATGTATTTCAATTTTTCTTTTAAAATTATGATGTAAACGCCAAGTATTCCGTTAAATAATTAAAATCCTATACTTCGTTCTCGTTTGAAAATTTCTTCAGGGTTTAACGAATTTGACTAATATAACAACTTTGACTTTACAAACAAGTTTTAACATGTGAGAAATTAACTGAAAACTTAAACTAGCTAACTATATACATTTTTTAAAATATAATCATATGCGTACCCACCTACACACACGAGCACGTACACAAATACACACACACGAGCACGTACACAAATACACACACACACACACACACACACGCACACACACATACTCACACGCATACGCACATAGAAAAGCACACCACTATACACACACTCAAGCGCACGCCCGCACATACACACAAACACAGACTCACGCAAACAGACAAGCATGCACCCTCGCATACACCCAAACACCCACACACGTATGCACTCACAAACAAACACACACGCACAGACGCAGGTAGACATGCAAGTAGACACGCAATCAAACACAAGCACACGAAGACATACACGCATGCACTCAATAAAGCACACATTTAAGCACACGCGCACGCTCATACTCACACACTCACGCACCTATAACGTAGTGGTAGTGCTATACATTTCGTCACTTTTAATGTATATTCAAACTACACAAATTGCTTTAATATATTGTGTTTAATGTCAATAACACAAAATACAACCGGTCAACGTCATAATCTAATGGTCACCTGATAGTCATTATAACATTATAAATACACAACACTTTTCCCTTTCTGAAAAAGACAAGAACTAACATTCACAAATTTAGACGCGAAGGCTGTCGCCGATTGCGACCACTGCGTCTTAGCTGAACCACAGCATATAAAATAATTGTTTTATATGCTGTGGCCAGGGCAGTCCGAACTTCGGTATCGAACGTAAGTCCCTTCCTAGCCTTAGAGCCTTTGCGATTTTTATTGCACTTTCAAAAAAGTTTTTACGCTTTCGCGTCGGGCACCGTAGTCTTCGACGTTTCTGCGTTAGGACTGTCACTGCTCCACATACAGTCGACACAAAGAAGCGGATGCCCTCCAGGAAAGAAGCACTACAGCCAGCCAGGAGCCAAACCACCTAGAAGGACACCGGGAGAGTCACAGGAGCAGCAGCAGCAAAGAACCACAACAGTTAAGAGGTATTAATAAAGAATTTTAAAATAAATTTTTGTTTTTATTGTTCGTTTATTAACACTAACAAAACCCTCCATTCAATCGGACTCTCAAGTTGGAAGCCTTAATCCAGCGGGGTGTGAGGCTGCACCTCGGTGAGAGTCCACTCTTTCGATAACAATAACAATAATTTCTGACCCCCTTTTTCAAGTACCCGTACTAACCCGCCATGGTAAAGCATGGCAAACCGGGCCTCCGGGCTACGGTCTCCCTAGCTCCTTCCCCGCCCCCAAGTTCCCCGCCACCTAGATACGCCACACCACTTCCCTCCCTATCCTTTGCGCAGCTGTCGCATCTCCTTCCACACTAGTGAGGACATCTTCTATGTCCTCTATTGCCTCTTCCTACTTTCCACCCGCAGTCAAACCCGTGCACCAGCCCTTTAAAACACCGAACCCTTCTACTTCCCGTTCTGCCTCCGATCCAAAACCTAACCCTACCGCTATACCCTCTCCTAAACCTTCCGCTACCTATAATTCCACTTCCCGATATTGCATCCGCAATATACCCGCAAAATTCAATACCCAAAAATCCTTTTTTCAAGCCCCGTCCCTCTCCGTCTCCCCTGGTTGAACGTAAAGCTCAACCACAACCGCACCTGCTTGTTGGAAACGAGCGAGGCTCTGCCAGCTACGATGCAGAGAACTATGCAGCATCACTTCGGTGAGCCTGCATTGACGCTGTAGCAGCTATCAGGTCTCCGAACGTCCGCTCCCTTAACCAGCCCCAACCCTAAACCCTTGTCCTTCTCCTGCGCCATCCGTGGCGTGGACAAGGACATCCTTCCAGAAGAGATCCGACAATCCATCGACCTTCCTACAATCACAAAAACCACCTCCTTTCCAACGATGTCTACCTTTTCGGTAGACACTACCCTTGCGAACAATCCCAGAATCCTAACTCCACCCTCAAATATTGCCCCACCTGTGTTGAAAGCCACAAAGCCTCGTCCTGTACCCGCGTGAATACACTAAAGTGTAACAACTGCGGTGGACCTCACGCTACCTACTCCTTTTCTTGCGCCACCCGTCGTGCGATTCCCACCAGCGTGGCAGCGACTACCGTACCCAAAACGCTCCCTCATTCCACGTCGGACAACGAGGATCACGATAAACCAAAACCAACCATTTCCATTCCCGATTTCATCGCCTCCCTTACCCTCACCCTAATGCAACCGTTTCCTGAGCGTAGGGCCGACATAGCGAAAGCTGTCGACATTACGTCCAGGGAATATTTGAAACGCCGTACCAGGGTCAACTTTGTTGGCAATGGTATAGCTATCACTACCCACAACATCCGATTCTAAGCCTACACCTTAACCCCTCACCCTAATCCCTTTCTCTCACCCTAAGTACAGTGGATCTAATAATGGGTACAATTAATGCGAGGGGTGTCCGTCGGAAGCGCCCCCTCATTAAAAATCTATTAGCCACAAATCAAATACAAGTCCTGGCAATCACGGAAACAAAACTAACCAACCTTTGTATCCTTGACTTTGCCTCCTATAATTCATTCCTTCAATTTAGCGCCCATAATACTTTGCGAGGAACAGCCCTCGTAATCATATCCTGCCACCCCTTATCCTCTTCCGCAGCACCTGCAGCATATCGAATGTATAGCTACAAAGTTTCCCCTTCACGTCACCTTTTTCTGTTATTACAATCCTCCAGAAGAAGCCATTTCCAATGATCTCCTAAACCACATCTGCGCCCTACCCAATGCTATCCTCCTAGGAGATCTTAATGCCCGACATGTCCAATTCGGATATTCCACGAACGATAGAAACGGTATCCGCCTAGCCCACAGTATTCTACCCTACCACTTTTCCGGATTAGGAACACCAATCCTACCTTTATTAGTCATCAAGGTGCCTCTATAATCGATCACACTATATGCACCGAGTCACTAATTTAGCGTATGTCCCCCGATTGCCACTTAGGTGAAACCGTCACATCCGACCACCTCCCTCTTCTCGTTAAAACATCCCTCGGCCCCGTCCCTCCCCCACCTCCAACTCACATTATCCGTAGAGATTTTCAAAACGCCCACTCGAATGTATTTTGCGAATACATCTCCAATAATCTTCAGGCGAACGATATCCACACTTCCAACGACGTCGAGAGAGCGATCACCAACTTAACTTCCCTTATCGCGGAAGCGGTCAAAGTCTCAATTCCTCAAAAATCAATTAATATCTCCTGCAAACCTCTCCCACAATACGTTGTAAACCTGATCAAAGGGAAGAGGCGAGTATATCGTGAATTCCTATCAAGGGACCCCGCTCTCAAGACCGAATATAACCCATTAAAAGCCTTAATTCGGCGTAAAACCAACACTTACACAGAAAGAAAATGGGCCCAGGCCACCTCCAATCTCAACTATAAAGATGACAAGAAGTTCTGGCACACCTTCAGTATACTCACTAAAAGGAAAACCATACCCAAGTCCCACCTAACTGATCCTCAGGGTAACTTAATTTCCAGCGATCAAGGCAAGGCCGAAATTTTTCGCCACCACCTACAATCCGTCTATACTTCACCTAACGATCCCTCGTTCGATGACGACTTTAAAAATCGTCTAGAGCAAGACCTTGAGGATTTCAAAAACTCCGAATTACCCGAGAAAATCCTGAATGAGAATGATCCGCTTTTCAGCCCAATTACTCCCACTCAAACGCTCAACCACTTCCAAAAAGGCAAAATATCCGCTCCCGGACAAGAAGGACTCAGCAAACTTATACTGAGACACCTACCACACCCAGCGATCAGACGCCTTACGTCCATATATAACAAATGCCTTTCCCTTTTGTACTTCCCGACGGTGTGAAAATCCGCCTACACCGTCATGATTCCCAAAAACTTCTCCGACCTGACAGAACCCTCATCCTACAGACCCATCTCTCTCCTTAGCTGCCAAGGAAAATGCTTAGAGCAGATCCTAGCCCGAAGGCTGGGAGATCACATAGAATCCAATAACCTCTTACCCGACAGCCAGTTCGGCTTTCGACCTAATAGAACCTGTCAGGACCCATTGCCAAAACTCCTCACCGAAACGTCACGAGCATTTAACCACCGCTACAGTAACCTCGCCGTGTTCTTAGACATAAAGCAGGCCGTTGACAGAGTCTGGCATGCGGGTCTAGTTCACAAAACCCAAGCATTAGATATCCCCGAGCTCACGTAGCTCTACTGTCGTATCTAACAGATAGGACGGTACGCGTCCGAGTGGGTTCATCCCTTTCAGAGAGTTTCACCCCCCAAACAGGCGTACCCCAGGGTTTTGCCTTAGCACCTATACTATACCTTATCTTCGCCAATGATATCCCCAGTGTAACAACGCCCGGAGTATCCCTAGCATGGTTTGCCGACGACACTGCCTTCTGGGCAGCTAATCGGTCAACCAAGAACGCCTCCAACAGTATGTCCAGTACCCTACGGAACTTCTCCAATTAGGCCAACCAATGGAGTCTCCATAAACCCCACTAAAACCCAAGCCGGCACCCTAACTATGCCCGACACAAACGACTCTCCAAAAACGACGTAAACATTTCCCTGCAAGGCGAACGATTACCGACACTTGACGACATAACATACCTAAAAGTTACATTTACCAAGAACCTTAACTGGAACGCTGACCTGAACAAGGCCCTGAACAAAGTACGGAACTTATCCAACCTCCTGGGTGCCCTTAGGGGACGAATAGGAGGTTGTCAACACGAAACCCTACAACATAGCTACAAGACATTCATACGGCCCGTCATAGATTACCGTGCTCCATTGTACGCTAACCTAAAACCCAAAGAACTAAAATCCATAGCCTCTTGTGAACGCCAAGTCCTACGGAGAATACACCGATTACACTGTAGAACACCCAACACGCTAACATCACACCTATCATACAACGCCTCAAAACACTGCAAACAAACTACACACACCGTAGGATATTTGAAGAAACAGAAGCTGCCAACAACATCCTATGCATTCCACATACGCCCCTGACCCACATCCAATACCTAAGAACACACATTTATGTTGGAACCTAAAACCTTCTCAACTATAACCAATGAAATTGGTTTAACAAAGTCATCATAGCTATTCTAAATGCTACTCTTACACCAGTTTTAAGTTTTAACATATCTAAACGTGTTCATGGTGTAATTTTAAAAATAATTTCATTTGGATTCATACCTGTTATAACGCAAGGCGTGTTTCTATATCCAAAAAGAAAAAGTATGATTTATTGAGTTACTGACAACGCAGATTTTTGTTTTAATGCTTTATCAAAGGTAGATTTTGATACAGAAACATGTCTTACGGCACAACCATTAGATTGCGGGTGGTATGTTGGTGATTTAAGCACATTAATGCCGTTAACGTAACAAAATTAGGTGAATTCTACTCAATTAAATGGCGGACCCTTATATGATGACAAAAAATTTTTCTATAGTCTTCATAAAATGGGTAACATTTGACATTACATGTATGTATATCCACTTAGATTTACTATCGACTATCAGTAAAAATGTTTTACCATCCTTGTAAAATAAATTCACGTGAATCATATCAAAAACATTTTCATTTTTGGCCACGACATTAAATGTTTTTCAAAATTATTTTGGCATAATTGACAAATCTCACAGTTTTGAATGGTAGTTAAATATCTGTTTGTAATCCACGCAACCAAAGGGCGGATCTAGTCAACATTTTAGTTTTCACGATTTCATGCAAGAAATTCAATACTGTTTCCCTAAAGCCCGAGCTACGACCACTTAACTTCCTTTTCAACCCCAGTTGAGTCACTTAAAGGCAATCTAGACAGCATATCTGCTTCATAAAGTTGCGATCCCTTCCTATAGTCTATTTTATAATTATATGTTGAAAGAATTACATTCCATCTCAAAATTCTGCTGAGATAACAGAAATGTGTTTATCCAAATTTAGTATATTACCTTCTGGTTGATGAACAGAAATAAGAGTAAATGAACGTCCATAAATGTATACATGAAAACGTTTAACAAGAAATATAATCTCAAGAGCTTCCCGTTCTAATTGTAAATAATTTCGTTCGGTTTTTGATAAAGTACCCGGCAAGCAAAATGGGATGTTTGATACCATTAATACGATGCGCTGATACTGATCCCACCCCATAAAAAATTAGCATAAAAATAAATCATTATTTTTATTGCAGGGTCGTACTGTATCAAAATTTGATTTAGTAATTAAATTTTTACTTAAATTAAATGCATTACGACACCCTTGATCTAATATATAAACTCGGCATCATTATTTAACAAATTATACAAGGGCTTTAATTTTGTTGATATATAAGCTTTCCATAGTAATTGAACAAACCCAGATACTTTACTTCACTTTGGAAAAATTTACATTCATCCAAATTTGTTTTTACACTGTATTTCGCCCATCGACTCAAGACCATTTTTAGTAAATTTCTGGCTTCTTCCATGTTACTGCTGGCTATTAAAATATCGTCTGAACAGTAATTAACATTTTTAAAATCCACCAAAATCTGATCCATTATTGATTGGAATATAGCATGCGCCGATGAGACACCAGATCTACTGTACTGGGGCATACCAATGTGTGTGTGTGTGTGTGTGTGTGTGTTTATAGTTAAGTACTCTTGAACATTTTTTTGTACTTTCCACTGTTGATAAGCCCCCGTTAAAACTAGAACCGTGAATATTTTACCACCTGACAAACATGCAAAGATATCATTTGACGTCGGTAGGGTATTGATCTACATGCAAGATTTTATTGACAGTTGTACGAATATCGCAACAAATTCGGACATCATTGTTTTTTTGGGTTTTAGGACATTTCGCCCCCCGTAATTCGCTTCCGGACAGATCGCCCCCTAGGACACTTCGCCCCCTGACGCTTCGCCCCTCAGTGTTACCTTGAATTTTTGGCATATTTGTAGTTTCTCTTTGTATGTTATATTTTACCTACCGTATTCCATAGGTGTAATCATGAATTGTGATATTAGGTTATTATTATAGCTAATCGAATAATAAACACATGTGGCCATTAATTTATAAAAGATTTATTTATTTATTTCAAACAGTTACAAACTAAAATGCAAAATTGTTGGCAATTCCTCTTAAACAATCTATAATATTTGCTATTATTATCATAATTATTATTATTATAATTGCACATTACACATGTGCTAATCATTAAGATAATCACTCATTAATAGATCATTAATAGATGTTGATACCGAAAATTAATGGGTCACTAAGCACAATTTATGATTAAGATGCTATTATCATAATTGCACATTACACATCGCAATTACTTTGCAATTGGCATTGTATATATAATAATATTGGAATATTATCAACTACATAGGTCCATTTTCTAATTACTTTAGACAAAGTTGGTATCGAAATTAACCTAGAAGAAGCCTAAACAAATATGCAAAAACTGTAATCAACATTTAGGGGCAAGATGTCACAGGGGCGAAGTGTCACAAGGGCGAAAAGTCTGGGGGTGAAATGTTCTTGGGCGATTTGTGAGGGGCCAAATGTCCTTATCCTTTTTTTAGGGACCACCACAATAGGTGAGGCCCATTCACTATATCGTACTTCTTTAAGAATGCCTATTCGTACCATTTGCTGTAATTTTGTTCATCACTGTGCTGTTGTTGTTGTTCCTCGACTGATCCTACCAACTTTTTCTTTGGACAACACTCCCTTACATGGCCCATTTTGACACACGTATAACATTTCCATTTTGGCGTAGCACACTGCTCTGTAGGATGCAACCTACCACAGCTTTTACATATCTGATTGTCTTGCTTTTTCTTTTTCGCCAGAACAGGTTTTCTTCGTACGTAGTTTACTTATACACTACTTGATAGTCATTTACTTGTTTTTCGGGCCAATCCTGCCTTGTGCTTTTTGACGCGCTGTTTTGAACGACAACTTATCATCCGACAACAACTGCTCTTATATATTTTCCAATTTAAGACCATAAACAAATCTGTCGTGAAGCGTGTCATCTAAAAATTGGTTAAAATTGTACGAGCTTGCCAATTTCTGTAATTCCATGATGTACCTACTCAGCTACGCTTTATTCAAACTCTTGATTGCCTTTGTTAAACGTCAATCTTTCGAATATTTCCGCGACGAGGGGAGAATAATGTTTTTTTAACAAGTCTGTTGATTCCTTATAGGATAACTCATTTGGATTCTTTGGGGATACCAGATTTTTCTGTGTCTGATATATCTGGGGTCCCGATAACTTCACAAACATCGACACCGTCATTCGATCTTCAACGCAATTCAACAGGAAGAAATGATCCATATTCTTTCCAAATAACTTTCAAATTCTTGCATCTCACCTTTAAAATGCTCAATGTTGCCAATTAAAGCCATTTTAAATGGTACTTGTGAGAACACCCTTATTTTGTTTTGAAACCACCTTATATGGAATACTTTCAGTTTGTATACTGTTAATCATTGCCAGAGACTGATTTAACTGATTAGAGAACTTTCGATATTGACTGACTCTTGACGGAGTACTTTCACCAATGACAAACATCTGACATGAAAAGGAAACTCATCTAGCCGTCGTCTTATTTTTGTTCATTATTTTTCCACCAATATACCAGACACACCAATCATGTTTATTCAAACTACACCAATAGTGGGTTACTTTAATATATTGTATTCAAGATCAATGACATAAAATGCAACTAGTCAACGTCATTATCTAATATGGTCGTTCTTGATAGTCATTATAACATTATAAGTACATAACAATTTTGTTAGTGCACTATACAACACTAAAATCTCTATAGCTAAGTTATGGCAAAGGTATTTAGTGGATTGTGAATTTATAGGTAGATCTTCCTATTTTACCATTAAATGTTAGAAAATACAACAGGCGATGAAATTATATTCATAAACCCTCACCACTTGCATGTTTTTATGAAGGTTCTTTTATTGCTTCTATTTTGCCAATGTTCTTTCGTGAACGTTGTGGAAAGTCCCATATATAAATTTATTTTCTCAGTTTCACACCACTTTCAAAAGTTTTGTTAATCATTTTGTAGATTGACAACAATTATTGCCTTTACATTGAAAATTTGAAATATGGTTAGATATTGGAACTAATATTATTTTATTAATTAGTAGTGGTGTAGTAGCTAATTGTATTTCTTAAAATTCCATATTCTTTTGATTTATCAGAGATAACATTTGCAATTAAATGGCCTTAATGTGTAACGATTATGCAGTGAATCAATTAAGTGTGTAAGTTTTTTAAATTAGAGCTTAAAAAATTAACTAACCAATGTGATACGTGATATTTAGATATTGGTCACAAAGACATACAAAGAAATTTGCAACAGCATAATTTGTCTGGTGCTTTTATTGAAAACAATTTCCTTAATGATAATTTTCAATACGAAAAAAGATTTGCACCATATTTCAATTCCCGAGACGCATTAATATTTGTTAATAATTTCATCCCTTTTTACTAAGAATGAGACCAGTAACATCTGTTGAAAAGCTTAAGTATTGTTTAAAGGATGAATAACGATTTTACCTAAAAGACAAGTATTTTAATTATAAAATTTGATGTTTACCTGCTACAATGATATAGACAGAATTGGTGGTACACTTTAATTTGCTGATAAAGTTTAACAAGAGATTGTCTTGGAGATTGTAATGTGTTACATTGGTCATAGTTTATTGACTAACAAATCTAATGTAATTCCCTCAAAAATACTTTATTTTTGTAATTTGCTCCCATATTTGCCCACACAATGATAAACAGAATGACATTAATGACTAACACCGATACCCCTAATATATAACAGAAGTTTTTATTAAGCAGACTTTCACTACATCAGACTTTAAAAAATCAGGGGACCTTAAAACGGATGTGTCCGGTCTCAGTTCCATTTCGAATTTTTTTTAAATTTACCATTCCTCTTAGGTGGGAAAGTTAAAAATATAAACTAATTTACACTTATGGGAACCACATAGGAAAATTATAAAAATTCAACCTAAATATTAGTACAAAAAACAAATTGGATTTTCAAAAAGTGAGTACCAACTTAATCATGTACTGGATTTGCAGTATCTCAGAAAATAAACTATGCATTTTGTAAAATTAAAACCCACCATGTAAGTTATAGCTTATAGTTATATTATAGCTTGTATATAAATCATACATAAATCTGGAAAAACAAATGGTTGTATTTTCTTGTAAAAAAATGCAAATTATAATTATTAAAAACAATCTACCAAAAGATGATTCTTTATTCATCTGCTTATTGTAAAAATTTTATTCCAATGGGGGTATAGCTCAGTGGTAGAGCATTCGACTGCAGATCGAGAGGTCCCCGGTTCAAACCCGGGTGCCCCCTCAATTTTTTTTTTCTAGTTCTAACCAGAACCCATATTAAATTTTTTAATCAGCTTTATTGTTTTTACCATTTTCTTATCTCAAAATTAAAAAAAAATTATTAATCAACTTTTATTATTAAATGTAAAAGTAATTTCTAGGAATTACAAAAAATTGTAAATATTTCTTAAAATGTGCAATTTGATCAAGAATGTGTGAGCCATTTTAAAGTATGTAATGTAACAAGGTTTTAATGTAAAACTGCTAGATATAACATTTGAAATATCACAAAAACGTTCACGATCACATGACTTTTAAGATTGGTGTCAAGATGTAAAATTGAAATATAATATTCAGCACTGAGAAACGTTTAACCTATATTAAAAATAGAGGTGTTTTTGATAATATTTACCAGTTAATAACATTTTCACACAATTTTATTCTCATAATTACAAAATATATTCAATTACTTTAAAATTATATAAATGTATATAAATATAAAAACACTTGTTTCCTCAATAAAATTTCTCAATATGCATTTAAGCTATGATCAACACATAAAATCTATCTAATATAAATGTCTTAACATACAAACTAAATATAAGATTTATGTTCTTTAGATAAAACTAAATTTAATGATTATACTAAACCAAATTGACATTCCACTTAAACTATTTGTCATTTGCACAACACACAATATAATAGTACGAAAATATTCAGTAAACTTTTGGAATTAATGAATACTTCACCCGTTGACAGTATCTATCCCAAGCACTGCCATATTTCTGTTTACATTTTATTTCTTCACGAGTTACTCGATTAAAAAGTATAAATATGTCAAAAATATATACAAGTACTGGTATTGAATTGCACACTATTAAACCAAACGCTATTTGTATTAATATATCTCCCAAGTAATTAGGATGTCGTACCAAACCCCAATAACCAGATACTAAAAGTTTTCTTCCTTGTGATGTTGCTAATGTCTCCAAATCTGTAAATTTATCAAAGAAATTGAATTTTATACTGTTAAAATTACTTACGTGAAACTGAAGAACTGTAAGGGTTTAGTCTGAAAGAGTGTTTTTGTGAATTACTCTTACGATACAAGGTATAGCCCACCAAAAAGATGATAAATGAAATGCTCAATTGCCATAACGATCTCTCAATGTTGTAATCAAATACATATTTACTTGCTGCAATTCCTATTAGTGGACCAACTGTCATGAACATTGTATATTCATAACCAACAGCTTGATATTGAACAGTAGATGTAGACACAAATGAAGGTTCAAAAATCAGTACATCAATGTAGTATGCAATTTGCATTACTGCTAATACAATCAGTGTTAAGTTGAACTTAATTGATTTGTAATCGATATCACCATCTGTTAATATTTTGAAACTAATACTTTTACAAACTAAACTTGCATTTAGTAACACCTGAAAACAGAAGAAAAGAATATTGTATTGAATACAATATACAGGGTCCATTTAGTACTCCATTCTTCTGTGGTGGTGGTATGTCAAATTTGTCATCAAAATGACTTAGTAAATCGTATTGAGGTTAGAAACAAAAAAACTGAATTTCCAAAAATAGCGCTCACCTAAATAGTGGGGTTTTACAAAATGGCAAATTTTTGGAATAGCGCGTTTAGTACGTATTTAAATTTTAACTTAAAGGTGTATCATAAAATTAACTGCAAATGAGCTATTTTGAAAATTCCCGAAAAATTTGTTCGGACAATACAAATTTTTATGTAGTACTCAATTTTGAGCAGGATGTAATATAGATATTTAAAACGTTTTTTATTATGAATTTCAGCAAATCGTGTATACTGTCCTGTTGTAATTTTAACATAAATTCAATTTATTGTAATCTCTTTCATTCTCTTAGATTCTTTACAAGAATTAACCTCTATGATATATTGTATTGGTGAAAGCGATGGACATTGCCTTCTTACAACCCATTTTATACGGTCAAGTTTCAAAATAAAAACAACCTGATAAAAGTTCCTTGAAAATCTGAAAGAAAGGTGAGAATGAACAGGAAGTGTCTTGTATGAAAAGAGACGAGAAACAAAAGAGTTCTAAATGAAGTAAATCAGCTTATGGTTACCTTATTGATAGTAGAAAAGTTAGTAGTAAAGAAATTAGTAAAAATTTAGATATTAGAAAATCTTCTGTTAATAAGTGTTTAAATACTAATAAGCGACCTCTACCAGGTCCAATCATCAAGAATTGGTTAAAGATGATTATGTAAGGAGTGATTTTCTGCAAATGGACTGAAAATAATATTACAGAAAATGGTGATTTTTGCAAATATTTTGGATCTTCACAGTTTTCATTACTACGACGACCCAGATTCATAAATTATTCATGTTGCATATTATCATCATAAATGGAACTAAAGTGTATGGGGTGGAATAATAAATTAGTTTGACAGGGCCTATATTTTTACAATTTCTTCACCAAGATCTACCACATTTAAATCGATACTTTCCGGAACAAGTTCTATGTGGCTACAAATCAATGGAGCTCCAACTCATTTTAGTCTTCAAGTTAGACAACACTTTGAAGAATGTTTTCTCAGTGCAGCCAGCAAGATCCCCTGACTTGACCCCTATGGATTCATGTTTTTGTGGGAAATGTTAAATCTAAAGTGTACCGAGAGGTTGTAGCAATGAGACAAGACATGATGGAAAGAATAGGTCTATCTTTTCGCAATATTAGTTGAGAAATGCTACAAGGTGTTAGGTCGTTCTGTGATCACATAAGAAAATGTATATTACAAAATGGGAGAAATTTTGAGCATTTAATTTAATAATTTTTTCTTTTCACAGCCTACTTAATTTTATCACATACAAACCTTATATCATTTTAACAGTGAATTTAAATCCGAATTGAGTTCTGACGAAAAAATTGGGTCATTCAATTAAAAAAAATTAAGTTATGCTTGTTTGAAAACAAGATAATTCGGCTCCAATTATGGAACGCCCTGTATAATATCGAGTTTTTTAAGTTAAAATTTAGTTATTCTTTACTAAAGGCTGTACTAAAAGCGCATATTCCAAAAATGTGTTCATTTTGTAAAAATCCCACCATTTTGGTGAGCGGTATTTTTTTTGAAAATACCGTTTTTTTGTCTCTAAACCCTTATTAAGTCAATAAACCTATCAATCTAAAGTACATTTATAGAGGAATCCAAAAATATAATATACAGGGTGTGCAATTAATAAGTCATTTTGTGACAGATTTGACATAACACGACCACAGAAGAATAAGCACTGAGTACCCTGTATACAATTTGCCACAAGAAATTCACCCATTCTAAATTAACTGATTGCAAAATGCTTTTTTGCTTTAATAAATTTGTTATGCACATCTCATGAATATGTGAATTATTAAAAATAGCTTTTGGGAATAAATGCATTTTTTACAATTTACATTTCGTCACCAATTGCAGTAATCCATGTCAATAAATACAGACAAAATTGATTCTAGACAGCTGCACTTGCTTTGAAATGACTAAGCAGTGCACAAAATGTATATTAATACACGATTTATTTTCAAAAATTAAGTATTTATAGTTATAAACACATATTGTTTTGTTACTGTGTTTTAAGTTTTCTGTGTTACTTGTTCACATTTTTTTTCCAATTTTGACTTCTCGAATTCTATGTAAAATAATGGTTTTTTTATTATACCTGTATCATAATCTCCATTTTGCACACTCGGATGTGTCCAAAATCGGGCCTTTAAACATCTAGTGCTTTGAAGTTGCCTAGGTAACAAGGAATTCACAAATTCATTATACAAATAGAACAATCTTTATTGATTTAAATGAATATTAAATTTACAATTACTGTTTGAAATTTTAATCTTGCATAAAATATCCTCGTTTTCAACCATTTTGTAATCCACAAAACAAGCTACACAAATTTTTGATAAATATAAATAGCAACGAAACAACAATTACTAGCCATTTTTATCGCAACAATTAATGACACAGGTTACTTCGAAAAACTAATTTCAGTTTACTTTTACTTCGACATCACCGATGGGAAAGTATTATCTTACAATTTTCGCATCGTGGTCCAGGTATAATAAAAAATATCGTATAATACACGTGTATGCTCGCCTTTACAGCACTCCTTTTTTGAAAGTAACCATTTCCTCCCCATTTTATTCTTTCTCAGTGGCTTCCCTACTTATTTCATCATACCATTCTTTATTTCTCGCCTTCTTTTCCCTTCCCACACATATTTCTGCGGTTGTTAATATGTTTCTTTTTATGTTAGAATGCCATCTAAATTTTCGCCTGTTTTGCTGCTGTTGAAATTTTTGTTATCCCTTCTAATCTTTTTAGCACTTCTAGGTCTTTTACTTTCTCTATGTTCCATTTGTTCAACTTTCTGGTCAGTCTTTTGTCTCTTTCTAAACTTTTTGTTTCTTTAATGCTTGCCATTAGTAAAAAATGGTCTGTATCCGCGTTAGCTCCTCTTACATCTTGCACGTTTCTGAGCCTATCTTTCCGTATTATTATGTGGTCAATTTGGCTTTTTGATATTTGGTTCGGGTGATTCCAGGTTATTTTCTGGGTGGGAAATTTTGTATCAACAACAAAAAGGTTCATTGCTGTTGCTAAGTTACATATTCTGTTTCCATTATCATTAGATTCATGATGTATTGTATTCATCCCCCATTATTATGAATGTATCAAGTTTTGGTGTTTTTCACAATCGTTTTGTAGATCTTCATAGAATTTCGCTTTATGTTCATTCTCCGCTGTTTCTGTTGGTGCATATACACAGAGGTAAGGTGTATAAGCTATTCTGTCATTTATCGCCTCAAATTTCATTATGTTACTCTTTTGCTTTTGAGCTACAGCCTGTACCATTTCTCCCCACTCCAGTAGACGGTTGATTTCGTCTTTATCAGCCACATTAGTACTTGTAATATGATAATATCAATCCTATACTTTTCCATTATATCGGTCGTTTTTTTCCACCTGCAGTAATGTCCTCATATTCCAGATTGCTATTTATTTTTGATTTCTTTATTTCCAATTCATTCACCTAAATGTCCATTTTCGGTCCGGTTGCCATCATTGTTGTTCTATCTACGGTTTCTAGTTTTTTTGGAGTTGTGCTCGTCTTAGTTATTTTGAGCATTCTTCCTCGTGGCTCCTCACTGCCAACCTTTTTGTGGTCATCTCTAACTCAAGGTTCTTCCTTTTTTAATCTTTCCTTCAGATTTGTGTACCGTCTTCACTTTCTTGTTTCACGAGCTGTTTTAGATTGTCTACAGAGAATTTTTGCCCATTAATTATCAAGTTGTTATATTTTAATACGGCGTGGTGGCCTTCTTTTCTGTATTGTTTCATAAATAAGATTAATTCTTTTCGTTCTTCGATTATTTCCTTTGAGAAGTCTTCCTCGAAGTATATTTTTGTTCCTATTAGCTTTTTTGTCGCATTAATGATCTTGATCTTTTTGTTCCATTTTCTCACTTCAATCATTATTGGTCTTGTTCTTCCTTCATATTCGTGCCCTAATCTTCTGATTTGTTAACTCCTCCTCAGTGTTTATGAATACGTCCATATCTCTCAAAATTACTGATATTTTTTCTTTTATTTGCATGTCGTTCTCTTCTTTTTGCTTCTCCACTCCATGTATAACTTATTTTATTCTTTCTGATTTCTCGATCTAATTTTTCAATCCTTTTTTCTTAGGCTGTTAATCCTCATTTCAGTAATTTGTTCTCATATAATAATTTTGCATCAACGTCTTTTAGTTTATTAATCTCATCTTGGCATTTATTTTTTTTTTCCATTTTGATGTTCCGCCAGCCATTTCAGCTGTATATATCCAAAACTCAATGTGAGTAAACATTAAAATATATTTATGATTTTTAATCACATTTTTAAATAAAGTTTTAAATTAATTTAAAAATTTTAAATACAGTCCTCCAATCTGTTTATACTTTTAAAATGCTTTCATTGGTTATGTGCCTGTGACTTTAATGTCACTCACTTATCACTTAGCCCAGTCTTTTATTTGCTTAGTTCTAATCTTACCCTTTTTGCTTGTTGTTATCACATTCTTCTTACTTCATTTGCCTACTCCCTTTGATATTTTAATTAAATGTTCGTTATTTCACTTAAAAATGGGAGACACTTTTTCACCTCACTTCAATTTCCAACATCTACACTTCCCGACGTTAGACTTACAGAATGACATATTAGCTAAACAAAAGAGTAACTAAATGCTTGTATCATAATAAATGCTCGATGTGCCACCCTCTTCAATAGCATACCTAGAGACGGCAATCAAACTATTGTCAAACATAATGGAGGATGTGTTAATCAATGGTAGCTACGGCTGCTACAATCGAGTTTCATAGTTCCTGAAAGTAAAGATGCTGTATGGACCAGACCTTTAAAATACATGATTTTGTCACATCCATCGTACAAAAAACATTAATCTCATGAATGTTAGGGAATTTTGATCGAACAATTCATTTTGCATCATTCCCTTGTATTTGTACACAAAATAGCTAACGCTGGTCATAATCTCTAGGGCCTGATGCATTTGTAAACATTAAGGTTTCACATTCAAATGTACAATTTGCTGCAGCAATTCTAAGTTCCGCCTGCCCCGATAGTTGATTATGTTGGACTGAACCGATGTTTAGCAGCAAAAATATGATCTAAACTCTATTTAATTTTAATGTGAACTTGAAGATGCCTTTTCAAATAAAATATGTTAACCATTTTCAGATATTTGTTTATTAACCAGTTTTGAGTTTGGCATTAATATTAACTTTCTGCTTGTTTTTTAAGGAATTATTTTAATACTAATTGAATCAGTGGGACCTCAAGGTTTATTACTTTATTAAATGTATGAATAAATGAATAAACTTGTTCACAGAATCATACTATTTGTGTAGGTTAAGGTGTTTCTCACCTTCTGGTACGTCAGTGTTATAATTTACATTTAATTAATGGCCTCATTTACAATTGTTACAATTGTATAATCCCATCTTTATATGCTTGTTTGTAATCCACTTGACAACTTATTGTTAACAACCACTTACATATATCCAGATTAAGGGCATCCGAAATTTTTCTCAGTAATACATTCGAAACGAATGAGTCATTTAATATTTTCAATTATTTTAAACATTAATTTTCTAAATTTAAATTAGTTTGTTTTAAAGACACTTGATTCTAAAGTAAAGCTGTTTAGTGGTTTTAAAGTAATTCTATATAGAATAAGGACTTAAAGAAATTGTTTTCAAAGTTATTACTCGAAATTGCCATATATCATCCACAGGTAGAGAGATATCAAAAGGGATGTGTGTTTTCGATTGGTATTGAAGTCGTGCATCTTCAACCTTTAAATTTATTCTACGTTATTGCTTGAAGATGTTACAAACGAGTATATTTGAACTAGATAAAGTTATGACGGGCGAGTGATCGGATATCATCCTTATAACGAAAGAAATGTATACTTAAATGAGATTCGTTTGAATGCCCTGTGGTAATCAGATATCAACGTGAATGTGTGGATTCGATTCGTCATCACGACCTATATCTTTGACCATTAATGTTTCGAGTGTTATTGAAGTACGAACGGGGACTACTTTTAATCATACACATTATTCAAGGTTATAGCTTGAAAGTTCTATATCTCACGAACTGGTGATTGGATATCAATAGGAATGCGTGTGTTCGATTCGTCTTGAGGTCCCACATGATTTATTTGTTTATTTATTTCTAGCCTATCACCATACATTAATTAATATTGAATATGTATTGAAATTATGTTAAATTTATTATAAACGTAACGTAAATTATTTATTTGGTTTGTCTTAATTCTATGGTGAGTCATCACGTTGCCGAGCGAAGGCCTCCATTGGCATTCACCAATTACTAAAATCATGTCAATTCTTTGTTGAACTGTATTACGATATTGAAGTCAATTTTCTGCAAAAATCAGCAAGATAAATTGATATTAAATTAAATGACAGTTATTAAATCAAAGGATTGGCAGACATTATGTGAAAAACAGTCAAAGCAGCCTTAATTTATTAGAAAGGTACTCAGTATAGCGCCTAATTAAAAAATGCAAAAAATTGACGTTATTGTTGAAAATAGGTATAGGAACCCCTAATACAAATCAAAAGACATTATGTTATAGTATAATTAGGAATTACATACAGGGTGTACCATTTAAATTTATCAAGATAATCTATTTAAAGGTGATCAAATTGTGACCGCAATTTTTTTCTCACCCTGTATGTTTTTTTTTAATTCATAGTGTATATTAAATTATAAACTGTTTTGAAATAAAGGTAAAACAAATGTATTTTCTTATTATAAATTTTTAAACCTTGATGGCGCAGTTGGTTAGCGCGGTACTCGAGCAAAGTACAGGTCGTAGGTTCAAATCCTACTGGAGGTAAACTTTTTATTTATGTATTTAATAAAATTAATAATAATTTTTAAATGTATTTTCTTTTTAAATTTTCTATTGCAATTTTATAAATCTAAAAATATCTAAAAACCTGTAGATGTTAGGTATAGGAACCATAACAGTAATCCACCTTTACTTGTCCCATAGATTAATTAATAAATGACATAAAATACAGGGTGTTTCATTACAAAAATATAACTTTGATATGGCTCTTTTTCTTGATGAACCCTGTATAATCTGCAATATTTTAAAATTGTACTTCAAACGGTCGCCGTCATACCTACAAAAGATATTTTAAAAATATTCAACCGTTTTTCGTGGTGAAAGCGTGTCGTCTATGGTGGGTCACCCTGTATAAGGTTAAATGTACATATCCTATTTTCAATATATCATAACAATTGTGGTGTTAGTAGCAAAGGAAAATTATTTCTTTGTTAGATTGTACTACATTTTTATTTCGTATGTCAAGTTTTTAGCAGTGAATCCTTTTACCTCTTTCAAATGAATTTTTTTATAACTTTGCTCTTACATTAGAATTTGATTAAATTTATTTTCTGATAGTGACATTTTTCACTGTTAGCCTTCATCTGTTAGAGGATGTCCTGAGTTCATTTTCAAGCGGTTTAATAATATTTAATCTATTACAGTTAACTAATCTTTACTAAAATAGAATTAGATTCCGTAGTTGGCTTTCAAATACGTTTACATAACGGTTATAGCAGGGTTATCTTTGCATTTTCATAAATTTATTTATTAACACGTTCCTGCCGGGCGAGTATTTTTTTGTTTTTGTTATGTAATAATAGCAGAAGGTCAAAAAAATTCTGTACGGACGAACTCATATTTCTCAATAAATAGGGTACGTATGTTACACAGGTAATGAAAATAACTATAATTTACCATATTATTGTTTTTTTCAAACAAAAAAACACCATCGGTACACCGGTGTGCCGCTTGGTTGTATGATGTACATCTGCGGTATACCGGTGTACCGCTCCGTCCTATAACGTACATGGGCGGTACACCGGTGTGCCGCTACGGCTTCACTTATAGGTAAGCGACTCGTGCTCTGGTTCTGTAAACTTGGTGGGGGTGGCGCGAAACCAAGTGATTGCTTCACAGATGACCACAAGCAATGTACATGAACTAGTCTATACTTGTTTAGAGCCTACGAATTTTCTGTGTTGTGTATAATCGGTAAACAAATCCAAACGTAAAATTATTATGTGTAATAGCAGAAGTGATAAAATAGGTACTGAAAATGATAAACATGAATGATAACAGCGAATATGAACACTTAGAACAACCATCAACTAATATTTCCGGTTCAACAAATTATATAGTACCAAAGGTTTCTGATTTAATATACGAGACGGTATCAAACAGCGAAGATGAACATTTTGAGCAGTCATCAACTAATATTTCGGATTCCTCAATTTATATGGTACCAAATGTTTTTGATTCGATATATGATACGGTATCAATTGTTCATGTCATTACCCAGTAAGTTAACAGCAGTTGTTGCATGCACGTCATGTCAGGTGTATTCGGATTAGCAGGGGCATGAATCTGATAGTTTTGATGACAAAGACAAAGTGCTAGTCCAAACGTGGTATGTTTCATCCTACGGTGCAAAAAATAATGTGAAAAAAGTGAGAAAGATAGACTGGTTTCGCATTTCAGACAAAAATGAACTTTTGTTTGAGTAGTACCCGAACTCAGATATATTTCTTCAAAGTGATATTGGTAGCAACAATCCATATGATCTATTTAAGCTGTTTTTAACTGACGAAATTATAGAATACATGGCCACTGAAACTAATCGTTATGCCAATCAAACTGTTAATGATAAAACACCAAGCAAAAAGAACAAAAAGTGGTCTGATACTACCTGCAGTGAAAAAGATTTCTCAGTACTCTTATGTTAATGGGTATCGAACGTTTGCCAAATATACGTATGTATTGGTCAAGTGATGAGATGTTCGCTAATGCTTGCATAAAAAGACTACTGTGACTGGACAGATTTCTTGAACTTTTACATTATTGGCACTTTACCAATAATGAAAACAATAATAATAGTAGATTACATAAAATACAAGGCTTATTAGATCAGTTTTTGAACAATTTTAAAAAATGTCACCGGGTAAGGAAGTGATTATAGACGAAAGAATGGTTTCGTGGCGAGGACGTCTATTTTTTCGCCAATATACTCCCAATAAAACACACAAATATGGTGTTAAACTATACAAACTCTGTTTGCCTCCAGGTTATACTTACAACATGCAAATTTATTCAGGAAAAATAGAAAATCCCACTAAGAAAATTCGTCATGCTTATACAGTATGTAAACAGTTACTAGAAGGCCTGATGGACCAAGGACGAATACTTTATGCTGATAATTTTTATAGTAGCATCCCTTCTTGCCAAAGAATTGTTACAACGAAAGACTTTTTACTGTGGAACTTTGAGAGTTAACAGAAAAGGTGTTCCAAACACTTTGATAAAGAAACAGTAAAAGCCTGGAGAAGTTGAGGGTGTACAAACGAAAGAAGGATTAAAAATAATTAAATGGTCAGACAAAAGGAGAGTATTAATGATCCCAACATATAGTGACCACAAAGGAAATGTAGTTGATGTAAATAAACGAAACAGGCTGGGTAATACTATTACAAAGCCAGACTGCATAATAAGCTATAACAAAGCCTAACAAGGAGTTGATCTGTCTGATCAGCAGGCTGCGTATTATTCTAATTTATGAAAACCGGTTAAGCGGTACAAAAGAGTAGCAATGGAAGTCATCTTCGGAACCTGTGATGTGAATGCCTGGACTCTTCATAAAAATTACTTAATGGCAAAGTGATTCCACGTTTTAAATTACTACTGGAAATTACTAAAAAAAAAGCAAAAGATTCATTGTTTACAAAAAGTTTCTGGACAAGTTCGGACAGTCCACAAAAGATGTCGACGTTGTTACAAAAAATTGTATGAAGAACATGGACAAAAACATGCAGATTCTAAAGCCAAACGAGTTGAGATTTTCTGCAATGAATGCCCTGAAAAACCACATCTTTGTTTATTGTGTTTTAACGAGTTGCACGAAAATATGTAATGTATCAACTTTTATTTTTTCAACTCATTTTATTAATGTATTCCTTTTGTTTTGTATCCCTTTTGTATCGACATGACATTTTTATGTAGAATAAAAGTTCAGTTGCTAAAATTCTAACTAATCATTAATTTAACTCCTCTTGTGTATTTTGCAACTAAAACCTGAAAGAGATGTAGAAAGGTAAGTATTTTCTAGAGCGAACGTGCCGGTTTCGTTTCATTACTAAGTTGTTACATCTAAAAATTAGTCATTCAAAATATGCATCGACTTCAGCATACCAGTGTACCGAACCGTCTCTGAAACATACATGTATTCGGCACACCAGTGTACCGAAATGCCACATGAGAATGTAGTGGTCCGGTACACTGGTGTGCCATGCCATGTGGAACGTGTTAAAGAGAAAGTTATTGAAATTGGTTGAAAAATTCAAAATTGAACTGAGACTGGAAACACATACTTATAAAATTAATCACAATATTACTTAGAAATGTGTCGCCTGTCAACTTAATACCATCAGTGCAATAAAAATGGAGCTACTGGTATCTGTACAATTCTATGCAAAAAATTATCATGCAACCTTTATTAGGTGAATTACTGTGGTACAACTCCTAAGTTAACTAATACTTACAGCAAAAATACAGCAGAAACGAAGTAGGCTGAATTTGATGTCAATAACTTTAAGTATCCTTGGATTAACTTCTCGCCCATGAAAAAAATTATAAATACCACTATTTAATAAAACATCAGATTTAAGAGAACATAATGGTACATAAAAACTTCGGATGTAGAAATAAACTGATAGAAAAATACCAAATACAGTTAAACTTATAAAAAGCTGGAAATATTTTTTTAAGATCTTTTCAATTACTCGCGTACCAGATATCTCTAATGCAATTAACACAACTCCAATTATAGTAAGAGTAAAGAAACCATTCATTGTATAATCCAATCTACTTTGTTTATTCGGTAAACCACTTATTTTTTTCCCACCAAAGGGCAATGCACCAAGAATTGCCACAAGAGAAACAAAAGCAAATGTTATTGCAAGTATAGTACTGTCAAAATAAGCACCCATAGACTTATACTGGTCTACATTCGGTGATTTTGTAAAACTGCATTGCTTATCATTACAATAAACAGAAAAGGTGATGGGTATTAATAAAACCAAAATAACATATAAAAGTGACCGCAATCTTCCAAATTCGTGTGGTGTAATTTTTTCTAAACTTCTTGGTTCACTTTTACGTACAGATTTTTCTCTAACATCTTTTTTGAATGTTTCATCTTCATCTGATAGTTCAGTTAATTTTTGAATTGATGAAGTTGAAGATTCACGTTTGAAGTTAATGATATGATCAATTTCGCGTGGTTGAGATTTAGTGGTAGATCGTCGCATTAAATTCATATAACTACCAACTTGCGTTTTAACAGGTGTAGGTTCTTTATATTTCGGAATTATATTCTGTAAAAACACCTAAGCATAATACTTATTAATTACAGAAGATTATCTAAAACTACTACTACCTGAGGAGAACTCGTCTTTCTTGGACGACCTCTAACTAATGCTTCTGGTTTCTCAGCTGTAATTCTTGATTGCAAATCATCATCCGATTCTGATTCAACTTCGATGTAACGTGTTTTAGTACCTAAATAAATTATAAATATCACTCGAACGACTGTTATTTGGTGTATTCTTTTCATCACAAAGACACATCAAATTGAGAATATAACTGAGTCAAACCGTAAAATTTGATTGTCATTATAAAGTACTTACTTTGGCGTGTTATTTTTTCAGATACATTACTATCGCCTCTGTCAAGACGACTAGATGGAGTTCTGGCCGGACTAACCCTTGAGGTACTTTTACGAGAGGGACTTTTTCTGGAGGGACTTTTTCTCGAGGGACTTTTTCTCGTTGGACTTTTAGGAGTTTCAGGTACAACACGTGATGGACTTTTTCGTAATGCTCGCCGTGGTTGAGGACTTAGTGGAGGGGAGTTGGTCACAACACGACTAGGACTTTTTCTTACAGTTCTTGCTGGTGATTTTCTATATGTTCTTGCATGTTCTTTTTTACCACTTTTTTGTGGTGATTCATCACGTTTTGCACTTTTATTCACCATCTGAAAAATGATTTAAATTCAAAAATTCGAGATTGTTTATATTACAGGACATTTAAAAAAGGGGTCAATGTATTCTATACCATACGCAAGCGTGTTGAAAGCGCGCCAACTTACCTTTAGCAATTACAACAATTATATTAATGAATAAGGCATAAATAAAGGCTGATATTAGAACAATTTACACACTGAGACCTATTAAATAAAATGTTAACTGTAATTATTTCAAAATGCCACAAACCACAACTGACGCTTCTAACCGACGCTAAGTCAGACCACGCCAACTTGTTTATATTTAGTAGCCTGCGATTGGTTCATTGCGTAATTACGTTGTTGTAATTATAATTCGTTTTTTTTTGTTTCATTCCTTTTACCTTGATTTGCTTTTAATTTTAATTAAGTAATTCATAATCACATATTTGCCACAAATTTTAATTTATTATTAATACTTATATTTCTTTCATTGTAATGGTTATGTTATTTCTGTGAGCAGGTTATGTTATTGACGTGGATTAGCAGTGGCGTGCTAGATTACTTTTAATTCTAAACATTGAGTAAATAATTATTCATAATTGTAATAACTATTAAAATTCGTTTTTTTTAAACTAAAATATTCGTATTAATACTGACGTTTAAAATTGTGATTATCACAATTAGAGTACACTACTTTATATTCAGACTAATTCCAAACTAAATGTATACAAGTTATGTAAGTAACTAAATTGCCTACAATTACTATCACGTACGTTTTGCGCATAATAGGTAGGTATAGTATACACATGATTAATATTAAAAGTTGAAAATATGATAAGTATGGATAAATAAACTATGCAAACTGTTAAGTAATGGATAAGGTAAACTATGCAAACTGCATGTACTTGGCTAACTCCATTAACTTTGTGCAAATATTAACTGCAATATGTGTCACTACCGTTAATTAACCGTGAACTACTAAACTTTGTTTTATAAACTTTAAATTCCAATTATACCTGAAGTTATACAAGTTCGTAATTTGTTGAGAAATTTGGATTAAAAAGAATTAACGTTCAGTGCTATACCTATTACCTATATTTACAATAAAACTTTTAAAAACGTGGGAAGGCAACTTTAATCACTGCAATAAAAAAATAAAACTATAAATATTTTTCTACTAATAAAGGTTTAAATATGTATGCCCTTCATTGTTTACAGAATATTGAACAGCATTGCTTAATATCTGTTCTCTGCCAAGTTATAATTTATATCGTAAAGTATACAATAATATGCTGCACATAAGAAAATGACATTAATGGCTCATAAACTAAACACTAGTATTCGGCAACACATTAGTGTCTGCTTTGTATAGACAGTGATTGCAATACCTATAATCAACAGTATGACATTATGTCTGGTGAAATTCAATTATACACATGAGAATATGCAGTGTAATACGATTTCAGTAAGGAACCAAAGAAAAACTTGTTATTTCACTGAACTTATACATCTAAAAATGGCAACAATAACTAGATTAATATTATCACATTTACCCCACTGTTTATAGGCGATGGAGTATTGAAAAATACAGCAAATTAATGAGAAATTGTGAAACTAAAAGAATTGTACCTACCAAAGATAGACTGATAACTTTATATCAGAAAAAAATGAAAAAATGGCCGTTCTCTTTGAAAAAATCAAATTACTATTGATTGAAATTTTCAAAATCGAAAAAGTAATTTCTCTAAACACAAGAAGAATTTGGATTTGACCGTCCGGTCTACGCTAGCACATTTCATATCTAGTAACATAGCAGAATCATGACTTTCTAAGTTTTGTGATCAAAGCAATACTTAATTTTTTTCAGACATCTACTTTTTGCAAAAATAATGAATTGCAGCTGAACGATTGGTTTTAGGTACCATGTGTGACACATAAAGTTGCACTGGCATTGACCAAGGAATCCAAATATGCAATAATATACAGGGGGTTCAATTTAGAAAAATGCAACTTTGATATAAATCGCCCTATAACTATAAAGTTTGTGATTCAAGTGAAAATATTTTAGGTTTGTATCCTCAAGCATCAACAAACTTTATAAATATTCTTTAATAAACCCACAATCTTCCACCCACGTACTATGGGCCAACCCTGTATAATAAGTATGTTATAACTTTTAATACAATAATTATTCATATAGAACAATAAAAATGTTATCAGATGGTTTCAGACAATTAGCGAAAACTGAAAACAAAAAAGTTTCTATTGCATTGTAAGTCAAAATCCTACATCCCAAATTTTATAAAAGTTTCCAGTTACAAATGTATAGAATTAAGACAGGACCCTCAATTTAAATACCTTTTACACAAATTCTATATGAGAATTTTAAAACCATCGATTGCATCAACATTAAAAAAATTAAATTACTTGAACAATAACATTATGTACAATTTAAATAAACTTAAAGAAGAAATCCCAAAAAAATTATTTGAAGAATTTATACTAAATCAAGGAAAACGTTATTTTAATACCTTTAACAGAATTAAATAAGGACATAAAATGAATTTAAATTCAAACGTAATGAAAATTCAGTAAAAAATTTTACCGATTAGTACATTCATGAGGATATTTTGTATTGCCTTAGTTTGGGTTAAGGTTTTAATTTTCCTAACTTAGATGAATATTAAAAAGATGTTTTGAAAGTTATAACAAATGTCGAACATTGCATACCTTCACGTAATTACAAGGAAAGCGCGTTATTCCAAAAACAAACAAAATGTTACACACAACTTTATTAAAAGACAAAAAATTTGTTAATAAACATACAGACATTGTGGTAGTACCAACTGATAACGGACAGATAACAGTAATTTTAAACAAAGATGATTACGATCACAAAGCTGAGCTTCATCTATCAGACGCATCTACGTAATTAGATGTTCAATGGATCCAACCACAATAATGAAAATGATTAAAAACAAAACATCATTGTACAACATTGGTATAATGAAGGCAAGAAGTATAACCAATTAACAACAAAGTACACACACAATTTCGAAAATCTATTTTAGCCAAAAATTCATAAAGAAGATCGCCCGGTTTGTCCAATAATATAATTGGTATATTCTCCCTCCATGTTATCTTTTAAATTTCTTTTGTTACGGGCGAAACAGGAAGTAACAGATAAGGAATGGGCCGGTGACTCAGTAGGAAAACGGGGCGGGTGTGTTACTAAACACGATAAGAGTTAGTCATAAATCAGGAAAAATATGTCATAAAGGCGCCACCTGTTAAATATACTTATAGATGAAAAAACGGCATAAACTAGATCTTAAAATAATGGCCTAACAGGTAACGATATTGGTCACTCGAAGAGAAAACACTCACCTTTTGCCTGAAATTCTACTTCAAAAATATCTACGCAAAGCTCACATTTACCTTAAATAAAATGTTAATCTTCATTCAAAATCCGCAAAAATTGCGATAACTAAACTAAAAAATTCATTTTACATTTTCAGTATAAACATCCACCTAAAATTATTTGCTCAAATTAACAAAAGAAATAACTGGTTAACTCGGGCATTAATTATTTAATTTTAAATGAATAACAAACAAAATACATCCACGTACCACATCAAAATAAAAATAAAAAACGTCGAACGCGTTTCAATAGCTAAGCTGTCATCATCAGCGGTCGACTGGGACGAAGTAAAGAAATTTCTAATATATACCATCAACGAGTAACGCTTCGTTGCTTGTCTGGTGAATGTGAAAGTGAGAGCAAAACTTATGAAAGTTTAACGGGTTATGAGTAGCCTAAAGGTCCTTGAGAAAACACTCACCTTTAGGCTACTTAGATGTGATTAAACTCTCATAACTTTCACTTTCACGACCGCTGATGATCATATCTTAGCCATTGAAACGCAATTAGTGTTTTTATATTTGTTTTTGTGTGGTACGTGGGTGTATTTTGTTTGTTACAGGTCCTGCTACAGTTCCAGTGTTTCAGATTTTTCAAATTAAAACGAATAGGTATTTGTCACAAAAAAAAATAAACAAAACGCTATCGAATGTTTATAAATGTCAATATAGAGGTCGTCATACCTAAATGCGAAAAGTTCACAGCTAAGTACCAAACAAACAAAAAAACTTGCTTACCTTTTTGTCGCAAACCATGTAAATCAGTGAATTAACAGCCGGTACGATGTTTTCTACAAAGTTTCTAAATATTTTCACGTACTCGCAAAATAAAGACCAGCTGATCGGTCAACGATCTTTTTCTGTTAAACCTTACGAAACATCTCTTAAAATGAAATTATATCAACAAAACCCAAAATAGCAAATATTCTAATAGCGAAATTCTCATCAATCGTTACGTTAAAGCTTTTATTGAAACAATAAAAAAATAATTGAACGTTGTCGCTGTAAAGTTGCATAAATCAAAATTCCCAAAAATAAGTAAACTACTCGGTAACTTGAACGTGAACAAAATATTTAATTTTTTTAATTTAGTACTCCGTAAATAATAATAACGCAGTAACAATGGAATGAAGTTACAATAATGAAATAATGCTCTCGTCATTAACACTATTCGTACATTATGATCATAAACACTCAGAGAATTGATACAGATGTTAAAAACAGATTAAATATATCTTTCTTACACAGAATCTATTATTATCTGTACCGGGATAACTCTTGCAAGATTCAAATTCCCAAAATCATATACTTTGAGCATCTTAATTACAAGTAACACCACAAGGAATATTGATAACGCCGAACACATCAATTTGACAAAGTACTGTAATACGTAAAGTTGTATACAATACTCATAATAAGCTGAAAATAATGCACAATATGAAATGGTTCCTACACGAGTGAATACACTTTTTTAAAATTAATTTAGTCGCCTGATGGGCTCCTAAGCACAACTGTAAACCAAAGAAAGCATATTCATCCACCTGACAAAATACTAAATAAACACTTTATTGAAATCACCAGCAAAACAAACAAAAAGTATATAAACGAGCGGAAGTAACTACCTTGATTTGTACAAATGTTCACATAAATTGGCCACTTTGAGTTCTCCCCTTTCCTTTGTACTGAGGTATAGGTGAACTTCATATAATTGACCCTCTAGGTAGCGGATCGGTGAAAGCCAACTCTTCTGAATTTTGCCTAATGCCGCTTCCATATAACAACTTACAGTCGTCCACTTTCATTGAATCGTTTCTTTAATTATATGAACACAAGTTTACTGACGAAAACGTTTAAGTCAAAACCACACGATTAAATAACTATATCACCTGGTATAACATATCTACACATTAATTTATTTACAAAACGTTCTTTGTCCTTTATATACACACATTTTATTAAAGCGAAAATTTATATTTACAGCATTTTCTTTCATGTGTTGGGGTAGATGTGTATGCGAATGGACCTAGTGAATGTACTGAACGTACATTATTAAAAAAATCCGCAAAAAAAACGATTATAATTCAAACATGAAGAACAGCACTACCATTAAACACTAATTCCTCTTCGATGGACCAGTAAAAATGTCACTTCTCACAGTCAATACACAACACAAAAAGATAACCGGGGTGGCTGAATGCTCTTCTAAAAATTCCCAAAAGAGGGTGAACTGGAAGACTCCCTACGAAAACTTCAATTAACCCCGGTAGAACGTAAGTAAGTTGAATCCACACTCAAACCACCTCGCACGCGCAGCGCCCCAACATGATTTTTCTACATCATAACTACGACTCCTTTGCCAATCTAACCGTTTCTGCCATAATGTATCTCACATCAAATAACCAATCATAAAAGAACCATTTCTCAAATCGTGAACGTGGTAAAAACGAGATGTTTTGGGAACCGAATTGAAAACATTATGTTATTAGCATCAATCTACCTCGAGCAAAACATGTAAACATCTACTTTCTTCGCCTAAAAACTTTGGAAAATCGACTATAAACTCACGTATTATAAAAACCACACTCGTCTTTTTAAAATAAATTTATCGAACTGACTCCCGACATACCATCGCCAATGTTTTAAATCTACAAAGCTACGTTTTCTGATGTAATTTTAATTACAAAGTAACATTTTTCAATGACATAATTTTAACTCAACTATACTATAATTATCGTTTACTTAAAAATAGGATACCAGAAAATATTAAACTCCCATATGAAACTCCTTTTACTAATATACAATTGTCAACGCGTGGAACCTAATGTAATGTAATTCATGGAGGGCATTTGTTTTCAAAATTTAAGTTTTACACCATAATTTTATTTCAGATATGTTGATGATATCCGTATAACGTCTTCACACAACAAAATTAAATAAGGACATAAAATGAATTTAAATTGAAACGTAATGAAAATTCAGTAAAAATTTTCACCGATCAGTACATTCATGAAGATATTTTGTATTGCCTTAGTTTGGGTTAAGGTTTTAATTTTCCTAACTTAGATGGATATTAAAAGATGTTTTAAAGTTATAACAAATGTCGAACATTGCATACCTTCACGTAATTACAAGGAAAGCGCGTTATTCCAAAAACAAACAAAATGTTACACACAACTTTATTAAAAGACAAAAATTTGTTAATAAACATACAGACATTGTGGTAGTACCAACTGATAACGGACAGATAACATAATTTTAAACAAAGATGATTACAATCACAAAGCTGAGCTTCATCTATCAGACGTATCTACGTAATTAGATGTTCAATGGATCCAACCACAATAATGAAAATGATTAAAAACAAAACATCATTGTACAAAATTGGTATAATGAAGGCAAGAAGTATAACCAATTAACAACAAAGTACAAACACAATTTCGAAAATCTATTTTAGCCAAAAATTCAGAAAAAAGATCGCCCGGTTTGTCCAATAATATAATTGGTAAATTCTCCCACATGTTATCTTTTAAATTTCTTTTGTTACGGGCGAAACAGGAAGTAACAGATAAGGAATGGGCCGGTAACTCAGTTGAAAAGCGGGGCGGGTGTGTTACTAAACACGATAAGAGTTAGTCATAAATCAGGAAAAATATGTCATAAAGGCGCCACCTGTTAAATATACTTATACATGAAAAAACGGCATAAACTAGATCTTAAAATAATGGCCTAAAGGTAACAATAATGGTCACTCGAAGAGAAAACACTCACCTTTTGCCTGAAATTCTACTTCAAAAATATCTACGCAAAGCTCACATTTACCTTAAATAAAATGTTAACTTCATTCAAAATCCGCAAAATTGCGATAACTAAACTAAAAAATTCATTTTCATTTTCAGTATAAACCTCCACCTAAAATTATTTGCTCAAATTAACAAAAGAAATAACGTCAACTCGGTCATTAATTATTTAATTTTAAATGAATAACAAACAAAATACACCACGTACCACATCAAAATAAAAATAAAAACGTCGAACGCGTTTCAATAGCTAAGCTGTCATCATCAGCGGTCGATTGGGACGAAGTAAAGAAATTTCTAATATATACCATCAACGAGTAACGCTTCGTTGCTTGTCTGTGAATGTGAAAGTGAAGCAAAACTTATGAAAGTTTAACGGTTATGAGTAGCCTAAAGGTCCTTGAGAAAACACTCACCTTTAGGCTACTTAGATGTGATTAAACTCTCATAACTTTCACTTTCACGACCGCTGATGATCATAGCTTTAGCCATTGAAACGCAATTAGTGTTTTTATATTTGTTTTGTGTGGTACGTGGGTGTATTTTGTTTGTTACAGGTCCTCTATAGTTCCAGTGTTTAGATTTTTCAAATTAAAACGAATAGGTATTTGTCACAAAAAGATAAACAAAACGCTATCGAATGTTTATAAATGTCAATATAGAGGTCGTCATACCTAAATGCTAAAATGTTCACAGCTAAGTTCCAAACAAACAAAAAAGCTTGCTTACCTTTTTGTCGCAAACCATGTAAATCAGTGAATTAACAGCGGTACGATGTTTTCTACAAAGTTCTAAATATTTTCACGTACTCGCAAAATAAAGACCAGCTGATCGGTCAACGATCTTTTCTGTTAAACCTTACGAAACATCTCTTAAAATGAAATTATATCAACAAAACCCAAAATAGCAAATATTCTAATAGCGAAATTTTCATCAATCGTTACGTTAAAGTTTTTATTGAAACAATAAAAAATAATTGAACGTTGTCGCTGTAAAGTTGCATAAATCAAAATCCCAAAAATAAATAAACTACTCGGTAACTTGAACGTGCATAATGCTGAGAGTTCTGCTTGTACTCTGAATCAGCATACCAGTAGGAATCGACTCATTATTAAATAATGTTATGTGCACATTGACATATAATTCCACCGACTACACCAGAATGTACAGATTTCAAACACTATTAAGCTCACAGAATCTGTATTTCTTACCGGATCACTGGCTCAAGCAATGCCAAAATCTATACTTGAGATCTTCTTAAAAGTACACCATCAGGATATTGACGATGTGAATACTTTATTGACAATTACTGTAAACCCTAATTGTATAAATACCAAATACCTTGAGGCCCGAATATGTTTGTTCTATATCGCAGCACATCTGGTGTATTCTGTTTTAAATCGAATAATAAATATCTGTGTGGGTTTGAAGTGGAATGTTGGTACGCTGCCTCTAAAAATTTCGAGTTGTCCGATGAAATCTGTTTTGCTAATTGCTGTATCTGAGCTCTGTCACGTGTGTTTTTAAATAAAATTATGTAGTGTGCATTGAGAGAAATATCCCGCTATCCGCGTCCTTGATGAAATATGTTTTGAGTTAAGAAAAACACGCTTAGGTTTCTATGATGACAACCCTTTGTAAAAATATCAACCACTGAACCGTTAGTTTCGCGCATTAGATCATCAATTATTATTAAGACCGGTTTTTCGCCCTCAAACTGCTCCATATCAGGTGAACCCTTTTGAAATTCCACAGAGAGATCTTTGAACAACGGCTGCCACTCGCTGTAAAACCAGATAATTTTTTCAAAAGCTGGATCGCAGGCAGTTTCGATATTTTTTAGAAAATCTACAATGAAATACGATTTCCCACAACCAGATGGCCCCGCTACTATTGCCGAAAAGGGGTGCTTAAATTGACCCTACCATCTTGGATCGCTAAACGATACTGAAGGGTCTCTATCATCATCTTCGTTTAAATACCAAGTGATCTACGACACCTTTACATTTTACTTTTTAATCAAGCGTTACGTAATACCTACTGTTTTTCTTTCTTTTAATCGTTTTATAAAAATTTATGATTTTTAGCATTTATTATTAAGCAAAGTATGCTACTCAATATTGGTATTATATAATTACACCAACTGTAATTAACTCTATGTTATATTTTAATGAGGATTTTATAATGAAATCGTTTTCTATAAAACAATTTTGTGTGTATGTACAGCGTATAATATTTTATTTACATTCCAAAAATTAATTTTACTCGATAACCAGTTTTATATCAATTAAGCATAAGTCAAAACATCGAAAGTGGTATTAGTGTGCATATACGTGCAGCAGAAAACGGTAGTTATAACCTTAATTTATTTATTTAGTTGCACAGATTTAATTACAGCTAGTGCAAATAACATATCTTTTTTTAAAAATATTAAGTGTTTGGATACCGAGGACCTGTGTATCTAAAACAATTTTAACGAAAGGATGGTGATTAAAGATATTTCATAGGTAAGCAACCAGTTTTAATATTCGTTTAGAAAAACAATATTCTGATTACGGTGTCGTGTAATTAACTTTAAATAATTTTTTGCATTGCGTGTTGAGATTAATTTAAAATGACAGTGAAATTTAATTATTAGAATACAACCCCAATGTATAAATAATTTTTCGTATAGGTAAAAGATCACAATCTGTCCATAGGAATTAAAAGAAATACAACTATGCAATCTCATTTGATAAAATAAAAATGAGTCCTAATATATATATATATATATATATATATATATATATTAATAAACACAGCTTAAATAAAAATCTTTTTCAATCAGAACACGTGCAATTGCCTAACCTCCAGGGGTTGTACTGCTCTTAATATTACCAAAAAGACCTTAATTAGGGTCGAAAATGGCCCCCCGAAAAGAAGCGTCACCCAGCCCCAGTCCCCAAATCCAATACCAATGTCTGGACCAACCCCAAGTCCAAATCCACATGGTCACTGCGTATATGCACACCATGTGCGGCTACTTAGGCGAATGCTGGGGTATTATTTCCCCCCTCAGAACCCTAACTCCATTCCTTCCGATCGTATCCTGACCACACCCATCATAAATCCCACCATGCATATATACATAATGTAGGTATGCATACTGGGAATCCATGACTGTGGCTGAAGGAGCTCGAAAAAACTCGAGCAGTCCGCCCTCCCTCTTGGGGAGAGAATGAAATACGTAGCCTTTTCCTTTTCCTTATTCTTACTTTCATTCCTTCTGCATTCTCAGTTCGAGCGCAGCGCCGCGCTAATCACCATGGGTCTGCTTTGAGAGCCCAGGGCTTTTGCATTCTCCGTTGAGTCAACTCGACTCAATTTGCCCGCCATTATTCCAGGAAACCAAGGCTTACTGCTGCTTAATTCTGTGGTCACCTGCATGTAAGTTAATTACACATACACTAGTAAACGACGCTACGCTGGGGGTTATTCACAACGTAGTCTCTTACCTTACTCCATTGGAAAGAAATCGTGATAATCCAGAATTGAAGAAGTAACCCTCCTTCAATAATCCTGTACCTGTAAACCGTTTGGTCTATCATGTACCTGATAAACTCAATGCAAGAGTATTCATATTTACTTTTATAGAGTTAAATAATTCTTGAACACCACCAATTCTTTTTTCATTAATATCTCCATTAATTACTAAACGTAATTAGTATGTACTGTAATCCGTTTTAATTTTCATTCGCAAAAGTTAGATTTAAAAGTTGCATTTATACAATATAAAATATGAATTCTTCAGTAAGTATACAACAGTCCCTTTAAAAATACTGATTTTCAGTCCTACCGAAGAGCAGGTATATAGAAATCGTTCACTTTGTTTCTGATTGTCGCAAACACCTATCTAACGCTAAATCCCGTTATCATGACTATATAAAACTAGTTGCTTTCACTAGGAACTACCAGACAGGTCTGGACTTTAAAAATAGAAACATTTTTTTGAACTAAATGAAATTTCCTTTTTTTTAAATATATAGGAATTAAGATCAGTTTTTTCAGAGTATGTAAACACGCAGTTAACGCTATTTCCACAGCAAACGTAACGAGAGGGATACGCTGTCGGTCGAACTTACTCACCGCTACCGAACGTCGTCGACTTCACGGAAAGTTTTCCAACCCTCAGAACGCTTGGTGGATGCTGGATGTTTATTTTACTTGTAATATCTGATTTAGTTGTGTTCATTTAGCATCCGATTTATTTTAAATTATTCTTATGTAAATATTTAGGTTAGTTTTAAGTGTGAATACTTAGCTACTGTACATAATAGGTCTAATACATGTATAAAACCCTTTTGAGTTCATTTTTCAGTGTGGAGGAATCCGTTAATAAGTGATCAACCCTAACAAACGAACTACTCTCCTTTTTATTGTTTAAAAACCGACGTGAGCTAGAACCGTGGCAAATAAAGTTAAACTTAAATTATAAAGTAAGCAAAAGCAGCTTACATCGTTACTATTAAAACCTTTTACCCTTTCATGTTTGCCATAACAACTGCGGAAAGCTGTAAAGGGTGTAAACAAGATAGCGGAAAGACAAGGTACACGAAAATGTGATTATTTACTAACTTTTAAAATACGGCACCAGATAATAACACGAGCAAACAAGGGTTGCCCTAAAATGGGGATGAGAGTCAGTGTACGGACCTACATTCTATGGTATGGGGCTCTCGTTTGGGAACCATGATCAGTTGCTATTACAAGAAACTTCCATTATATTTAAAAAAAAATACACCATAAAAGGGCGCCACAAACAACTAAGGGAGCCTCTGCAGTGCGCCTAAAACTATGCGACAAGTTTCGTATCCCTAATGGAGTTATATGCAATAATGTAGGCTTACATTACTGGGAACCTGTTTTCAACATTAAATTTTTCTGTCGTAAAAAATAAGGTGGCCCCGCTCTAAGGGGCTAAGACTGTGTGACAAGTTCTGGAACCCTAACTAAGTCTTCGAGATAGTATGAGTCCCCCATACTAATACATACATTACAATCCTATTTTAAATTTTAAGTATTCCCGCCATAACAAGCAAGGGAGCTAGGAAAGGGGTTTAAGACACCGAGAATAAGTTTCGGAGCATTAGCATAGTCCCATGAGAGTACAGCGCTCCTCAGTATTTGAATACTATTTTAAACTTCAAGACTTTCCGCCATAACATTTCACGCATCTACACCTACTTTTAAAATACATCACTAGGTAGGGCCACGAGACCCACTAGATGGCGTTACAAAAAAAACAAACAAATTCAATCAATCAAAATCCAAAACCTTAAGTCTCCAATCAACGTATGTTGCCTCCAGGCCACCAACCAGGCATAAATGCATCCTGCAATCAGAGCTTGTAGATAGGAAGAGATGAAAGATCAATCAAAAACCTGAATTAAAAATCGACCTTGGCCTATCCTTATATATCTAATCAAAGCGCGCGGTCCGCGTTGGGAGCGTACGCAAGGACCATACAGGTAAAAGCGGGCGAGGTCAAGTAGCGGAGAGGCAGGGGTAACATGGTAAAAGTGGGCATGGTTACATGAAAGTGAGCGTGGTCATGTCTCTCTCCAACCCTTTTAATTTTGACGTCATCCGATTAAAAGTGGTGGGGGAAGCTAGCTCTTTTCAACTAAGCATTTCTTGCAAAAGGTACGTGCCTCTACAATTTGACATTGATTCCTTTGTCACAGTTATGAAAATGTTGAACAGCATTAGATCATTATCAAGTATGGAAATACATTTTGAAACTTATAAGGCGGCAAAGTAACGATACAATATTTGAATAATAATTAAGAAAACGTGGTTTCTATTTTCCATATGGAGATTAAGCTTGACATACTTTTTTTACACTGAATTTTTCGCAAGTCTTACGAAAATGTTATAAAGTGTAAGATAACTTTAACTGTTGCATAATGTATTTAGAAACATTCTCGTATTTTTGCTGTGCCAATATTATGTTAAGCATTTTGTTAACAATAGGCGTACCAAATTTGTGGTAACAAACTAGTACCAAATTATTGTATAAGTTTTAAACGATTGTACTGCAATGGCTATGTTAACATGCCTAGTACTTAACGCAATATGTATTTAAATTTGAGGGTTGTAAGAGGACAGAATTCGATTACCTAAACAGATTGTTGTGCTGTCAATTAAAGACAAAACTAGCCAATGTGTGAAAGTTTATCAAAATATGCAATAATTATTAATCATTAAAGTACATATAATGTAAAATGTACATTCTCAATAAAGATAAAACATCTAATAACACTACTGAAACTTAGGATATTTAAGACAAGATAAATGCTAATAAACAACGTATTCTTTTATTTACATTTTTTCTTTCAACCTACATATACATACGTATTTAGGTACAGAAGCTTATGCAATCGACTTTTTCATTACCGCTAAATCGACAAATTACATCATTTTACGCGTTTGACAAAGTTTTGGCGAGATTGGCCCTGATGCCTACGTGTATGTTTGGGAGGGGGGTCGTAGGCGAGGATGAGGGTGTTGGTGTGGATGTGATGCTTGCGTGAGTGCGTAGATGTGCGGATGTGTGGGTGTGGATGTGTCTGTGCAGGACTGGGCGAGGATGGGCCCCGCCCCTCGTTGAGTTCAGGAAGGGGGATGGTCCATTAGCTTTCCAATGAGGGACGTAGAGGTCATGTTGGAATTCTTCAGCGGCCTCTGCACTCTTCCGTTGATGGCTTCTTTGGATGTCTTCTGCGGCTTCCGGCAGGTTCTTCGAGGCTGTCTTCTGCGGCTGCTAGTGGGTTGGTTTCCGGCCCGCATTGTTAAGATGTCGCAATCTGCGGGGCCTTGCACACATCTTCTTTGCGTTGTTGAAGAAAAACTTTCGGTAACAGAATAAAGTCTGAAAAAATTGTTTGCACCGGGCTTCGAACTTGAGTAAGTCAAGTTATGAATATATGCATGTGCATATAACCAACTGAGCCATTACGGTTTTAGATATGAAACGTAAAAGGTGTGATATAAGCATAAATATTTAAGCTAATGTCACAATGAAGAAAGAGTAGCTTTTCAATTTTGGTCGGTGTTACAAAGAGAACGTATTCGAGAAGTTGAGATGGAAACAGCATCCGGTGCGCACATTATATGTAATTACATTTTACAATTAAAATGCTAGTTACAGTGTAAAATAGTAGAAAATAATAGTGATAAATACGTAATTACTGCATTTGACAATAATAAATATATAATTAAATTTTTAACTTAATTCTAAAACATAACTTTTAAAGTAATACAACAGGAAAGGGAATTTGCATTTTCAAATATACATTAAATTTACATTTAAAAATTTCAATATAAAGTTTATCTAGAAATAACATCCTGAGTGATTTACACAAATATTTAAGCTGTCCCATTGAATAAAGAGTAGCTTTTCAATTTTGGTTGATAGTCGGTGTTAGAAAGAGAACGGATTAGAGAAGTTGAGATGGAAACAATATCCAGTGCGCATACCACATTTGCACCACAGTTTGCAATATATAAATATTTAAGACAACGACGCAATGAATGAGAGTAGCTTTTAAATTTTGGTCGGCGTTAGAAAGAGAACGTATTGGAGAAGTTGAGATGGAAACAGCATCCGGCGCGCATTCTAAAACACCATTTGTAGTTACATTTTACAATTAAAATACTAGTTACAGTGTTTTGAAGTAAGAATAAAATAGACAATAATGTTGTTGATAAATATGTAACACTAATAAAGTAATAAATTAGAAAAAGACTTTGATGTTAGGAATTAACACTATTTGTTTTTGTAAATAATAAAAATTATATTGAATATATTCACAACTTAGAATTCGCAGGTTTTTGCCTGCTATATAGAAGCCATAGGCATATCTAGTAAAGCTAATAAGTATGTATTTTATGTAATAAAATCCTAAAGAATTTATTTATTCCAATGTTAAAAGATACGAATATGAAAATAAGGTTATCGTAAGATAGATATTTTCGGCTGTATAAACGCAGACGCATCCGTTTTAAAAAAATTCTTATCAGCGCTGTTCAAAATTTGTATTAATAATTTAATACTCCATACGCAATAAACAATTACAGCAGATAATATTTTTTATATCCAGATGTACATTTATGTTAGAACAACCTGCAACATCTGGCGGATGGCGTATATAAGAGCAATATAACAGATGGTTCTTTATCAGTCGTTATCACGCGTTATCGTTATCAGATGAGTTTCAATATTAGATTTAAAAATAATAATTACAAGTATTAATAAAAATCAGGTTTTCTAATGATTATTATACTTTTACTTGTGTATCTGCTGTAGTTCGTTCGTTCGTTTAAACCATTAAATATATAAATAAATTTTTTAGATTTAAATTACCTACTCACCGCTTGACTGATATTATAATTACTTCTACCGTTTCAGGTAAGTTATATATTTATATTTGAAGCATTAATTATATCGGAAAATTACAGGTTCGATAAATTAAATCATATATTACTTCCTACTGTAGTTCATTTGTTCGCTAGATATTACAGGTATAATGTTTATAATTTATACTTAATGTATATTAATGATCTATTTTTAGAAATGGATTTAATTGCAAAAATCATCAACGTCATCGACGCCAATTTAAAACTTATTATGACGTGCGTTGGTGACTCATCATTGAGTATTGGGGAAAAAGACATCTAGCGAGCGTTGCAGGGAAATTGGAGCGGAACAGAATACTTGCAAAGCAGTTGAGGAAACCGGCTGTAGGATGATCTCTCGCAATCAAGGTCGCAGTCGAGTGGAGAGATTTGACTACAGCCTTTAAATCCAGGGTGAGCACTGGTATTATAATTATTTTAGGTCATAGGGCATTAGGGACATTTTTTAATAATAGTTTAAGTTATTTTCAATTAGGATTAGAGAAATTTTTAGCATTTTGTAGCAAACTCTTTACGTTTGTTAATAAAATTAACGAGTATTTAGGCAACTTAATATGCATTGCGTGCAGCGTGTGTTGCATATCAGAGTTGCATAAAAACATGCATTTAATTATTTTAATTAGAACTCGTACGCATTTTGTTCGCACATTCAATCTAGACATGTGCATGCGCAAAGACTACTGTAGCGATTCTTTGTTGATGATATTTTTAAGATGGATGTAGTGCATCCATTGTGGCTTTGTTAAATTTTTTAATAAGTGCTACATAAATTTTTACGGGACTTTTATTTTTTTATTTACTTCTACTTCACGTTTTACTTTATTTTATTAATCCGCATAATTATTTGACCAATTGCATTTTACTGTCGGTTGCTTTACGGTGTAATTGCGTTCAACCAATAATGGCGCAATAACTTTTGTTACTATGAAGTGGAATTTTAATATCCATCAAACCAGCAAAGAAATTTATTTATTTGGGAATTTTAATGCACCCGAAGCCGCTATTTCGGAGCCTACAGAAGTACAGTATAATCAAAATAAGGCATTTAATTTCTATTAATAATTCCATAAATTAGTTTTACTTAAATTAAACAATCGTTACTAACACTAGCTCTGCGATATTCTCATTTATAATCAAAATTAAGGTAGTAAATAAAGCTTGTTATCGTCAATTTTTTAACTTTATTAGATTCATGGTTTACTTGTTTTTCCATAAAACGAGTTGGCGCCATTTTATTTAATAATTTAGTTTCAGGTTGAAGCAACATCAATTTGTAAAGCAAACATATCTATATGTATCTATTTTTTAAAGCAACATCTGATAATATTTATAAATCCCGCCTATCTTAATCTCTGAGCAAAAGGCACAAAACCTACTGGCTTATAACCAAACCTTTATCAGCTAAAATTGTAACTTGAGGGGGTTGGTTGCAATTTATAATCATATTTTAAAAGTTAATGTAGAATTCTGTACAGAATTCGTTAAACCATCTTTAAATAATGATGATGATAATTTAATGTATAGGGAACTTAGTTTTACGACCAGAAATCTAATCTAGAAAATGAAAATTTAAAAAATTTATCTAATAGTAATGTAGTAGATTGCTTGATGGAGCGATTGCTTCAATTTGGAGAACGGGATAGTGGTTGGGCTCTATCAAAAATTATCTCGTTATTTATGAACGCGAACAGCATAACTCTAATAAGGGCGTCGTCCTTTATTCTCTTATCCCTAGAAATAAAAAATAAAAAATGCATTATTAATGTAAAAAATAATGACGAAACCTGTTTCGGGTGGGCTTTAGCATCAGCTCTCTTTCCCACTACCCTACACAGTGATCGTGTATCATCCTATCCCTACTATGCCGAAATCCTAAATATTGAAGATACACAGTTTCCCATTACATTAAACTAAATCCCTACAGTTTTGAAACAAAATCCGAATTTGTCCATAAACGTGTATGCCCTTATTAGAAAAGACGTAACTAAATATAACGCAGTACCCGTATATTTATGTAATGATAAGAAGCAGCAACACGTTAATTTATTAATTAAATTGAAAGCGAAATAGATGATAACGTTTGGAGACTTGGAACATCTAAGGATGATGATGAAGTCGTTAAATTTAATTTCTGCTGGATCAGGATTAGTGCGTTCACAGTTAACGAGGATTGTAAGAAATTATACCTATGCGATAGATGCCTCCACTATTCTAGTTCCCAAATTAAGCTAAGTAATCATGAGTTAGATTATAAGTTAGTTAATAGATGTAGGATAGAGATACCAAAGCGAGGTTCGAATGTGTATTGCAAGAATTATGACTTCAAGCAGACTGCGCCATTTATTTTATATTACGACTTGGAATGTTTAGTGCCAGATTTTAAAGATAACTAAACGCGGAATACCGTTAATCATAAGAAACATAACCTATGCAGCATCGCATATTATCACCACTGCACGTTTAACGATTCCTTATCAAAGTTTCGGTTGCGGAGGGCTCAGGAGTGTATTAATTGGTTTAGCAAGGAGCTGCTAGATATTGCTGGTGGTCTGCAGCAGTATTTTGAAGATACTATACCTATGGAAACGTTAAGCGACATGCAAATGCTGGAATATAATTCATCCACCGACTGTCATATTTGCGAACATTCCATTTTAGATCATGATATTAAAGTAAGAGATCATTGTCATTTCACCGGTCAATTTAGAGGAAGTGCTCACGAAGCATGCAACATTCGGTACAAGGGCCCCCACCGATTAATAACAGTTTTTTCCATAATTTTTCCGGTTATGACTCACACTTTCTGTTAAAAGATATTTCCCAAGCCATCCCCGACCACATTTCATTATTACTTAAAACTTAAGAACGCTACATATCATTCACCAAAGACATTTATTCCACAGTTAAATTTAGATTTGTAGATTCATACCGCTTCATGAACGAGTTCCTAGATAAATTATCCTCCTATCTATCATTTAACGATTTCAAAATTTTACGCAGCACGTTGTCATTTGATTGATGAGCAGCTGCAGTTATTAACTAAAAAGGGGTGTATCCGTATGAGTATGTAGATACGTGGACTAAATTGGATGTATCTTGTCTTCCTGATAAGGATAAATTTTACAGCAAGTTGAGGCAATCACATATCACAGATAATGATTATGAGCATGCTCAGAACGTTTGGCAAAAGTTTCAAATTCAAAATTTAGGTCAATATAGCGATGTTTATCTGACATGTGATGTGCTTCTACTTGCTGACATATTTACAAATTTCAGAAATAAGTGCATAACAACGCACAAGTTAGATCTGGCATTCTTTTACACCGCTCCCGGATACACCTGGCAGTGTATGTTAAATTACACTAAAGTTAGACTGGAGATGCTCACCGATGTTGATATGTTACTGTTCGTGGAAAAGGGTATAAGGAAAGGGATAACGCAATGTTGTACTAAGTACAGCAAAGCGAACAATAAGTACATGGATGAATACGATCCCAGCAAACTATCCTCTTATATCCGTTACAAAAATATGGTTAATTTATATGGATGGGCTCAAATTGAATGTTTGCCGCAGGATGATTTCAAGTGGCTTGACGAGGGGCAATTAAATTTACTAATCTCTGAATCAATTTTGAATTTACCGGAAGATGCATACAAGGGAATAATACTAGAGGTGGATCTATTATATTCGGACCATTTGCATGATCGTCATAAATACATTCCATTCTACGTTGAACACGGTACTTCCCCTGATGGTAAAAATAGAAAACTGCTCATTCTAAGACTAAGTATGTCATTCTTTACGGCAATTTGAAGCAATGCCTTCAAGCAGGTCTTGTACTTGAGAAAGTTCATCGCGCGATTAGCTTCAACCAATCACGTTGTCTCAAACCATATATAGACTTCAAAACAAGGTTGCGAGCAGAATCCACTAACTCTTTCAAGAAAAACAAGACAAACTCTTAAATAACGCTAATTTCGGTAAAACCATGGAAAATGTTAGAAATCATAGAATTGTTAAACTTGTCACCAGGTGGAGTGGTAGGTATGGAGCCAATTATTACATGTCCTAGCCGAATTTCTACAACAGCGAGATATTTGTTGAGGAATTGATGGCTATCGAGTTATCTAAGGTGGAAATCTACTTTAATAAGCCACTATATGTAGGAATGGCCGTTTTAGATATTATTTTGCTATTATTAATGTATGATTTCCACTATAATTTCATGCGACGTCAGTTTAATGATGATTGCATGAAATTATTATATATGGATACCGATAGCCTGGTGTACGAGACGAAATGTGAGGATGCTTACGATCTTATGCGCAACAACATTTTGCGATTCGACACTTCTGATTATCCTTCAGACAACCCCTATAACATTCCAAGATGCAATGGTAAAGTAATTAGCTTGAAGAAAGATTAAATGAGTGAAAGAGTAATTAATGAATGGGTGGCTTTGACATCTAAAATGTACAGATTTAGACATAAGGATTATGGGGTAAGGAAGTTAAAAGGTGTTAGGCATTATGTTGTAAGAGATAGGATTAGTTTTAACGATTATTTAAAATTTCTAAGATACGGGGATATTACAAGCGTCTCTCAAAGCAGTATCATATCGAAGAGCCACCACGTTTATAGTATAGAACAGCGTAAAGTCGCTCTTAACAATCGCGACGACAAGAGGTATTTTCTACCTAATGGTATCGATACACTGTCTTGGGGATATTGCAATATCCCCACTACTATGGATTTGGGTTAAGAAATCAGCTATTATTATTACATTCTAGATTAAGAAATTATTTATTACTATTATTAGGTATTATCATCATAATCATTATTGCTATTATGTTACAGGTTAAGAAAGTTATATTATTGTTATTATTATGTTATAGACTAAGAAATTTATTATTATATCAGAAGTTATGTATCATGTATGAAAATATACATATGTTATATAAAAAATCATTTATTGTATGAAAATATTATATAAAATCTGTTTTATTAATCCATGAATCATGTGTTTTATCCATTCCAAGTCATCGAACATATAGCTGGTTCTCCTTACGCCGTAACACCTACTTAACGAGAAATATATCCGGATGAGTTGTTTTCTGTAGTTATTCAGCGTAAAATTGACCTAGTATCGGTTTAGCTTGGATATCCTCCAGTAAATATGTAATTGGATTACCAACCTTCACCTTAGCAATCTTAAACAGTTCGGTGGAAAAATTAGTAGTGTATCCCTTTGAAAATATTGATTTATATTTAAAAATAATCCGAACGTAATCACCAACTTTAAATTTTGCTGTCCCCATTACCTTAATATTATGAAACATAGGTAAATATGTTGATGCAGTTACACCTTTAGGCTTCATTCTAATCGAGGTATGCACTTTATTATTACATTCAGATGTAACTTCCTGCAACCCATCTAGCCACCTGTATGTAACGTTATCTTAATTAATTTGGTCACATTTCTAGGATCGCTATTCTATGGAATAAATTGTTTTCATTTTTCTTTACTGTCGGATAGCGTACGTTTGCAGTCTACTTGTTTCTCATTGGTGTATTGCGTTCGTTAATCTCGAACCCTTGTTTCCGCTTTTAGTTTCGTTTTTTTGTTTTCTGTTTCCGTGGTTGGTAGGGTACACAAAAAAAAGTGAGTTGGATTTTTTTTTGCTTCACTTGAACCGCGATTCATTGACATGATTTTCTAATTAAAAATAAAACGGATATTTTCCGGATTTCTCGATCAATGAATAATTAATTTTTGTGCCGAACCTGATGCTAGTTCGCGTCACTTAAGTTACGTGATAATTATTACGGTTTTAAGCGTTCAAGAGTGTTGTGTTTCTCCTTATCTAATTCTAACGCTTGTGGTTACCAGCTTACAAGGTCAGTAATTTTTGTGAATCATTCCGTCATTTAATGTTATATTTTCTTTCGTAGCGTTTTTTTTTTCCTTTTCGTTTTCGCTTATTTTTCTCCCTCTACGTATATTACCTACCCACTACCACTTCGAGTTGATCCAGCGTCGTCAATAGAAAATAACACCGCTGCCATTTTGAATTTTTCTTACGACTGAAGAAATTCTAATTTAATGACTTATAAAGAAAACTACTGTCTGCTCACACGAATTTACCTAGTAATTGTTTACTTTTAATATTAGATAACTTGCCTAGCTAAAATTTAGTCATTTCAATAAATTTTTATCTTACTTTGATAGTCTTAATTTATACGTGAAAATTTCACTGTCACTATTTGCTTATTTGATTTCTTTCTAAATTCATAATTTTGTTTAAGTTTCAATTATTTATCAATATTGTAAACCACTTTACCTTTAACTATGTGTTTGCCTATTGTAACCTAATTTATTAGTGTACCTTCAGTATTCGAATTTGTTGTCAATCAAGTAATTAATGTATCCATTTTCTAGGGCCAACCTATTGTTTAAGGTCCGAATTATTATTGTTTTCTTTTCCATTTAGCTTCTGTAATTTCGGACGTTACTTGCGCAAGGAAACGACACCGGAAAGAAGTTATTTTCAGGTGAGATTATTGATATACTTGATCGCTTGTTTACTTGGGTAAACCGAATTCCGAAAACTTTGTAAGATTAACGTAACTAATACCACTTTTCCTCCTTTTTTTTTGTTGCTCGAGGATTAATTTAAGGTAATTTGGTTCAATCATTCAATGTTATATTAAAATAATATTTATTTCCTTTTTTTTATTAATCAATCCTTACGGGTATCTCTATTACTTGTCAAATTTATGTTACCATTTAGACCATTTATCTGTTTTTGATGGCGATTATAATTTTGTGACCCCATTGTGTCTATTTATTCATAATTTTTCTATGATTTATTTAGTTTTTCGTACTTCGAACTAAGGTAAATTACAAATATAACTATCTTGGAAGTACGTGGCGTCCATTTTTCCTGATTATTATTTTATTTTATTTCTGTATATAATATTATGTATAATTATTTAACTGTATTAACCCACCTCAATGCCTACTAGCACTGAACCACCGAGCCTTGGCTTTATAAATTTTGTTACCAATTAAAGTTACCGTAACATAATTATTTTGGCTGCCCAACGTGGTGGGGCCTATGTTTTTTGTTTTTTCCTTGTTTAACTTGCTTTTTCTTAGTGTTCACTAACCATGTTCTCATTCAAACTAGATGTTAACCGTTTACATAAAACCGAACTAGAATATGAAATTGTGTCTAGAAGTATTACTTTACCTACTATTGCTAGTAATTTGAGAAAACTTGCACGAAATGCTATTGTACTGGAATTGGAGAAATCTTTAACTGCCATTACTCATTCTATTCCTGTTGCTGATGATTTGACTGCAGTTACTCAAATGATTGAAGAAATTGAAGGTTTAACCGATAGAGTTACTAACGATCCTAAATCAAGGGACTTTCTTCGTTTGAATAGTTTACTTCCTCATATAGAACGTCGTTGCTCGTTAATGAATTCTACCAATGATACCGAAACAGGTCAACGTAACATTACTTCTAACCATTGCTACTTTGAAATCAAACGTAGTACAAAAACTCAAAAAACTTAACCGCGTCACATTTACAGATTTTAACAAATTACCTTCATCTAGCCTCAAACCAACTACTTCTTCTGATTCTACTGTAGCCGAACTTACCGATAATGATTCTAATTCGTCTACTCCTCCACTACTTTCTTCTAGTGAAGATGAACTTGAACTAAATGAAACCGTACCTGCTGTAGCTTCTATGTCTGAACCACTTTGTTTTGCTAAACGTTTAGACATCTCTAAACTTGGTTTAACTTTCTCTGGCGAAGGAAAAGTTTCTCTCTTAGATTTTCTTACTCGCTTGGATGAATTAGCTTCTTCTCGTGGTATTACTAACCACACACTTTTTGCTCATACTCCTGAATTGTTAACAGGACGTGCTCTTCTACTGTACCGATCTAGAAAATTCACTTTAACTAAATGGGATGAAGTTGTATCGTTACTGAAAACTGAATTCTTGCCGATCGACTACGATGAAAGGTTACTTGACGAAATTAAAAATAGAACTATGGGTCCTTCTGAAAATATGAGCTCGTACCTTGCTGTAATGTATAATCTTTTTCAACGTTTAACTACTCCTCTCTCTGAAACAAAACAATTATACTACATACGACAAAATTTAACTCCACTTTACCAGAATGCCTTAACCTTAACTCCAATCTCTAGCATTGCACAACTTTCTGCCTTGGGCAAACAAATTGAACAGAACCAGTATTTTGTCGAAACATTTAAACCTCCACCTTCACGAAAATCTTCTCACTTACTTGAACCTAGTCTCGCCTACTTAAGTATTGCTTCCTCGTCTTCTTCTGATACTGATGTGATTACCTCATTTCCTCCTAAACGGAACTCAAATACTCCTAAACTTTCTGCTGCTTCTGTAGTGTCTGCTCCTAAGGGAAAAGATACGAAAAACACTCCTACAACTGTTGTTACTAGTTCGACTGATTCGAAACCGAAACTTACTTTGGAATCTTCCTCTAAACCTAAACCTACTTTTAATAACTCACCAATAAAGTGTTGGAATTGCAACAAAACTGGTCATGTCTCTCCAAATTGCTCAGAACCACAAATTATTCATTGTTATGGCTGTGGGAGACCAAAGGTCACTAAACCAAAATGTCCAAATTGTAATGACACTTCTTTAAACTAAACTTAAAGTTCTCGGACCGAGTCGAGCCCTCTTCACTATCACTTATCTCGGAAACTCCTTTTTCTACACTACCTGATCATCACAAACATGTCTTAAATTTTGTCTTAGCTAATGTTCGCAAGGATGAACGTCCTTACCTTAATATAACCATTTTTGGCTACCCTTTTAAAAGCTTGCTAGATTCTGGTTGCTCTAAAACTATATTAGGCCAATTAGGATGGAACCTCTTAAGTACTTTAGGTCTTCCTCTACAGAAATATCGTCCTTTTCCTAAATCCTCTTCTTCTTGTTTACTTGCTAATGGTGAAACTTGCTACATTATTGGTACTCTGAATCTCCCTATCACTCTACAAGACAAGACAGTCACTCTTGAAGTCTTAGTCATTCCTGAAGTTACTCAACCACTTATCTTAGGTATTGACTTTTGGAAAGCAATAGATTTTGTCCCTAATTTTCAAACTGGTACTTGGACATTTGGAAATTCTGAAGAAATTTGTTCCTTATCTACTACTGATCATCTTGTTACTAGATCTAATCTCTCTGACACTGAAGAACAATCGCTACAATCACTATTAGATACTCCTGTACTAAATTCTTCTGAACTTGGCTGTACTACTTTAATAGAACACAGTATACGTACAACCAGTGAGCCTATCAAACAACGTTACTACCCGCTTTCTCCTATATTACTTAAGATCGCTAATGATGAACTTGACTCTATGATAAGACTGGGAATTGTGGAACCTTCTTCAAGCCCTTGGTCTAGTCCAATAGTTCTCGTTAAAAAAAAGATAATTCTTACCGTTTTTGTATAGACTACCGAAAGGTTAACGCAGTCACTGAAAAAGATGCTTACCCTCTTCTTTATATAAATACTATCTTAGATCGTCTTCGTGATGCTCAATTTCTTTCTTCTCTAGATATTCGTTCTGCTTATTGGCAAATCCCCTTAGCTCAAGATTCTAAACCCATTACTGCATTTACCATACCTGGTAGAGGCCTATATCAATTTACTCATATGCCTTTTGGTTTACATAACTCTCCTGCTACGTTTCAACGTTTAATAGATCAAATTCTTGGTGCTGATTTGGAACCGTATTGTTTCGCTTATCTCGACGATATTATCATAGCTACCCCTTCTTTCGAAAAACATTTAGAAGTTTTAACCCGAATTTTTGATAGATTGTCTACTGCTAGTCTCGTTTTGAACAAAGACAAATGTCATTTTTGACTCTCCGAACTAAAATATCTTGGCTATGTTGTCAATAGAAATGGTTTACTTGTGGATCCTGGAAAGGTCAACGCTATTATCTCTATACCACAACCTTCTTCTGTCTCTGAAATTCGTCGATTACTGGGAATGGCGAGTTGGTACCGTCGCTTCATACCAAAATTCTCTACTGCTTTAGCTCCCTTAACTCATTTAACTCGTAAAAATACTCCATTTGTTTGGTCTCCTGAATGTAACGAAGCTTTCTCTTTTCTAAAACAACAACTTATTTCTGCTCCGATACTTTCTTGCCCAGATTTCACCTTGCCTTTTACTATCCAAACTGATGCTTCTAACTATGGCTTAGGTGCTGTCTTAAGTCAGGAAACCCCTGATGGTGAAAAAGTCATCTCCTACATTAGTCGCTCTTTAACTAAACCCGAAACAAAATATTCTACTACCGAAAAAGAATGTTTAGCTGTTCTATGGGCTGTTGAGAAATTTCGTGCCTATATAGAAGGTGCTCATTTCACTGTCATAACGGATCATCACTCACTCATTTGGCTGAATAAACTTCAGAACCCTTCTGGACGTCTGGCTCGTTGGGCCTTACGCCTACAACAGTATAATTTCTCTATCATACATCGTAAAGGAAGCAATCACGTCGTTCCTGATACTTTATCTCGAGCTATACCCGAATTGCCTTCTGATTCTCTCCACAACTTTGCTAAATAAATATAACTAATACCGTACCTTCAATTACTCTACCTATTACGGATCCCTGGTACTTAAAAATGCTTGAACATGTTTCTAAAAATCCAAAAAATTTCCCTCTGGTGTCTTGAAAATAATCTACTTTACAAGCATGTTACTTCTTCTGACCTCACTGATATCTCATTGGGAAATTGGAGAGTGGTTGTTCCTAAGAATCAACGTAGTGAAATCATTCGCCTATATCATGATCCTCCTACTTCTGGTCACTCTGGTGTTACTAAAACTCTAAGCCGCATTAATAAATTTTTCTACTGGCCAAATCTTCGTGCCGATATTGCTAGATATATTCGTAACTGTCATGCCTGTGCTGCTCACAAAGTTGAACAAAGAGCATAACCAGGTTTATTCTCTCCTAGAGCAACTCCTACTTGCCCATGGCAAGTGTTAAGTTGTGATATTGTCGGTCCTTTACCTCGCTCCTCAAAAGGTAACTCATATATTTTTGTTATTGCTGACTATTTTACTAAATTTCCATGTTTCTTTAAAACTCGTTTAGATGATGAAACTCCTTCCATTGATACTAACCCTGTTGTTACTACTCGTACTAAAGAATTTTATGAAAGGTTGCTTACTGATATTCTTGATAAAATGAGACGTTCTACGAAACGTACTCAAGATCGCTGTAATCTACGTAAACGCACGGTCACTTGTAGGAAAGGTGATGTAGTGTGGAAACGGAACTTTGTCTTATCTGACGCTTCTAAATTTTTAAATGCTAAACTTGCTCCTAAATTTTTAGGCCCCTTTAAAATAAGAAAAGTCATGTCTACCTGGACTTATGAATTAGCTGATTCTTTAGGGAAATCTATAGGCATATTCCACGCTAAAGATTTGAAACCCGCTTACTCTGATAATTTACATTCTTCTGCATCTGACTCAGATGATCACCCTACGATATCTTCGGATACCATTTCTCTCAAACGATATAAACCTCGAAACGACATAAACGTCAAAAGGTGTAATTTTCCGATTTTTTTCTCTTTCCCTTTTTCCTTTCCTTTCTTATTTATTCATTTTCTCTTGGTCTTCTTCAACGTCAAAATGGGTGGTTGGCTGAGGACGTTGTGGCGGTTTCTTGATAGGTTAGTGCTCAATTCCTTTTTTTTTTCTTTGAACACTTTCCTCGCTCTTCCATCGAGCCCTATTCACTACTACACTCCGTTCTTTCTTCTTTTCTCCTATTTTCTATCCTTTTCCCTTTTGTTTTGTTACCTTCGTTGGAATTTAGACTGTTGATTTTCTTTTATTTTCTTTCCCTCTCCTCCTAGGTTTCATTACCGTTCTTTCTTTTCTTCCTAATTGACTTGTTGATTGTACTGCGCTTTGCGCGTGGTCCTTTAGCTACCTTTTTTTTCCCTTTTCTTCACGCTTCCTGGCTATATTTTTGTTAGGGGGGTGTAACGTTATCTTAATTAATTTGGTCACATTTCTAGGAGCGCTATTCTATGGAATAAATTGTTTTCATTTTTCTTTACTGTCGGATAGCGTACGTTTGCAGTCTACTTGATTCTCATTGGTGTATTGCTTTCGTTAATCTCGAACCCTTGTTTCCGCTTTTAGTTTCGTTTTTTTTGTTTTTCTGTTTCCGTGGTTGCAAGGGTACACACAAAAAAAAAGTGAGTTGGATATTTTTTTGCTTCACTTGAACCGCGATTCATTGACATGATTTTCTAATTAAAAATAAAACGGATATTTTCCGGATTTCTCGATCAATGAATAATTAATTTTGTGCCGAACCTGATGCTAGTTCGCGTCACTTAAGTTACGTGATAATTATTACGGTTTTAAGCGTTCAAGAGTGTTGTGTTTCTCCTTATCTAATTCTAACGCTTGTGGTTACCAGCTTACAAGGTCAGTAATTTTTGTGAATCATTCCGTCATTTAATGTTATATTTTCTTTCGTACCGTTTTTTTTCCTTTTCGTTTTCGCTTGTTTTTCTCCTCTACGTATATTACCTACCCACTACCACTTCGAGTTGATCCAGCGTCGTCAATAGAAAATAACACCGCTGCCATTTTGAATTTTTCTTACGACTGAAGAAATTCTAATTTAATGACTTATAAAGAAAACTACTGTCTGCTCACACGAATTTACCTAGTAATTGTTTACTTTTAATATTAGATAACTTGCCTAGCTAAAATTTAGTCATTTCAATAAATTTTTATCTTACTTTGATAGTCTTAATTTATACGTGAAAATTTCACTGTCACTATTTGCTTATTTGATTTCTTTCTAAATTCATAATTTTGTTTAAGTTTCAATTATTTATCAATATTGTAAACCACTTTACCTTTAACTATGTGTTTGCCTATTGTAACCTAATTTATTAGTGTACCTTCAGTATTCGAATTTGTTGTCAATCAAGTAATTAATGTATCCATTTTCTAGGGCCAACCTATTGTTTAAGGTCCGAATTATTATTGTTTTCTTTTCCATTTAGCTTCTGTAATTTCGGACGTTACTTGCGCAAGGAAAGACACCGGAAAGAAGTTATTTTCAGGTGAGATTATTGATATACTTGATCGCTTGTTTACTTGGGTAAACCGAATTCCGAAAACTTTGTAAGATTAACGTAACTAATATCACTTTTCCTCCTTTTTTTTTGTTGCTCGAGGATTAATTTAAGGTAATTTGGTTCAATCATTCAATGTTATATTAAAATAATATTTATTTCCTTTTTTTTATTAATCAATCCTTACGGGTATCTCTATTACTTGTCAAATTTATGTTACCATTTAGACCATTTATCTGTTTTTGATGGCGATTATAATTTTGTGACCCCATTGTGTCTATTTATTCATAATTTTTCTATGATTTATTAACAACATTATTTTTATTTTATTATTACTAAAACACTGTAACTAGCATCTTAATTATAAAATGTTTATTGGTGTTTTAGAATGCGGGATGTTTTTTAATCCAACTTCTAAAGTTCTTTTCTAACACCGACCAAAATTAAAAGTTACTTTTATTAATTGTGATGCTTAAATATTTATGTAAATCATTCAGGATGTTTTTCTAGATAAAATTTATATTGAAATTTTTAAATGTGTTAATTCATAACATCAAACTCTTTTTTCTAATTTATTAATTTATTAGTATTAATATGTATCAACATTATTTTTATTTATTATCAAATTAATTATTTTAAATTATATTTGGTATGCGCCGGATGATGTTTGAATACGTTCTGTTTCTATCACCGACTTTTCAATAAAAAGCTGCTCCTCACTCATTGTGACGTCAGCTTTAAATTTATGAAATCACTCAGGATGTTATTTCTAGATAAACTTTATATTGAAATTTTTAAATGTAAATTTAATGTTTATTTAAAACTTTTCTTTTCTGTTTTATTACTTTACAAGTTGTTTTAGAATTGTTAAAAATTTAACTATATTTTATTATTATCAAAGAATTACGTATTTATCAACATTATTTTCTACTAGTGGAGTTGATCGGCCTATTTCACAGTTTATGCTTTTTGAGCGGACGTTTCGGAAGCGGACTCTGCTTCCGTCATCAGGCTTAGTCCTGAGAAGGACTGTTTTCGCACTTGAGTCGAATTCATTTGTTATATCTAATTTTTCTCAAGCATTTGACTACCTCAGATTCGAACTTGGTACCTTTCCTTACTAGTCTGACACCTTTACCGCTGAGCCACTGAGTAATCCAATATATATTTGTTAGAACTTATATATAAAAATTTTTTCGTGGTTGCCAAGTTTATTGCATGTTTCGCCGTAACCTCTTGCGCAGGTGTATTGCGCTTAAGCTTTTGCGCATTATTGAATCCATATGGGTTTCATTTCACACTTGGCTTATTGGATTTTCTGCTAGTGCGATGAATGGCTTCTTTGAGTTTGACGAGTTGTATTCTCGTCCTTTGCCACTATCTGTATGTTATCCCATTGGATGCGGTGGTCTTCGTTCCAGACATGTTCAGCGATTCTTGATCTTTCTGTTTCGCCCTTGCGGACGTTGTTCTTGTGTTCCTGAGTTCTCACTTTGAGTGGTCTACTTCCTCTATGTATGCTCTGCCGCATTGCATGGTAGGTTGTAAAAGTTCTTGGAATTCTGATCTTCATTGTATGGTTTGGTTTTGGTTAGTATTCCCTGAGCGTTCTGGTCGATTTGAAGGCAGTGCGTATCTTGTATTTGCTGCCTATCCTTCGTATTTTGTCTGAGGTACCTTGTTATATGGTATTATCGCTGTATATTTAGGTTCTTCTTTTCGGTTACCCTTTCCCAAGGTTAGGTGTTAGATCGGGGTAGCCATTTTCTTTGAGTGTTCTAGCGATATTTTCTTTTCTCTGTTCAGGTCCTCTTGTTTTGAGCATATTGTTTTGCTCTATCAAGCATTTTGCTACGCCTAACTTCACGTTTTTTGGTGATTGAGTTGTAGTGTAGGTACCTCCCGTGGGTAGGTTTCCTGTATACACTTGTCGGGTGTTGTCATTCCTGTGCAAGTACATCCAGGAATGGCAGTTTTGTTCCGACCCAATTCCATTGTGAATTTGATGGTGGGTGCGCGGCTATTTAGATGATCTAGGAATTCATCTAGCTTAGCTTGCCGTGTTGCCAAACTACGAAGGTATCGTCCACGTATCTAAGCCATATCCTTGGTTTCTCTGTGAATTCGGATATCGCTTGGTCTTCAAAGTCTTCCATATATATTTGCTCACTATGGGTGATAGTAACCCATAGCCATCCCAAACTCTTGTTGGTAGAATTTGTCTTCTACCTGGAAATATGTAGTTCTAATGCATATTTCAGAAGTTCCATTATTGTGTTTACGAGAGTTGCGTGGCGTCTAACGTTTCATCCTTTTCCAGCTTGTCCCTTATGATAGTTAGTGCCTTATCGGTAGGCACATTTAGTTAGATTTAGATTGTAAGAGAACTTAAATATTAGAAATTTGATTTTATTTGAAATTATGTAATGTTTTGTATTAATTATTTTAGAATAAATGCAATTACATAATTAGTATACCAATTTATTATTAAATTAGTTTTAGAATGCATGTTGTTTACTCATTTATACGTTCTTCTAACGCGACCAAAATTTAAGTCTTTATCGACGTTCTTAAATATTTATTTATATAATTTGTTTTGTTTAGAACAAATAGTTTTAATTCATAACACAATTTTCAGTTTATTACTTTATTATTACATATTTATCAGAACATTATTTTCTATTTATTTTACCATGTAACAATTTTAATTATATGTTACTCTTTTCATTTTGTAGTTTCTTAAAATAAAATTAAAAAAAAACATTTATACATTAATCGTTATAAAATTAAAAAATTAAATTTTGAAATTGACAAATGAAATAAATCATAAATAAAAGTTATTTAGTTAATACATTTTCTTTGTATTAAAATATTAAAATATTCATAGTTTTAGAATGCGCGGTGTTGTTTCCATCTCAACTTCGAATACGTTCTCTTTCTAACACCGACCAAAATTGAAAAGCTACTCTTCATTCGCTGTGACGGTTTCAATATTTATATTTATATAATTTTTAATGTTTACAAATGCAATTAGTTTTAATTCATAACATCAAACTCTTTTTCTAATTTATTACTTTATTAGTATTGCATATTTATCAACATTATTTTCTATTTTATTATTACTTCAAACCACTGTAACTAGCATTTCAATTATAAAATGTAATTACATATGGTGTTTTAGAATGCGCACGGATGTTATTTCCATCTCAACTTCTCGAATACGTTCCCTTTCTCATACCGACCAAAATTGAAAAGCTACTCTTAATTCATTGTGACGTCAGCTTAAATATTTATGTAAATCACTTAGGATGTTATTTCTAGATAAACTTTATATTGAAATTTTTTATGCAAATAGTGTTAATTCATAACATCAAGTCTTTTTCTAATTTATTAGTTTATTAGTATTACATATTTATCAACATTATTTTTTATTTATTATCAAATTCATTATTTTAAATTATATTTAGAATGCGCACCGGATGTTTCTCGAATATGTTCTCTTTCTAACACCGACTCTCCTTTTAACCTGAAAAGCTGCTCCTCATTCATTGTGACGTCAGCTTTAATATGTATGTAAATCACTCAGGATATTATTTCTAGATAAACTTTATATAGAAATTTTAAATGTAAATTTAATGTTTATTTGAAACTGAAATTTCCTTTTCTGTTTTATTACTTTAAAAGTTATGTTTTAGAATTAAGTTAAAAATTTAATTATTTATTTATCAAATGCAGTAATTATCCATTTATCAACATTATTTTCTACTAGTGGACCTGAATCGTAGCCTATTTCTACAGTTTAAATGCTATTCATATGAGGCGACTTTCGGAAGGACTGCTTCCGTCATCAGGCTTATCCTGAGAAGGCTGTTTTACGCAATTGAAAGTCATTATTCATTTGTTATATCTAAATTTTTCTAACACGACTTTTACTCTCAGATCTAAACGTTGGTCACCTTGTTTATCTGCACCTTTACCGCTGACTTCACTGAGTTAATCGGCAATAATATTTGTTAGAACTTATATATATTAAACTATTTTTCGTGGTTGAACGCAAGAAGTTTATGCGCAATGTTCGCCGAACTACCACCTCTTGCGCAGGTGTATTGCGCTTAAGACTCATTGCGACATTATTGAATCCATATGAGGTTCTACATTTCACACTACGCTTGCTTATTGAAGATGCTTTCCTGACTAAGTGCGGCACTGACATGTGGCTTGCTTTGATTTCCGTACGAGCTTGTATTCTCGTCCTCATTGCCACTATCTGTATGTTATCCCATTGGATGCGGTGGTCTTCGTTCCAGACATGTTCAGCGATTCTTGATCTTTCTGTTTCGCCCTTGCGGACGTTGTTCTTGTGTTCCTGAGTTCTCACTTTGAGTGGTCTACTGCTCTCTATGTATGCTCTGCCGCATTCGCATGGTAGGTTGTACACAGTTCTTGGAATTCTGATCTTCATTGTATGGTTTGGTTTTGGTTAGTATTCCTGAGCGTTCTGGTCGATTTGAAGGCAGTGCGTATCTTGTATTTGCTGCCTATCCTTCGTATTTTGTCTGAGTGTACTCTTGTATATATGGTATTATCGCTGTATATTTAGGTTCTTCTTTTTCGGTTACCCTTTCCTGTATAAGGTTAGGTGTTAGATCGGGTAGCCATTTTCTTTGAGTGTTCTAGCGATATTTTCTTTTCTCTGTTCAGGTCCTCTTGTTTTGAGCATATTGTTTTGCTATCGTCAAGCATTTTGCTACGCCTAACTTCACGTTTTTGTGGTGATTGGAGTTGTAGTGTAGGTACCTCCCTGTGGGTAGGTTTCCTGTATACACTTGTCGATAGTGTTGTCATTCCTGTGTCAGTACATCCAGGAATGGCAGTTTTGTTCGACTCAATTCCATTGTGAATTTGATGGTGTGGTGGCTATTTAGATGATCTAGGAATTCATCTAGCTTATGCTTGCCGTGTTGCCAAACTACGAAGGTATCGTCCACGTATCTAAGCCATATCCTTGGTTTCTCTGTGAATTCGGATATCGCTTGGTCTTCAAAGTCTTCCAATATATATTGCTCACTATGGGTGATAGTGGGAACCCATAGCCATCCCAAACTCTTGTTGGTAGAATTTGTCTTCTACCTGGAAATATGTAGTTCTAATGCATATTGTCAGAAGTTCCATTATTGTGTTTACCGAGAGTTGCGTGCGTGCGTCAAACGTTTTATCCTTTTCCAGCTTGTCCCTTATGATAGTTAGTGCCTTATCGGTAGGCACATTTGTAAATAGGTTCACAATGTCGAAGCTACCAGTATTTCTTCGTGGTTTGGTTGGAAGTTTCTGATGGTTTCCACGAAGTGCTGCGTATTCTTGACCATAGATTCGGTTTTTCCGATAAGGGTGTGATGATACCTAGATAGTGTGCTAATGGGTGACAAGGTGAATTTCTCGAGCTCACAATTGTTCTCAGAGGAATTCCTTCCTTATGAATTTTTGGTAAGTCGTACAGATGCGGATGTTTTCTGTAGTAAGTCTAGTTCTCTGGTAATCTGAGAACTCCCCTTATGTTTTGCCAGCGTCAGGTATATTCGTCTTTCGATTGATGGTGTGGGGTCTTTCGGTATTTGTTTGTACTCGCCCGTCTAGTAGTTCTTGGACCTTACTGTTGTAAGTGTCCATATCCATTACCACAGTCGCGTTTCCTTTGTCTGCCGGGAGAACTTTGATCGTTGGGTCATTCTTAAGGAAATGACCGCTCTCCTTCTAGGTTAGAGAGGTTAGGTTTAGTTCGCCTAGATGAATCCAGGACTGATCTAACCTTACTTCTGTATTCTTCGGCTTCTTCAGGATCTAATTTCATAGCTGTCGCTTCTACTGCGGTTATTAAATCTACTTTCGGAATATACCTCGGTGTTATCGCATAGTTCAAGCCTTTGTCCAGAACCTTCATTTCGTTTTCGTTCAACTGTCGTTTAGAGATGTTTATGACAGTGTTCTTTCGATTGATGTTAGTTGGTTCTTTCTTCTCCTTCATTAGCTTTTCGAGTTTATTCTGCTGAATTTCCTTGTGAATTGCCTTGGTCTTCGAATATTTACTTTGGTAGCCGTATTTATCCTATCAAAGTCTTTGCTCGTTCATGATTTCGAATGGTTTCTCTAATCTCGTTGGATTGGTGTTCGAGCTGGTACTTTCTGAAACGGTGATGTTTGATTCGTTCTTTGACTAACGCTTCGCTAGCTCTCTTTGCGATTAGTGATATTTTTCGGCTGTGTATCAGTTTTGATGTTAAGCCCAGTGGGTATTAAGTTGTTATCACGGGCTTTGCAGAGAAGGTTAGATGGTTCTCAGTGCTAGCTTGTTCATTGATGTTTCAAGCTTTCTGAAAAGTTGTTTGACTTGGCCGTACCGAGTTACTAATTTGTATTATAAGTGTTTTGTAACTGTGGTTTCCTATTAGTGGAGTTGATCGGCCTATTTCCACAGTTTATGCTTTTGAGCGCGACGTTTCGGAAGCGGACTCTGCTTCCGTCATCAGGCTTAGTCCTGAGAAGGACTGTTTTCGCACTTGAGTCGAATTCATTTTATATCTAATTTTTCTCAAGCACTTGACTACTCTCAGATTCGAACTTGGTACCTTTCACTTACTAGTCTGACACCTTTACCGCTGAGCCACTGAGTAATCCAATATATATTGTTAGAACTTATATATATATTAAACTATTTTCGTGGTTGCGCAAAGTTTATTGCATGTTGCGCCGTAACCTCTTGCGCAGGTGTATTGCGCTTAAGCTCTTCGCGCATTATTGGAATCCATATGGGTTTCATTTCTACACAGCTTGGCTTATTGGATTTTCTGCTAGTGCGATGAATGTGGCTTCTTTGAGTTTCCGACGAGTTGTATTCTCGTCCTTAGCCACTATCAGTATGTTATCCCATTGGATGCGGTGGTCTTCGTTCAAGACATGTTCAGCGATACATGATCTTTCTGTTTCGCCCTTGCGGACGTTGTTCTTGTGTTCCTGAGTTCTCACTTTGAGTGGTCTACTGCTCTCCTATGTATGCTCTGCCGCATTCGCATGGTAGGTTGTATACACAGTTCTTGGAATTCTGATCTTCATTGTATGGTTTGGTTTTGTTAGTATTCCCTGAGCGTTCTGGTCGATTTGAAGGCAGTGCGTATCTTGTATTTGCTGCCTATCCTTCGTATTTTGTCTGAGGTACCTTGTATATATGGTATTATCGCTGTATATTTAGGTTCTTCTTTTTCGGTTACCCTTTCCCTGTTAAGGTTAGGTGTTAGACTGGACACTTACAACAGTAAGGTCCAAGAACTACTAGACGGGGCGAGTACAAACAAATACCGAAAGACCCCACACCATCAATCGAAAGACGAATATACCTGACGCTGGCAAAACATAAGGGGAGTTCTGATTACCAGAGAACTAGACTTACCACACTACAGCAAACCTCCGCATCTGTACGGCCTACAAAGATTCCACAAGGAAGGAATTCCTCTGAGACCAATTGTGAGCTCGAGAAATTCACCTTGTCACCCATTAGCACACTATCTGCTAGGTATCATCACACCCTTATCGGGAAAAACCGAATCTATGGTCAAGAACACGCAGCACTTCGTGGAAACCATCAGAAACTTCCAATCAAACCACGAAGAAATACTGGTAAGCTTCGACATTGTGAGTCTATTCACAAATGTGCCTACCGATAAGGCACTAACTATCATAAGGGACAAGCTGAAAAGGATGAAACGTTAGACAAACGCACGCAACTCTCGGTAAACACAATAATGGAACTTCTGACAATATGCATTAGAACTACATATTTCCAGGTAGAAGACAAATTCTACCAACAAGAGTTTGATGGCTATGGGTTCATATCACCCATAGTGAGCAATATATATATGGAAGACTTTGAAGACCAAGCGATATCCGAATTCACAGAGAAACCAAGGATATGGCTTAGATACGTGGACGATACTTCGTAGTTTGGCAACACGGCAAGCATAAGCTAGATGAATTCCTAGATCATCTAAATAGCCGCGCACCCACCATCAAATTCACAATGGAATTGAGTCGGAACAAAACTGCCATTCCTGGATGTACTTGTACACAGGAATGACAACACTTTCACGACAAGTGTATACAGGAAACCTACCCACAGGAGGTACCTACACCAACTCAATCACCACAAAACGTGAAGTTAGGGTAGCAAAATACTTGTACGATAGAGCAAAAACAATATGCTCAAAACAAGAGGACCTGAACAGAGAAAAGAAAATATCGCTAGAACACTCAAAGAAAATGGCTACCCTGATCTAACACCTAACCTAACAGGGAAAGGGTAACCGAAAAGAAGAACCTAAATATACAGCGATAATACCATATATACAAGGTACCTCAGACAAAATACGAAGGATAGGCAGCAAATACAAGATACGCACTGCCTTCAAATCGACCAGAACGCTCAGGGAATACTAACCAAAACCAAACCATACAATGAAGATCAGAATTCCAAGAACTGTGTATACAACCTACCATGCGAATGCGGCAGAGCATACATAGGAGAGAGCAGTAGACCACTCAAAGTGAGAACTCAGGAACACAAGAACAACGTCCGCAAGGGCGAAACAGAAAGATCAAGAATCGCTGAACATGTCTGAACGAAGACCACCGCATCCAATGGGATAACATACAGATAGTGGCAAAGGACGAGAATACAACTCGTCGGAAACTCAAAGAAGCCACATTCATCGCACTAGCAGAAAATCCAATAAGCCAAGCTAGTGTAGAAATGAAACCCATATGGATTCCAATAATGCGCGAAGAGCTTAAGCGCAATACACCTGCGCAAGAGGTTACGGCAACATGCGCAATAAACTTCTGCGCAACCACGAAAAATAGTTTAATATATATATATAAGTTCTAACAAATATATATTGATTACTCAGTGGCTCAGCGGTAAAGGTGTCAGACTAGTAAGTGAAAGGTACCAAGTTCGAATCTGAGAGTAGTCAAGTGCTTGAGAAAATTAGATATAACAAATGAATTCGACTCAAGTGCGAAAACAGTCCTTCTCAGGACTAAGCCTGATGAGGAAGCAGAGTCCGCTTCCGAAACGTCGCGCTCAAAAAGCATAAACTGTGAAATAGGCCGATCAACTCCACTAATAGGAAACCACAGTTACAAAACACTTATAATACATTATTTTCTACTATTTTACACTGTCACTAGTATTTTAATTGTAAAATGTAATTACATATAATGTGCGCACCGGATGCTGTTTCCATCTCAACTTCTCGAATACGTTCTCTTTGTAACACCGACCAAAATTGAAAAGCTACTCTTCATTCGTTGTGACATTAGCTTAAATATTATTCTTATATTACACCTTTTACGTTTCATATCTAAAACCGTGATGGCTCAGTTGGTTATATACATATGCATATATTCATAACTGGACTTGTCAAGTTCGAATGTGCAAACAATTTTTTCAGACTTTATTGTGTTACCGGAAGTTCCTCTCATCAACGCAAAGAAGATGTCTGCAAGGCCCAGATTGCAACATCTCAACAACAACTAGTATTTTAATTGTAAACTGTAATTACATAAGGTGTCGCGCCGGATGCTGTTTCCTTTCAACTTTCGAATACGTTCTTAACACCGGCCAAAATTTGAAAAGCTACCTTCATTCATTGTGACGTCAGATTAAATATTTGTGTAAATCACTCAGGACGTTATTTTTAGATAAACTTTATATTGAAATTTTAAATGTAAATCTAATGTTTATTTGAAACTGAAATTTCCTTTTCTGTTTTATTACTTTAAAAGTTATGTTTTAGAATTAAGTTAAAAATTTAATTATTTATTTATCAAATGCAGTAATTATGCATTTATCAACATTATTTTCTACTATTTTACACTGTAACTAGTATTTTAATTGTAAAATGTAATTACATATGATGTGCGCACCGGATGCTGTTCCATCTCAACTTCTCGAATACGTTCTCTTTCTAACACCGACCAAAATGGAAAAGCTACTATTTATTCATTGTGACGTCAGCTTAAATATTTATGCTTATACCACGCTTTTTACGTATCATATCTAAAACCGTGATGGCTCAGTTGGTTATATGCACATGCATATATTCATAACTTCACTTACTCGAGTTCGAATCCCGGTGCAAACAATTTTTTCAGACTTTATTCTGTTACCGGAAGTTCCTCTTGAACAACGCAAAGAAGATGTCTGCAAGGCACCAATGCGGCGCCGGAAACCAACCCACCACCAGCCGCAGAAGACATCCTCTAAGAACCAGCGGGAAGTCGTAGAAGACATCCAAAGAAGCCATCAACGGAAGAGTCTAGAGGCCGCTGAAAAATTCCAACATGACCGCCATGACTCTCATTGGAAAGCTAATGGACCATTCCCCTCCCTGAACTCAACAAGGGGCGGGTCCCATCCTCGCATCCCATTGTCTTGACGTCATTGCTCTTTCCGGTAGGGGGAGCCACGCCCTCTTCTCCCATTGGTCCTCCAACCGCAAACTTCCGGCGGGGTATTCGCTCACGTTGCTGATTGGTGTGACGTCAGTTTCTGGTCCAGAACATACATAGCCTGACTATTAACATTTCGTGTTATTAACACATTTTACACAAAATGAATGTTACATATACGGTACAATGACATTACATGAAATTTAGTAGTATCCTCGAATATATAATTCATCCTTCTACGTACCCTATACTGTTTCTTTATCGTTCATCTTGTGTCGTTGTTGTACTCATCTGTGTGCTATCTTTGCAATAAGATATAGACAATCCGAATACATTTTATGAGTGATTTATATAAGTTTCGTTACTGTCACAATTAACCACAAAATTTACAGAAAATTAACGGTTTCTGAAAAAAAGACAAGGAACCGAGTACCACTCTGGTGGGCTGTCACATTTAAGGCATTCTACCTTTTTGCAGCTCTTGACTAATGCCTCGAGCTCTAAAATCAGTCTCATGTCTAACAAACTCTAATGTCAGCGCACTTGTATCGTTTTTGGCTATCGTAAAAGAAATTATGGCTATTACTCATGCCATATTATGTTAATGGAGCATACAATTTCCTAATATAAACCTAATTTAAAAAATTCCTGAAAAGTAAACATTATCTTAAATAAATCAGAGATAAGAACAGTCTCTGTCAAGGCACATTTCAAACAAAAAAAAAAAGCAAAGTCTCTAATCAAAAGTTTAAAATTCCTTCATCAACTAGAAAAGAGCTGATGATCTTCAAACGGTTGAACATATTTTCTTGAATCATAGTTAAGAACACTCTCAATCAATTCACCTTTTAAACAAAAAAATAAAACTAAATCAAAATCGTAACCTTCGTTTGGGGGCTACGTTGTTACAGACAGATACACACGTTACACTTATAACACCTCTATTTTTTCGTGGGAGGTTACAAATACAAATTTTTTCTTTAAATTTCAGACGCAAAAGGTCACCTTTACAACGATTGAAGATAAAAAATATACACGAATTTTTTACGTTTGGAACTACTGTTTATTTTGATAGAGAAACAACATTTAATTAAATGGATTGCTAAAATGTGTTCTTCTCTTGGGATTGCTTGCAGCAAAACAACGTCGTATATTCACAAGGAAAATGTAGCAATGGAATGTCTCAATGGAACAGTTCGGAAAGCCATACACCTCTGTACCTGCTTATGTGTTTCGAAACTAGAAAATGGGAGAAGTTCAACCTAATGCCTCACGTGCAATTTAACCCTCTAGCAGGCCAATTTTTTTTTTTTTTTGATGAAAATATTTTGGTTAGCTAATTTTGGTGCATAGAATACAAATTTCAAATCAGCAATGATGTAGGATTGATAGTTTACAGTTTAGGTGAGAAAAAAGGAAGCCCACCAAAAGTCGGACTGGACTAACTATGGAATGAAACTTAAAGGAGTTCAGATACATTTTGGTTTCTAGCATGTTTTATTAGAATACAAAGTAAATACAAGTAAAAAAAGTAAAAGTAAAGCAAACACAAGTTTTATATATAAAATAAGTAATATATTCTAAAATTAGAAAGAAATTATAAAAATAGTGAAAAAACAGTGTTATGGTTTGGTGTGGTAAATTTGGAAACATTTTTTTTCAGATGATAGGCACAAATTGACTTGACATTGTAGGGAGTACATTTGTGTTTTCGACTTGCAACCAGGCAATTTACAGATACGTTTACCAATTTTACGGTCTAATTGGTCAGGCATATGTACTACATCGTCGTAACATGTATGGTTTTTTAATACTTGATGGAACTGTTGTTGCCGGGCTTGTAGCAGCGCTTGAAGGTCTACCAACTGGTCGTTTAGCTAATTTTTGTTGATAAAAACACAAACTATTTGCAAAGTGACAACGGAATTTAGGTAGTTCTGAGTCACTCGTTTGTCTCCTCTTCCTCCGTCCCCAGCATGGATACGTTTATGAAGAAGATAAGCATTAACCATCCCCATATCAATGAAATGGTAGAACAACTTCAATGAAGCACTTTGCGTCATGATACGGATATGGTACCGTCCAATCAGACCATCCATGAGATCCACGCTCCCATATAATGGTTATATTCTTTGATAATCCGTGGATAATCAACTTCTATAAGTTTTGTTTTTTCGATCGTACCTAGCAATTTTTTCAGGATGTTTTGGTATCTTGCTTGTTAAATATGGTTTAACACCAACATAAGTAGATGCCAGTCGAACCTTTTGGTGTATTTCCATACAACTGTGGTAATATCTACACCAAGAACACTACCGACATACTCTTCCGAATAACCTCTTTCTATGGCCATAATTTGGTCATCCTTGGCAGTTTACAGTTAGTAATATGATCTGCACGAATAGGACCTAACGCGTAAATACCTCTATTTCTTAGATACACCAAAGAGGTAATGATGAATAAAAATTGTCTGTATATTTAACATGATTTTAAAGTTCAGCACTGTTTGCGCGGCAATAGTTACATTATCATTTTTGCCGCAGTTACTTCAAAGCGGTATGAAAAGCCGGAATCACATAATACAAAATTATTCTCCACTTGTGTGGTTTCTTGCATATTGTCTGACTAACATACCATCTTTGTGGAGCACATCTGTTCATCGACACATAACAGAGCTGATTTCGGTACGGAATCAAAACGTTCATTGAGATAACCAGATATTGGTCTGATTTAAAAAGTGGATCGTGTTCAGGATGGGTGATCTTTCATAAGAGAGAAATCGTTGAATCTAATATATTTTGAATTTCGCAAAAACGTTTTGATGTGATTGTGGTTCGAATAGCTTCAAATGAATGTTCACCCCAGTATTCTTCTAAACTTGGATATCTATACACAGCATGTAGATAAGTGCTCCTATGTATTGTCGGATATCTATACTGCTTACTTTGAACTTCGTATTTACGTCCAGTTGACATGCACCCAGATTGGTAAAATCTGCTACTAATATTCCTCAGTGAAAAATACATGAAACATTCAAATGGTGTATGGAGCTCATTGAACTTTTTTAATCGTCATCGCCTCAAATCTTTGATTGGAAAGTTGTAAGTATTTTTCGCCAGACAACACTGCCAATTCTTTTGATTTGGGAACGATTTCACCAGGGTTTCAATAATATCCACCATCATTTGGTGGAATGTTTGGCCACTTTCATCTGCTGGTAATGGCGAACGTTCGTTTGGCACGGACCTTTCAGACGTTGGTCAGTAACTATTGCTTCAAGTGACGGTCCTGCTTGAGGTAATGACTCTGCTTTAGATGATTCGGCTGTTCTGATGATGGCCCTGCTCAAGTAAACGTTCTTCAGTTGATTCAAATGCTGATTTGACCTCTGTAAGTTCATGAGTAAGTGTAAAGCTAATATAATCAGCTGATGTTGATCTTTCCATTTGTTCTACGCACTATTCGATTAGTTCCACATCTTCAAGTGATACTTTATAATCTGGGTCATTTACACGTCATCGAAATCGCTGATATTATTTGCATCTACTTCAGATTCAAGATTTAAAGATTCCATAATTTCAAATTTCGTCTTCCATCAACTTGTCAAATTTCTATTTATGAACATCATGATATCTAGGTAATTTTTTCTTGTCTTTCCCATTTGAAGACATATCTATAACAATAAAAGACAGATATCAACAATTTTTTAATAAAGATAACTTTCGTCAAAAACATGCCAAAAATGTTTAATATAAAAGATATTAAAACTATGTGAACCACTAGCCCGCCTTCTGTTGCTTTTTCAGCCACTGATCACTAACTTTTAGAAAATCTACAATCCAATCTATTTTAAAGTAAATGTTATTTTATATTCAATAATTTTTGATGTCCGAAAAGACACTAGAAATATTTTAATACTATCACAACGACGTCTGACCTTCACCACATATCGTGTTCACTGAGGATACTCTCAAACCAACGGTACGATCAAACTGAAACCTCTACCAGTTAATGAAATAGAGTAGACACATTGCTAGACTGCCGATTAACGACAAAATAATTTTTATGTTTCGAGTTAACTTGATTTAGATGTTAACCGTCAAAAGGCGGTCTCGCCTGCTAGAGGGTTAACCTTTATGTTGTACCAATACCTATAAGTAGCACCAGCGGTAGTAGAACCAACAAAGAATATATCCCTACATACAGGGTGGCGCATTAGTGTAACAAAGTCCCATATCTCCTTTATTTAAAGAGATACAAAAAAAAAAAAAAAATTAAATACAAAAGTTGTAAGATATGTTCTGGTGCATATTCCAAAAATATTTTTAATTATACAGGGTAGATCATAAAAGCTTAGAAGTAATTTTAAATAGAATACCCTGTATATTATTACATATTTAGATTCTACATAAATTTTAGACACATTTTATGTATAATGTCCTATACCTAATCAACTGTTTTTGACAAATTTCAAATTTTTGTGACGTTTGCAGGACAAAACATAGGTGGAAATCTTTTCTAAACGAACCTTTATCAATTAGTTATGGTTGGTTTCAGAAATGGACCTATTAATGGGCTATATTGATATTTTGTAATACATTCAAGTGATCAAAATGGACAATAAAAGTAGATTCAAAAAACCTACAAAGTCATTTTAATGGAAATTTTTTTAATTCTATCTTATTTAGCATTAAAAATAATGACTTTATAAGAGTGTATATTCCAAAAATTGTAGTTTTTGAAATAATGACAATTTAACATTTTTTATTGTAAAAGCAACCTGAAAGAAGGGCATTTGAAAAGCTTTTGGACCGTTTTGAAAGAACTGGCATTGTTATATGAAAAATACTAGGAAAAACGTTACAGACTGAGGAAAATCAATTAAATGTACTATTAACAGTTACCGGAAAATCCATATATTGGACAACGACCCATTTTCAGCAGGTTGGTGTTGAACGACGTACGGTACAGCGGATATTGAAGTCTCAAAAATGCACCTATCACATTCAACTACTTCAAGAGTTGGTTCCTGAAGATTATCAAAGACGACTGGAATTTTGTCAATGGGCTCAAAACAAAATAAACCAACAAAGAAATTTTGTTCAATTGATTTTATTTACAGATGAGGCCACATTTCACAGAAACGGAAGTAAACAGACACAATTTTCATTACTGTTCTACCGAAAATCCACATTTTGTAAGATATACTTCTCAAACTAGATGGTCTTTAAATGTTTGAGGGTGTTGGTAATCATGTAATTGGACCATATTTTTTTGATCAACAAGTAAGAGGGGTAGTATACTTAGATTTTCTGCAAAACCATCTACCTAATTTGTTGTGTCAAGTGCCACAGGATACGCAACAAGAAATGTGGTTTCTTCATGATGGGGCCCCAGTACATCATGCAGGTCCGATAATAACTTTTTTTAAATGCTAGATATCCAGAATGTTGGATTGGGAGGGGAGGGCCTGTTGCTTGGCCTGCTAGATCCCCAGATCTCACTAAAATGGACTTTAGCATACAACAAAGGAAGACATGAAGATTAGGATTAGAAACTGTTTTCAAAACATTAGTGTTGAAATGTGTAGAAATTTAAGCAGCGAATTTGAGAGACGTATTGCACTGTGTATTCAAGAAAGAGGTGGACATTTCGAACAACTTATTAGGTAGTACGTATTTGACGTGTTTCTAGTACTTTTACCTGTATAATTAGTGGTGTTAAGTTTATGATTAGGAGTAGGACATAATTTGTTGAATCAAAAAAATATTGTCTTTACTTTAAGTTCGTTTAATAAAGTAATTATTTATATGGGGTTCAATAAATTGTAATATTTCGATCTGAAGTGCTCGATTTTTTTGTTTCGCCGCGCCCCGCCGTCACGGCCAGCTAACAACAAAACTTGAAAGCCGTATAGCCTCTTTACAATAAAAAAATGTTAAATTGTCATTATTTCAAAAACTACAATTTTTTTGGAATATACACTCTTATACCAAGTCACCCTTATTTTTAATGCTAAATAAGATAGAATTAAAAAAATAGGGGGTTTCCATTTACAAAAAATTACTTTATAGGTTTTTTTGAATCTACTTTTTATTGTCCATTCTTGATCACCCTGTATGAATGTATTACAAAAATATCAATACAGCCCATTAGAGTAGGTCCCCATTTCCAAGGAAACCAACCATAACTAATTGATAAAGACTTCGTTTAGAAAAGATTTCCACCTATGTTTTGGTCTGCAAACGTCATTTTTGACAAAAAATTTTAAATTTGTCAAAAACGGTTAGACTTAGGTATAGGACATTATACATGAAATGTGTCTAAAATTGTATGTAGAATCTAAACATGTAATAATATATAGGGTTTTCTGTTTAAAATAAAATTTAAAATTACTTCTAAGCTTTTATGATCTACCCTGTATAATTAAAAATATTTTTGGAATATGCACCAGAACATATCTTACAACTTTTGTATTTAATTTTTTTTTTATATCTCTTTAAATAAAGGAGATATGGGACTTTGTCACACTAATGCGTCACCCTGTATAATACGAAATTCATGTTTTAATGGAGTAGATATGTAGTCAAGTAATTTCGGGCATAACCATTTGTTAGTGTATTACGACTATGAGGATTATTTTGAGCAATTTTGCCCTTCATCGCGTGATAGAGTAGTTCGTACACGGAATTTTTTTTGAGTGTATACAATGTGTCCCAAATTCGCTTCTCTATAAAGGGATCTCGGCTTCTGTTATACTTACGGCAACGGTTAAATGGGGAAAGTTTTAGAGGAAGCTTAGAGCATTCGATATCCGGTTTCAGATTTACGATCGGTCAATTGGTTTTGAAAATATCGGCGAAAACCGAAAATAGCGGATTTCGTTTTTCGCCAGTAAATCCAAAATGGTTAATTTGACAGCTGTCACAATGTGAGATAATTCGGACACTTTTTTAAGACGAATAAGATGGCGTGTATGACATGTCACAATCGTCTTTTGTTTTCCCACAATCTGACTCAACTTTCATTTTTCTTATGGCCGCCATATTGGATTTTTCGATTTTTTTAAAGAGCGCAGTATTTCCAGTTTAGTGATGTCTCACAACTGCATAAAAGATTAGAGTTTCATCGAAATATCACACTTTCTAAAGTTAGGTCTTATTTATTATTAGTAGGCCATGATTTATTTGTCGCAAAATAACATTAATAAATAATGTATAAAATTCTTTGAATGAATTTTCAATAAAACATGAAATTAAATAACGACCTCTCAACAAGACAGATGTTTTGGGACAAATTCCCAGCTATGAGTGTGTTAAAAATAAAGCCAGAAAAATCGTCATTAATTTAATTAATACTTGAACCTTTGAAAAACCTACAATAAAATTACAATTACAATTAATTTACAGATTTGCAAAATAACGTCCATTTACATCGAGACATTTTTGACAATTGGTGACTGTTTTTCGTACAACCCTAGCGAGTGTATTTCAATTAACACTATTTCTAAATGTATCCAAAACTCTCTGTCTCAGGATTTCTATGGTCGCAGGAGGATCAAACTCGTAGACCTCATTCTTTGTGTGACCCCAGAGGTAGAAATCGAAGGGCGGAATGTCAGGGGATCTAGCCAAGATATTGGACCATTTAATGCAATAATTCTTTCATCAAACTGCTCCCTTAAGAAGTTCCTGACTTGAATGGTGTTGTGTGCCGGACATCCATCCTGTTGAAACCAGGTTCTTCTGAACTCATCTTCGCAAAAGCTCTAGGTACCTCTGTCCGTTTGAGTTGTAGTCAAACAAAAATGGTCCTATAAGTCGATTTCTTGCAATGATTAATAATTTATAATACATAGGTGCCCAATTAAAATAGGTAAGTTAGATTAAATTGCCAATAATCCCACACCAAACGTTACTTCCAAATCTGCTCTGTAGACGTCTGTCTGTCACTTCGTGAGGGTTTTCTACAGCCCAATGATGAATGTTGTGCTTATTAAAAACTCCACAATTCGTAAACCTACTCTCATCAGACCACAATACATGATTAACAAAATCGGTATTTTCATTACACATTCTAGTATACTACTCGCAGAAGCGCATTCGTCTTGGAAAATCAGTTTCCTTAAGTCCTTGAACTATTGTGGGTTTGTATGGATAGCAGTTATTCTTTGTTAACACTCCTTGTACCGTTGATTTTGACACACGAATTTCCCGTTCTACCGTTTTTACCGATGCACTGGGGTTTTCTTTAACAGCTTCTAAATGTTTCTGTCACGATTTTCATTATCAATATTGTATCCGCTTTTAGGTTGTTCAAAGGCCCCATAGTTAATTAAATTAATTACAATCTTTCTGAAGTGGGTTTTATGAGGCTGCCGTCGTTCGAGGTACATCTCATAATACCTCGCTGAGGTAATGTCGGCGTTTCTGTTTGACTGCAAGTAAACCGCTAACATGTCAAACTTTTCTTCATTTGAATAGGGAATACCGGCCATTTTCAACAGTCTTTTACAATTTGTGTGTCACGTTTATGATTTTAATGACAGAAAAGCGTACTACTTATGAAAACACTACTTTGAATTATTTAACGTAAAAGTCAGAGCCACCTTATATGGAAAAAATGAAACCCAATTTTACTGACAAATAAATCATGTCCTACTAATAATAATAAATAAGACCTAACTTTAGAAAGTGTGATATTTCGATGAAATTCTAATCTTTTATGCACTTGTGAGACATCACTAAACTGGAAATATTGCGCTCTTTCCAAAAATCGAAAATCCAATATGGCGGCCATAAGAAAAATGAAAGTTGAGGCAGATTGTGGGATAACAAAAGACGATTGTGACATGTCATACACGCCATCTTATTCGTCTTAAAAAGGTGTCCGAATAATCTCACATTGTGACAGCTGTGAAATTAACCATTTCGGATTTACTGGCGAAAAACGAAATCCGATATTTTCGGTTTTTTGCCGATATTTTCAAAACCAATTCACAGATCGTAAATCTGAAACCGGATATAGAATGCTCTAAGCTTCCTCTAAAACTTTCCCCATTTAACCTTTGCCGTAAGTATAACAGAAGCCGAGATCCCTTTATAGAGAAGCGAATTTGGGACACATTGTATTTGAAATGCGACGCAGCTGATATTTAACGTTCTATACAATGTTGTTATTAATGATATTCGGACGTAGAATAAAAACACTTGATCATTGAAATAATAAATTTAGGACGAAAAATTATGCAAAAGTAAACATAATATGTACAGCACTGGAGTTTACATACCGAGTTTGCTTCTGTGTGAGAGAGGAAGGGCGTGAAACATTAGCACAACGAGTTTTAGCGGATGTTTGCATTCATATAAAAGCAGTATGTAAATTGTTAAGTAAGTTTAAGTACATTAAATTATACACCTGTAAATGGAATAATTTATAAAAGGGAACCAATGCGTAATGTAGATTTTACGGAAATTTTAATTGCTTACTCCAAAAAAAAACAGTAAATAACGTTTGATTAGGAATCGGTAATATTTAAACTTTTTTGATGCTATCTACATACGTTTTGAGTTAGGTCGAAGCGTAGTTCCGTGTTTGGAACGAATTAATAAATGCTTACACATATTTAACATATTCGATCGATGTTATCAAGTTTTAATTTATTACGAAAATTGTCATTAAAGTCTTAAAGTTTTGGCAATTATAGCGGGACCAAATAAGCTTTGCTTCATTAAGAAAATAGATGTACTTTATTAAAATTTGCAATATACAGGGTCCTGTATCTTAGCTCTCGTCTTCTACTACTTCTAAATGATTTATATTACAAAAAATATTAAAATGGAGCAATAAAATGGTTGCTAGACAGCACATTATAAAAATATTTTCACAGGGTGGCCCATAAGATGATGACAACACAAACAAATATATTTTTTATTTATAAAGATTACGCCGGACATGTTAAGAAGAGTATAGCAAGGTCTTTTCAAATCCGCCTACAGTTGTCCCTCCAAAAAAACGAAGACATATTGACATAGATTTTAATTAAAAAATTTTGAAATATTAAATTGATATCAAAAAGTTTATTTGTACATACGTTAACGATGTTAAAATAATTTCTAAATAAAACTGTTCATAAGTTTGCTACGTCTAATACCAGCTTTTAATAAATATCTCTGTAACTTTGAAGCAAATCAGTATAATTACAAATATAAAAGGTGCGTACTTTATTCCGCACTCAATTGGAAGAAAATATACAGGTGTTCCCTTTAAAAGGTATAACTTTTACGCCCAGATTTGATTAATAACGCGTAGTTTCGGATAAAGACGAATTTAACTAAAAAACGAGTCGGTTTGGATATAGGGAAAGCTTAATAAAATTGATAGAGTGACAAATAAGCTATCCCATGCCGACGAAAATATAGGGTGTTCCATTTAAAAATTTCGAGAAAATCTACGATTCTCGTTTTGGACCATACCGTATAAGACTTCTGATATTTCGGATGCATAAAAATAAAATAGACCATTTACATAAAATATCCTACTAAAACAATAATTAATTTCGTTTGTTCTTGAAAGATAAAGAGTGATAAATACATGTCCAATCATGCAAAGGAATTACATCATGATTTTGATGACATTTTCAACCAGGTTATTTAAAACCAAACATTCAGGAATTCCTCTAGATAACACGTCCTTATTCTTGATCAAAAACACATTTTTTTAAAAATTTTCACAAATACAGGGCGGTCCATAAGTCCATGACAACACAAACTTACATATTTTTTAATGGAAAACTCTAAACAGTGAAACCTCTATTAACGGACACCTCTCTACAACGGACACCTCTCAACAACGGACTCTTATTCCCCAAACTTACTACATATGATATTATATAGCAAACACCTCTCAACAACGAACCCTCTACAGAATGAACGCGGACACTAAAATTAACACTTTTTTGTCATATTGCCTTAAGTATTAGGTCTCCTGCCGGATGCGACCGTGCCAGATGCAACTCGTGCCGCAAGCGACCCACCAATTTGCCTTCGTGCCACTTGCGACCCAAGTACTGATGTATCAGTGGAATATGGTAAACTTAATTTAATTTTACCATTAAATTTTATTTTTAAATTTATTTCATTTTACTATGGAATGTTGACTAACGCGTCTCTGCTAAAATTCCACAACAGTTTTGTAATTCTGGGGGAGGCCGGGATCTCCCGTACCGAATTTCACTTTCACTTTCACCCCTACAACACTGATGTTGTTGACCTGCTATGGAATGTTGACTAACGCGTTTGCATTGTTTGACAGACAAACCTCATTTATCTTGTGACTTGCAGCCACTCAACATTGTGTTAAGTTTGCTTTACAAGTGTTTTGTGCGATGGAAGAATCCTATGCTATTACAACTAAAAAAGGAAAGCATTCTTCAGTGTTTGGAGCGTATTGATACCGGGTTCATAAGACTACTCATGAAAACATATCGTGGCTGTGTATAAAAGAGAAGAAAAGCAGGTGTCGCGGAAGAGTCGAGACAACATTGCAGCATGAAATAATACCGGGCACTACTACGGAGCATTTCTGTGTACCAAATCAAGCGGAGTTGGACGTCAACAGAGCAATGCATAGCTGTAGGAAAAGAGCGAGAGAGGAAGTGTCAGTGCCGGTAAATGTGATATATAAAGAAGAATTTTCAGGACTCTATTCCCAAGGATTTGAACTCGTGACTGAAGTGCCGAAATATGACTCCGTGAAAAGTGTTTTATGTCGAGATAGAAGGGGAGCAATCGAAACTGATCAAAATCCTAAATCAAGTAATGAAATTGTGCTTCCTGATGATCTATTAAAATTGCCAGATGGAAGAAGTTATTTATTGGCTGATAAAACGATAAGGGACAAGAGAATGATAATTTTCGGAGGTGAAGATACTTGGCAACTGTTAGAGAAGCAGAACGCGACTTATTTTTTCGATGGTACACTTAAAAGTTGTCCCAAGTAGTTTAGTCAATTTTATTCCATTCACGTCGACATTGGAAGTTCTGACACAGAAACAAACGTCTGCCCTGCTGTGTATGCTCTCCTGCCTGACAAAACTGAGGACACGTACTTCCACATGCTTATGGCTATAAAAGAATCTTTTCCTTCATGGAAGCCTTCCACAGTCAAACTTGATTTCTCCAATTCAACGTGTCCTACCACACACAAATCTCAGGATGTTCATTTCATTTCAGCCAAAGTATATGGCGGAAAATCCAAACAATAGGCCTTACATCGGTATATAAAGAAAATCAAGAAGTTGCAAAGACAGCCAGAAGATGTGCTGCGTAGGCGCATATTCCACCTCAACACATTGATTATGCCTGGCTCACTATTATGGAGGACGCTCCAGAAGACGATGTCAAACTAACAGAATTTTTGGACTACTTCGTGGAGCAGTGTCTACAAAACCGTACCATTACACGGAGTATTTGGAACGTTCATCAGCAGCGACATCGCACAAACAATGCAGTAGAGGGGTGGAACTCAAAGTTAAACGCGTTAGTCGGAAGAAAGACACCCAACATTTTTTTTCTGATAGAGAAACTGAAAATGATCACGATGGAGGTCTTATTCATTTTTAAATCAAAGGAACTAGGAGAAAGTGGAACAAAAAGGAGAAAGGTCTTCAAAAAGCTCGATCAGAGAATAACAAATATTCTCAAAGAGTTCAAAAGGGGAGAAATGTTTGAGCGCATTAAGCTATGTAAATATGTTGGAATAAACACACAAGTTACGACCAGGCTACAAACCGATTGTATATATATATATATATATATATATATATATATATATATATATATATATATATATATATATATATATATATATATATATATATATATATATATATATATATATATATATATATATATATATATATATATATATAATATATAGTTGTAATGACGAAGCTTTACAACTGATTCTCTTTAAGTAGAAAATAATGAAAACTATATAAAAGTATAAAAATTAAAAAATATGGTTGCTTAAAGTCCAACTAAACCTCCTCTGGTAGCAGCTAAACTAGAATATATATATATATATATATATATATATATAGGCTAATGTGGGCTCTGGCAGACGGTACATAAGGTTTATAAACTAGGTGTAAATTAACTTAGGGTAAAATTTCCTCTCTCGAACAATGGGTCGCATGCGGCACTGAAAGCTACTAGCAGGGTCGCTACAGACACGATTTTTGCTGGGTCGCATTCGGCACGGTCGCACCCGGCACGTAATCAAGTATTATCTCTCCATAACGGAACCGTAAAAAAATATTTTAATAAAATTGAAAAAATGTGGTTTTAAATGATTCAGATGAGTTTATAATTTCAATAGGTACAGTATTTATCTTAATCACCTGTCAATCATTAAAACGGTTGAATTTATCTCGAGGATTGCGATTTCAATAGATGTTTACATTTTATTACATTTTTCATTATTTGTTCTTGTATTCAAGTAAAGTCATTTTAAGTTGTAGTTTATGTGCGGTATTAGGTAAAGATGTCTCGAAATCAACGAAAGTGTTTAACGCTAGAAGAAAAATCGAATAATAGAGTGCTCTGAAAAAACAAATTTTGTCTACGAGAATTATCTGAAAAATTTCACGTGGGAAAAACGCAAGTTAGTTCCATATTAAAGTTTTGTCCTATGGAGAGTACCAAATTACAAAACAGAAATTTCGAAATAAAAAGCAAACAACTCTTGAACAATATTTTACAAAAAGAATGTAAATACTATGAAATATATTATGTAATAAATAATTTCATTCAAAATATAACACTTTTAAGCAATCAAATTCAACCATTGAATAAAGAATAGCTTTCTTTATTCAATGAATTCAACTCTCTCCTTAGCGGACACATCTCTATAATGGACAATATTTCTACTCCGTAGTTGTCCGTTATTAAGAGGTTTGACTGTATATTATTCCAGATTTGAATTCTCCTCGCTTCGTATATTACCTCAACAAACTTTTAGCATATTGTACTGAGTGCTTTTAAATATATGATAATTCCTTCACATGATTGGACATGTGTTGAACACACTTTATCTTTCAAGAACAAACGAAATTAATTATTATTTCAGTAGGATATTTTATGTAAATGGTCTATTTTATTTTTATGCATCCGATGGCTACACGAAATATCAGAAGTCGTATACGGTACGGTCCAAAACGAGAATGGTAGATTTTCTCGAAATTTTGAAATAGAACACCCTATATTTTTCATCGGCATGGGATAGCTTATTTGTCACTCTATCGATTTTATTAAGCATTCCCTACATCCAAACCCACTCGTTTTTTAGTTAAATTCGTCTTTATCCGAAACTGCGGGTTATTAATCAAAACTAGGCGTAAAAGTGATATATTTTAAAGGGAACACCTGTATATTTTCTTCCTATTGGCTGCGGAATAAAGTACGCAACATCTTTTATGTTTATAATTATACTGATTGGCTTCAAAGTTTGAGAGATATTTATCAAAAGCTGTTATTAGACGTAGCAAACTTATGAACAATTTTATTTCAAAATTATTGTGACATTGTTAACGTATGTAAAAATAAACTTTTTGATATTAATTTAACATTTCAATATTTTTTAATTAAAATCTATGTTCGATATGTCTTCCGTTTTGTTGGAGACACAACTGAAGGCGGATTTTAAAAGACCTTGCTACTCTTCTTAATATGTCGGGCGTAATCCTTACATGCTGTTGCGCCCCCCAGGTACCCTATCTTGAAAAGCGTAATTTGAACTTATTTGCAATAATTGCAAATACAAGAACAAAACAATCGCTGAGGTAAGTGTTGCATCATGATGACAGGTAAAGAAAATATGAAACTACTCAAATTAAAGTCAACGAGCTTTGCGCAATGGTGGTTCAGCCCATTAATATACTATTGTGGGAAAGGACCCCCAATAACACCCACTTTATTCATAAATGAGTAATTGCACAAGTACATTAATAAATCGAATAACACAAAAAAACAAAGAAAGGGTTAAATATATAACAAAACACCTTTAAATCCGGTTAAAGTGAATAAAAAGCAGTTTAGTTACACAGAAACGAAATAAAAAAAACACATGTAGTCACACCCATAATTGGGTCATAAATAATCAAAATAAAAATCATAATAAAAATTGTAATACCAAACATGCGGTCCTTTAAAACCAATCATGCCGGTCTTTAATTAAATAAGCACATTTAACAATAAAGCAAATTACGGTACATATAAAATGCAACAGTAAAATTGGACAGGTAAAGGCAAGGACAAAAGAAAACAGACAAGAAATTTACACGTACCCAATTGTTTAGTGACTACCAAAGCACAAAATACATACCTAAGTCAAATTACAATAAACCACATACAAAGAGAAATTAACTCGCAGGCAAATAATTCTACCTAACAACTGACACAAAAAAAAAACTGCTTAAAACAAAGCCTTACAAGGGTAAGTTATAAATAGATCACAACATTGTGACCGATATATAAATTTGAGGGCGTTAGAAAAATACAGTGCACAGGTTACACATTCTTCTATACAGCAATAAAAACAATAAAAATAAAATTCGACGTGTTTCATGGTCTGGCCCGAGAGTGTCTACCTACTTGGCAATTGCCTTTTACAATTAATGACCAAAGCGGTATCATGTACCCGTTCACCAGCCACCTCTACACAAATATAAATATATAATACCAGAGTGAGGGAGCCCTGTACTGTCTTTTATTTTAGCGGATTTCCGCTTACAGAGCACGCGTGCGAACGAGATACCTTCGCAAGGCAATCTTTGATTCTTTTAATACGTTACGTAGGCTGGTAAAATGATTGGCTGCGAGCTTTCATTTACATAAAAATACCTTTTTACACTAGAATAAATATGCCTTTAATTGATCACAGACACAAATCGTTAACATACGCGGTTTAACTTCAAAAAGGGTAACTGTTATTTATAGATTAATATTTGAAAAACACATTACAACGAACCCCCGAAAGAAAAGACAACTTAGTGTTGGCGAATTCAAAAGAAAATGTACACGCAAGAATTATTTTAAAGACAAACTGTTTACTATGAAGGTATTTAATTAACCCAAAAATCGATCTGGCTCGATTGACACTCTAACTGTAACTAACTTTCCCCCAATTTCAGACCTAACCATCTTTACTCGCACAATGAACCCCCATTTTTCAATAGTAATATAAAAACAAGATGGCCGAATCTTAAGGACATTTCAGTCGTCGAACGATCTCTTTTTTATCAATACCGCGTAGTACAGTCATAAAACTATATGTAATGACTTGCGAGTTACATAAATCTTAGTGGGATTTGTCGTCTATATATTATGTGCAGTTCAATTATTGAATTGAGGATGAAAATAGTTTTAACAAGTTGTTTAAAATGTTTCAATTTTTACCTTCCAACCTACACACATACATACATTTAGGTATAGAACGTTATACAATGGACTATTTTTCACTATCGCTAAATCGATTTATTTGCTCATTTTACGTTTGACAAAGTTTTACCAAGATCCGCTTAGATGCCAGTGTGCGTGCGTGCATACGGACGTGTGTTTTTTGCTTATGTTCATCATCGTGTCCGTGTACATGTTCGCATTCCTTCGTGTGTGTCTGTGTTTGTAGACTCTTAATATAGTCAAAAGGGCCCTGATCAGGGGACGAGGACCGTAAATACGTCATAAAGGGGTTGAAAGCCACAAAAAAGGGGCGGGGTCACGTGGTAAATGTGGGCGTGACTTACCCCACTCAATTTATCCTATTCTGGCCACCTTCTACTATTAACAAACTGCTTAAACTGTATTATCAAAATTTTTATGGAAGCGGGCAGCTTTGGAATTTTGTTTTCAACTTAGCATGTCGATGTCTATTAACCTCTATCTGACATGAAATTTTAAACGTCTATTCATGGCCGTCTATAGTAACAGACGGCCATCGTCTGTATAACAGATTATTGTTTTTACAATGTTGTCTATTTTCGTTATGAACGTATTAAGAAAGAAATTGCTAATTATCCTATAAAATTATTATTATTAAAATTATTTCATTTCTTTCATTATCCACTTTGTAGGTTGGAAGGTCGTATGCACCTGTGTGGTAATAGAAATAAATTACACTTAAGGGAAAAACAAACTTATTTACGACAGGTTTACTAACTAAACCTCAATTGTGACTTCGATACTAATAAAAATCTTGATACTGTATCATTAAAAACACTCTACTTTGTTAAAAATAGTACAAGATTAATGAAAAATTTTATTTAGCATACCAAATTCAACAAACAAAACCTCACCATAGTGCATTACATGTAACAAACTTCTTTATTGTCCTTTAATGGAGATATTTGCTCCTGAACCCCATACTAATTATTGAAATACAATTAGTGTCATTAATTAGTAAACAATTTAATAGTAATATTCAGGAGAGTACAGTGATGAATCAACTCCTTACATAAATAACGCTGAAATTGTTAACAAATTAGATGTTTTCTAAAAAGATAATATGCATAAGTAATTATATAATGAAACCTTAATACATATTACATACTTATTAAAACTTATTATATACATAACAACGCAATTGTAGTTAATAAAGTACTAGCCAACATCATATAACCTGTTTTCCGTACCCCTGATATAGTCAAAAAACGTGCAGTATCCCAAACAATATGTCTAATACCATTACAAAAATGATAAGCAAATGGCAAAGCAAGAATAAATTTTAAAGCCAGTATTGTTGCACCACTTGGATGTGCAGCTTCTAATGCTTCAACATATGTAGATAACTTGTTAGGTAAGACTAATGCTCCAGTACCTAACATAATGGTATACCCAGCCAGTACACCACCTTGAAAAATAAAATGTGAAAAATGTTAGTAAATTTTAAGATTTACCTGTAATGCGATGAGTTATTGATAATGTACTATGAAATTCGATTGCATACATGCCGATTGGTGAAAGTGGTCTTTCTAGATTCCTATTGTGCGTATCATGATTATCATCTCGAACTGGTTCAGTTATCGATTTTAAAGTTACATGTCGAGATAACTGAAGAAAATTTGGTTTTTTGATATTGTGTAAGTGAATAGATAATTTATGACCAGCCAACCTAGAAATTATGTAATATAATTTAAATTTTGTTTAGGAGATTTACCTGCAAACAGCGGACATTTCAACGTATTGTCTCAAAAAAGAATGATTCTAAAATTGTCAGGTGAAACTAGATTTAAGGGGTTAATTGTAATCCACATAGAAATATTTGCTTTGTAGCAGTTACTGGCATGTACTACTTAAAAATGTTGCATTTTAAGGTTTGATTACACCATCAATGTTAACTGTTGATGAAATAATATGGAAATAGGTTTATTTAATTTATTTATATTGTATCTATAAATAGCATATTTGAAAATAATTATTATGATTTCTATTGGAAGCAGAACTCATTACGTAAAAAGATCACAGGTTAATACAATATTAATGAAACATGGTGGATATGTACCTTTAGATTTTTTTTTTTTGTAACGTTAGAGAAATATGAGTATAGATGGCGCGAATTTTATCAAATTGTTTTGATTTTTTAATTCAGGTGCTGCCCCCAAACAAATGACATAAAAATAAGATATGGTATTTTATTTAACTGTTGTCTAATTTATCAACATTTAGCTGCCCCTCATTTATCTAACGATTTATATTAAAAATGTGAACTGAATACATAATTGGAAATAAGAAAATAATTTTGCCAACACTCCCATAATACATTTATTTACACCATCTTCAGGTATTTCTGTATCACCTAAATCTAAGCCCACTTATTTCTTCTTTTTTAGAACTTAACACATAAAATGCCTTTTAAACTAAAATTAAAGAAATCACGACATTATAGTGTCGTTTCAAAATCATTATTTGTGATATCAGTTGAAATGTTAGATGGTACAAATATTGAATGCACATTATCTTCGGAAAATAGTGGTCAAGACTGTTTAGATGTTGTGTGTCAAAAACTGGGATTAAACCAACCGAAATTTTTTGGATTGCAATATTTAGGTCGATATAAAGATGCAAATTTGTGTTGGTTAGAATTAGATCGTCCTATAAAACGACAACTTGATAAGCATGCAAAGAGTTTGTCTGTTTATTTACGGGTAATGTATTATGTAGTATCAGGATGCCGATTATTAAATGATGAAGTTACAAGGTAAATGCTATTTAGAAATTAGTCATCTGTTGTATAGGTTTACTTTAGATCTCATTATTTTTTACAATTAAAAATGGACGTAATTGAGGGACGCATATGGTGTAATCCTCAACAAGCAATTGAATTAGCGAGTTATTGTATGCAAGCCGAATTTGGTAATTTCGATGCAGAGCGTCATACAGCACATTACCTTAAAGATTTTCAATTATTTCCAAAGGTATCTTTTATTTTAAATTACTTATATCATTAAGTTTTTTATTTTTAGAGCTTTACTGATACCTGTTTATTAGAGTCCTTAACTGAGGCGGCTAGTCGGCAGCATGCGCTTTTACATAATTTATCTCAAGGTACCGCAGAAGAATATTATATTTGTGCCTGTCAACGATTAGATGGCTATGGACAAGAAATATTTACAGTTAAAGATAATAATGGAGAAGAAGTAATTATAGGAGTTTCGTTAACCGGTGTTACTGTTTCATATCCTTCAGGCAAAGAAGGGCGTAGTTACGGGTATTAATTTATACAATGTGATATTTTCAATCTAGCAGATTTTGTTTAGGTGGATTGATATTAGTAATGTTATTAATCATAAAAAAGATTTTACGATTGAATCCGTGGTTGGTTGTGATAAAGCTGAATTTCATTTTGCTGATGTAGAAACTGCAAAAAATGCGTGGCGTTTCTGCGTGTTACAGCATATGTTTTTTCGAGAATATGAAATGGATGCTAATACAGAATCGTGTGATAAAGACCCACCTGTATTTCATCAAGCCAATGCTGATGTGAGTTTAATTCTACAGTATTTTATAGGATTACATGAAATCATTGAATAAAAAGAACTTTTTTATTGACAATTATTTGAGTATTGGTGCTGACATCTAGCAGACAGTAGCAATTTTTAATGTATAAACGTGAAATGTTGCTTGAGTCTCGTTAGTTAGCAAACAAACGGAGATTCTGGTAGAAACTACAAGTTTGTCTTAGAACTTAGATGGATGACAGGTAAGTAATAACGTGGGGTGTGTGTTCCTATCATGCTTGAAAACAGTATTTCTGTATGATTTTTATAGAATGAAGAATTCTGAATTTAATTCTACTTCTTCTATTTTTGTACCTAACTACGTTATATTTTTACTTGCATTATTAAGCAAATTTATTATATTTTTGGGTTACAAGAATTAACCAATAAAGTACAGGGTGTCCACTAGCCTTGGAAATCGGGAATATCGGGAATTATGCTTGAATTTTGGAAGACAGCTTGAAATATTCTTATTTTGGTCGGGAATTTTTTTTTAAGAATAGGGAACTAACTGCGTCATTTTGCGTGAAGATAATGAGGTAAACATTATAAGATCGATTTTGCCGGTTTGTCTATAATAAAAACTCGCTCGACCGTCAACTCGCAAGATGGAAGAATAAATTATTATTTTTCATAACGAGGTAGTACGTTTTGTGGACTTGAGGGTCTGTATTTCGTTTTCAGTGGCAATATCACTCATTCGCTTGTTTCTCTCAGTGGAGTGGACTTCTAGTTGCTCATGCACGTGCCGCTCTATGCTAAGTTACTGTGGCAGAGAGCATTAGAAAAAGCCAAGTCGCAAAATGGTGGGTTGTTGAGATGATTGACTGTTCACGTGTGTTTATGTGGTTTCCTGTAGGTTATTTATTTGAAGTTACATCGTTAAAGGTAAGTAGAATTTTATGCTGAGTTTTGTAATGTTTGTTATTTTCTTGCCAATATTTAAATGTTTCGCTTTAAATTTCGAAATTGATTTAACCTTGCCATCGTGTTTAGTGTTTATGAAAATTGTGACACCGTACTTTAACTCAACGTTTGAAGTAAATTTACGATTAAATGTAATGTTTTTAATGCTTATGCAAAACTGTTGTTACACAAAAACTGAAAAAAATGAAATAAACCACAAAAATTTACACAGTAGGAAAGGAATAAAATATGTCCACAGAACAGATTTGAAAACTGAGAAGACAGCCCAGGCCTACCATACTTTATTACAAACTCAAGTGGTTGTTTTGAGCTGTCAGTTCAGTCCTTAATGATCTGCCTAGTCAGTAATAAAAAGCCTTTCCAATAATTTTTATTGCTCTTACTATTATTGCAGGTAGTCCTGGCAACATAGTTAATCATGTGGCATGGGAAAACAAGTTTCCAAGATCGATGGCTTTCTGATCCAGAAGTTTCCGGTTGAGTTAAGAGATGTGCTGGAGATTCTACAGCTTCATGTGCTGGTCAGATGAAAGAAATGAAATTGTCAGCTCAGAGTGCCATTGAAATGATTCCCCATTTAAAAAAATATGTGTCTGGTTTGGAAAAGAAGTCCAAACCAAATACGAAAGGTTTCAAAATAATGGAGGAACATTTGAAGGATCCATTACTTGGAGCAAAATAGTGTTTTTTAAGACCCTTGCTGCAGATGTACAGGGTGGTTCTTTTTTGATGTTTTCTTGTGGGAAGTACCCTTTCTATTACAGATAGACATAAAGTAATATGGGGTCCTTATGATCGATTATGTTGATCCAACAGTCATAATCAAGATATCTCTGACTTGAATAACTTTTTATTTCTAAATGTATCGACAAACTGTAAAAACATTCTTATGGCACTTTTTTAAGTAGAATCCATTAGTGCATTCACATTTTTAATACCTCCTTAATTTAAAAAGATATGACAAAGTTTCATTTTTTTGTATAGAAATCATAGTTGTCTATGACATTTTAAATGTCAATTTTTGTGCTTTTCAAAATATATAACACTTCTATGCTATTTTAATAATTGATTGATTTTTTGTTTTTCTTATTTAAATTTTGTATTAAGAATACACAGTAGGCATAGGAGGCTGAGATTTATTTAAGTAAAAACAAATGATACCTATATGTCAAATAATAAATTAAAAATCAGAAGTGTACAAACAAAGTGATCTTGGAATTTAGTTATTAACATGCCTAATTATATAAATTCAGAAAAATGTTGCATGTTATTCAAGGTGATAAGAATGTGGCATTGGAAGTATATTTACAAAATTTTCCTGAAAGGCAGCAGCCAAATAAAATATTTTTGAATGATATGGTTAATAGAAATTAAAATTTTGCTAGCTCAAAACAATATCTTAATTAATTTTAGGTTACAGAAAAATTTAAGTGAATTCGTTCTTTTAAAATCCCGTCTAAAAATTTACTTTAAACGAAATTCTGAAGAAAATTCAATGGTCGTCTCAGGGCAAGTCGCGCAGAGCCAACAACTTCATCTAGACAAATGGTTAATCTAGGCGTGTCTCAAGCAAAGCCCTTCAATTTTAAAGAAACAAATACCATTGCTATAGAATTCGGAAAGAACATTTTTGACTATAGAAGACAGAGGCGCTGTACTGAGTTTTGTAACTGGTGTATGTCAGTGCCAAAATATACCTAATTTTTCAAACTCTATTGCATGGTCAGACGAGGCGCATATCAGTAGTGATGGTATTTTAATAATTACAATTTACCTTACTAGGCAGATACTAACGCTCATGTCAATGTTGTTCGCAGGAGCCAAGGAAATGTGGAATAAATGTGGTGCTGCATTAAAACGGACGTTTTATTATCACATGTATGAAGGAACATTAAACTCAATAAAATATCTCGATATTCTAATTCATTTGGAGGATTTCTAGAGTCTTCCTTTAGCACAGTGGTTCCCAAACTTATCTAAAGCGCGACCACTTTTGGTAAAAAGTTGTTGACGACCCTATTTCTACTAGTAACTAATAGTTCTTCTGTCAGACTAGCATTTACAATAAAAAGTCGACTGTACATTGTACACTGCGACATCTTTGTGTCTACATCGCAATACTTTACCATGACATTCAAAGGCTCTCTTTACTTCGGTACTAGATGGCACTCTAGAACGTTCTCATGGCCTCGTTTTGGCTTTATATAAGCGGCGATGTAACTACAGAATATAGAAGCTACACGTAGGTTCTATATTCTTAAAGAGATTTTAATGTATTTGAAAAATATGTAGTCCCCATATGAAAAACAATTTTCCGATTCTATTTGGCTTATGAAACTAGGTTTCCTTGCTGATATTTTCAACAATGAAATATTTTGAACAGAAATTTTCAAGGTCTTGACATTAATATAATTACAACCACAGATAAAATTAAGGAGTTTATAAGAAAAATCTATTTATGGTTGACTTCACTTGGCAAGAAGCAGCTCGATTCATTCCAGTGCATTCAGAAAATTATAGAAGATGTATCCAATTACAGTGCTACAAATCTTCAACTAGTTTTGCAGGTATGAAAGTTACTTTGCTCAATTTAAAACAGCAGCTCTGTGATTATTTCCACAAAGATATTCAAAACAGTTACGACAGTTGCAGAGGGATACTGAATCCATTGTTAGCATTCCTTTCAACATGTTAAAACACCAATAAACATGAAAGAAAAACTTATTGAAATATCAAGTGATGGAATGTTGAAGCTCAATTTTATTCCCAGAATCCGGACGAATTTTGGGCCATTCCATTCATAACATCATATTTATGTGAGTTACGTTTCGCGGCTATGACTGCCATTAAAACTAAAGTGAGAAATCGTCTGTACTTGAAAACGATATAATTGTGTATTTCAAATGCACAGTCTAGATTTGAAAGACTAGTTTAAAAAAACAGACGTATAGGTCTCATTAACATTATGATATTTGTCTCTATTTTTCTCTACGGACTTATTAATATTTAGTTTTGTTTCATTTGATAATTAACTGTTAATTTTTAGTTATTTAGTTTTATTTACGGCGTTATTAACATAAAAATACATGATTTAACAAAGTGACGTTTTTGTCTTATTTTAGAAATTTCCGCCGACCAACCTAGTACCTAATTGCGACCAAGGGAGACACTGCTTTAGCACAATATTGCAATGTCATATTTCACCAAGACGGACCTCCCGTACATAATTCCTGTGTAGTTAGTGACTACTTAAATTTACATATTCTAATAGCTGGATGGGAATGACAGCACCAATTTTGTGACCTGCTCCTTCACCTGATCTTTCACCTCTAGATTTCTTTTTATGGGTTTTTAAAAACATATACAAAAGAACTAATAATACTGTGAATGAGTTAAAACAAGGTGTTCGTGTGGCTTTTACACCATTATCTATATATAACTATAAATTCAATTAGAAGACGATGAAGTCTGCATCCGAAAAAGGGGTGTGTTGGTTATATTGATATTTTGTGCCGATATTTTTGTTGTTTTATAGAGTTAGATGTTTACATACGTATAAAAATTGATTTGCTGTTAGATTTTCATAATTTTTGATGATGTTATATTGTTTATTTTCATTTCATTTCAATTTGCATTTGTTACCATTCCTTAAGAACAACATTACAATTAAACTTATTGGAATTACAAAATGTTTCTAAAATATTTTACTGGAAGTTTTTGAGTAGAATATCTTCATTCAATTTCTAAGCCAACTGTTATCCAATTAAGAAAAACTTAAAAATCAATTAATTATTAAAGTAGCATAGAGGTGTTATGTATTTTTAAAAGCACAACTTTGTCATATCATTTTAAATTAAGTATTAAAATGTGAATGCACTAACAGATTCTACTTAAAAAGTGCCTTAAGAATGTTTTACAGTTTGTTGATGCGTTTAGAAATAAACAAGTTATTCAAGTTTTTCAAAATTGCCCATCACCCCATATTACTTTTTGTATATCTGTAATAGAAAGGGTAATAAGAAAACATCGAAAATGAACCACCCTGTACAACCTTTTTTAACAGAGTTCCAAAGTAATAAGCGATTAGCTCGATGTCTGTATACTAGTCTAAGAAACGTTTTATTGAAAGAAATGGAAACATTTGTGCTACCAGAGAAAGCGTCTTTATCTGCTCAAGTGTTACAAAAAAGTGAACATTTCAAAGTGCCGATCGACATAGGAATACTAGTTAAATGTCAGATAGGAAGAAATAAAGACAGTGTTATCATGCTTCAGGTAAATACTTTCAAGCAAGAATGAAGAAATGGTCTAAAATGCTTTGTTGATAAAATGTTAAATAAGTCACCATTGTGTATGGAAGCCACAAAACTTATCACAAACATTGATCCATCCATTTCGTCTACCAATGTAGAAGTTGAAAGATTTGAAAAACTTGCTATTCTGTTGACAAATAGTAATTTGATTAGTTCCCAAACAGCAGAAAAAACACTAAATGAGTTCAAAACCATCTGCTCAGAGGCATCTGAAGAAATGAAAAATTTTAAAAGAGTGGAGAAAACTGAAAATGGTCAAAAGATCAGATTTAGGTTTAATCATTTTTGAACTGATTTGTTGAATAAAAATGGATTAGCTCAAAGTGCTCCTGAAGTAGTTGTAAGACATATTTACTTACACATGACAACACCCAGGTTGAACGAAGATTCTCAATAAATACAGAATATCTCATGGACAACATGAAAGAAAGATCCTTAGTATCAGTGAGGATTGTCCATAATTCAGTTCAGCTCCACTGGGCAGTTGAAAAAGTTCCTATCACCAAAACCTTAATTTTATCCTGCAGAAATGCTAGTGAGAGATATAAAGAGGCTTTAAAGGAACAAAAAAGTAAAACTAAAGAAGAGACAGAAAAAAAAAACAAATGAGAAGAAACCAGCTCTTAGTTAAGGAATTAGAAGAAAAGAAAATGAAGCTAGAAAGGAAGCAGATATTATTGAAAGTAAAATTTCAAACCTATCAAAGTTTTAATTTAGGCCATATATTTTATCATATCAAACTTTTAAAAGCTAAAGGATGTACAGGTTGTCCCATTTCAGTATGTTTTACGGGGTATCTCGCTTATTTTTTAGGTTAGAACCTTGCGGTTTTTGCGACACCGTGCTACTTTTTAATGAAACCAAAGATGCAATAATCAAATTTGCCATAGCCATCTTAGTTTTTGTGCTACAGGGTGATTTTGGAAAAATTGCATTTTTAGTCATCCCCTGTAACTCTGTTATTGTCAGTCATATTAAAAAGTAAAACTGATATTTGTAGATTTTTTACGTAGAATCCAGTGGCGATACTCAGATTGTCTTTAGAGGTCACAACTTTTGAGATATTGACATAACCTACTTTTTTTTAATGGGACACCCTATATATTTTTTTAAAATCTTTTTCCCCTTGCCAAGAGCTTTTCAAAAATATAGCATAGTCTATATTTATTTTCATAAATAATGTGACAAAATGATTTTTTCTATAATTTACATTGATAAAAAACCAAAATAATTAATTAATCACAAATATTGTTCAAATTGCAGACCATTATGTCTCCTACAAGTTTCACAAAGTTTATAAATTCTTTTAATACCATTTTCCAAAATAAATGATTGTTTTCGTAATCCTGCAAAAGCATTTTCGTTGCAATTTTTAATTGTTGCATGTTGATATATTGCCTTGAATAAATTTTATTCTTTAAATACCCCACAAAAAAAATCCAAAACCGAGAGATCCGGTGATCATGGTGGCCATCAAACAGATCCATTTGTTCCAATCCATCTCCTGGGAAAACGTTCATTTAGCCAGTTTTGTATTATTCTAGCATTGTGGGCTGGAGCCCCATCCTACTGGAAGAATATATCGTTCAGTGAGTCAGTGGAATATCTTCTAAAATGTTCATAGTTTTTTCTTGTAGAAATTGTAAGTATCCATTAGAGTTTAGGTTTTCTTCATAAATCTTGTAAACTATTTTTCGGTTAAAAATAAAGCAGCAGATATTAAATCCGAACCTGCCTTGACGCTCTCTAGGAAAAATCACGTGGGTGTTTTCTTGACTCCAAAACCGCGAGTTGTGTCTATTAAGAATTACCGAACTTGTGAAATGTGCCTCGTCTGACCAAATTATTTTTTTCAAAATTATTGTCCTGAGTTTTCATATTTATAAACCAATTGCAGAACTCAATCTACGTTCAGCATCCCCAGGGTGCAGATGATGAACAAGTTTATACTTGTAGGGTTTGAATTTATGTTTTTTAAATCCTTGCACTGTTGTTTTAGACACACCGGTCTCTTCATCTATTTTCATGCACGAGGTTTTAGGAGTGGCTTGAACAACTGCTAAAACGTTGATCTCTGATTCCTCGTTCTCTTTGTTGTAAACTCGGGGTCGAGGTTTGTCAAAACATCCATGTTGGCAAAGATTAAATTTTAATTTTGAAATATTCTTCTGTCGGGTTGTCTTCTTTCAGGATATCTATATGACAAAATAGGTATATAAAATAAATACAAATTCAAAGATAAAGATTAACTGACCTGTTCAGATAGAGTTCTAAGGCCTGGTCTGCGTTTTCATTAGATAATATGAAGCAGGTATTCATATCATATTTCTCAAAGTTTTCAAATTTTGGTTTCAAGCCATATTAAAAATAATTAAACAACAACAACAAGAACAAGAACGATAACAATAAACAAAACAACAAATAACAATAAATATCAGCACTAAATTTGGGCAAATGTAACCAGGAATAATTTGAGAGAAGTAGAAACTTCAAAAATCAAATACCTAAGTAATGGCAGAACGTTAATTATTTTGTTTTTGCGTTACCATGGTTACCCACGGCTATCCACTATTATCAATGTAAATTATAGAAAAAATCATTTTGTCACGTATTTATAAAAATAAATATAAACTATGCTATATTTTGAAAAGCTCTTGGCAAGGGAAAAGATTTTAAAAAATATATAGGGTGTCCCATAAAAAAAAGGTTATGTCAATATCTCAAAAACTGTGACCTCTGAAGAAAATCTGAGTACGCCACTGGATTCTACGTAGAAAATCTACAAGATGGCTATGTCAAATTTGATTAGTGCATCTTTGGTTACATTAAAAATAGCACGGTGTCGCGAAAACCGCAAGGTTCTAACCTAAAAAATAAGCGAGATACCCCGTAAAACATACGAAAATGGGACAACCTGTACATAGTGAAAATTTTTATGTAGACTTTTAAAATGTAATAAAGACTGTTTATGACAACTAATGAGTCTTCTTCATTGTCAGTGTTCAGAGTAAATATATCTTTAAGTTATCAATTAGGATAGCTTTAGTCCTAATTTTTTGTCTATATACCTCCAAAAAGGTAAAGCCTGATTTTCAAACAATAAAACATGTGAAAGTGAAAACATAAAATTTATGAATAAACTCAATAAAGTAAAAATTAAAAATTAAAAATCAAATAGTAGTTTTATCTATGTAAAATAAAATGTTTGAATGTCTTCAATGTTTACTTTTACTAATCCGGTTTTTTTATTATTGTACTTAAACACGGGTAAGATTTGCCGCAAATGTTATAGAGGGTCCTTGAAAATTCATAGTTTCAAGCCTTAACAACCTTCAAATATGGTTGAATTTCATTTTCCTAAATGAGTGGACACCCTGAAATATTTTCTATTTTAATTTTAGATGCTATTAGAAGAGTCATGCTTTTTGTAATCTTTTAGATTAAAGTGTTAAATGCACTCGTTATTATATTTGTTATTTCTCTAATCTTTTGTGTTTGTTAAAAATCTTACATAAACATTACCTTTAATACTTTTTCTGTTTGTACAATTTTTGAATTTGATGTCATCAATGCTAATTTCATGTAAGTAATTAAGGTAAAGAATTTTTTTTAGATGAGATATGTAGGGTTAATTGAAATTTTTTAACCTATAAATTGTTTTGACAAAGATTACAAAATATAAAGAGATTTAATGCTATACAAATATGTTTGCTTCTAATGAAATTGGCCGCTAGGGTGTTAGTATCTCATCCCTCTAGTAGTCGATTTCAGTACCAATGAAGTTATTGAGGTAAAATAATACAGGATTCTACTTTAGAGTTTTTATTTTATTGTGATGCCGTGTTGCCAATGCTCAAAACGAATATTTTCATACACATAATAAAGCATAAATATTATTTTTGTACATTAAAAATATGAGTATTGTTACACGTCTAAACGCACTAGGCGTCGTGCAGGATTACCGAAGTAGTAAGCGGGTTGCCAAGTCAGTTACAGTGGAAATGGGCTAAGTCGATATAAGGAGTAAAATGATTACTTACCATAAATCTACAACTCCCAATGCTCAGTCTAGTCTTTAGGCGCCACCACAATCTTAAATTTGTCTAAAATAAATAGTCTTAGGCGGGATGTTAAATTAATCCTATCTCACTGTGGAGGACACGATTGTTGCGGTAATACATGATGATTGGACCTACATTATAAAAATATTTAGGTATATACAGGGTGATTGACAAAAATATGCCGACCCAAACCTACGTTTTTTTAATGGAACACTGTATATTTTTGCATTTTTTGATTCACTGTTACATTTAGAATAAAAGTATAGAAATTTGTATCTGTATCACTAACCGTTCTGCAAATATCGTCACTTTAGTACCAAAATAGACTTAACTTTGGAACCACGATGCCAGCGTTGTTACCACGATTTTGTAAATCTGTTTATGCTACCGACTATTAATTATAGTATACTAACAAACAAACTGGGATTTTTTTCGAAAACATGTAATACTATACATAATGATTAACTTACGCGAAATGTAATTTTTCTCAATTTTTTCAAATGCAACACCCTGTATATTTTTACATTTCGGTTCCCGTAAAAAGTAGATACTAATTGATAATAGGTTTCATAGCCATAAAAAATATTGACGCTTTGTTTGAAAATATTGACATACAGACAAATAAAACAAAATCCAGAGCAAATAAGAAAATACGAATGGCAAATAAATTCTTTAACTGATAGGAAAACTTAATTAATAACTAAACAATAAAATTATTCTCTAAGTTGAACAAGTAAACATAAACGAATAAAACCATAAATTCAAATTAAATGTTCAAAATGCTGACCACGCCTAGCTAAACACTGTCAATTCGCTCGGTAATCGAAAGATTCACTCGCAACAACATTAGAGGCGAAATGGATTGAAACGCAGCTCTAATTCTATTTTTCATATCTTCGCTTGTGGTGAGAGGATGTTGGAAAACTTTTCTTTAACGTAGCCCCAAAGGAAGAAATCAAGGTGTAAGATCCGGTGATCTGACTGGCCAATTTTGCACATCACCTGGTCCTATCCACTAAACTTACAAACATTTAAAATCGCAATTTCTAGTAATTTCAAAAGGGTGATTTTATTCTGGTGAATAAGTTTACAAACATTTAAAATCGTAATTTCTAGCTAACCTATTCAGAGCCGAAATTGAAGCTGCAGTTTTGTCTACCCATAAGAGGCCTCAGCAATGCACAGAGTGATGGTCAGCATTTCGAGCATTTACGGGGCATTAAAACCTTCCTCCTTTAAATCGGTCCTTTTAGGGCCTTACATAATAGAAACAATTCCAGAAAAATATAGTTAAAAAAATAAAAATTTAAGGGATTTTCGTATAAAGTTTTCTTTGGCCGATATTTTAGGTTAGGAACAAGATATCGAGATGCGGTTTTCGAGCTTGTTTAGGCATCATTTAGCTACTTGTTCATGAAAAAAGTCATACCAATGCATTTAATTTTTTGCGAAAATTAACCGTTTCTATCGGAATGTCGAACAAAGCCCTCTAGCGACGCCATGTGAAACTAACTAAACTTCAATTATTTTAACATTTGTAGCCCAATAAAAGCTCATTTCAACGCGCCCAAGTTTGTTAAAATGGGATTAGCTGTTTCGAAGATTTAAGGAAACCTTTGATTACCCCCATCACGTTATTTTTATAGATACGTCAAAAAAGTGCCAAACAAAAAGTTCAGATTATCCTCGATTTCAAAGATTAGTTATTTTTCTATTAGGTTATTATAGCAGAATTCACAGAAACATCACATTTTTAGATTCAAGATTGCAGTTACCTAGCGGCCATTTCATATACTTGAAAATATTTTCCAGGTTTTTGTATTGGGCGTTTTAGTAATACTTTTTTTGCGCAAGCCTCTACGTTGGATAGTTTCAGATACAGTACCTTGCATTCTTAGTTGGCCACCTGTACATAATACTATTTTGTACAGCTTCTAACACTTTCTTTTATTTTCTTTATAAATGTGTAAATGATTGGTTTACACCGGTTTTCTGGTCCTTTCTTAAACATAACCATTTGCAAACATAGTTTGCTTCTTAACATTTTAACTGCAGTTCTGCCCTATTTTCGCTCATAGTATAATTTAGTGACCTTTCCTGTGTTAGGTAACACATTGCTTAGAAATTTCATAATACCATCGAGTCTTGACAAAACGTTTATTTCTGGACATCTACTGTTTATAAGGATGTATGTATTTGTTTTTAACATTAGCTTTTACAAAACACTACAATGTATTTGTTGTAAAGAAGAAAATTATTTTCTCTCTCACTCTCAATGTGGATTATTCTATGGAAATTTGTCTAATTAGAAGTAACAATAAACATTCCCAAAACTAATAACACCGAGGTTGAATAAAAGCTTCGTTACAACTACGCCATTTGGCCTTTCCTCTGTAAAAACGATTTTTAGTGGCTTCAACCAGATAAAGTTCAATTCCTCGAGTTTTTCATATATGGACATGGCATGGTATTAACGCCTCACAGCCAAACACGCTTATTTTTACGTTTACTCAAACTCGTCCTAGACCTGGATTTCGTATTAAGAATGATCTCGATTCTCTAATGGCTGTTTATTCGTATTTGTATTACTTGAAGTAAGATATATTGTATGTCTCAATCGGGACTTTGTTGAAGTATTCAATCGTAGCCATATATCGTGCCCCTAGAGTATGGTTTTTACATATTGCAGTGCCACAAATAAAAACAAAATCCAGAGCAAATAAGAAAATACGAATGGCAAATAAATTTTTAACTGATAGGAAAACTTAATTAATAACTAAACAACAAAATAATTCTCTACACCTAAAAGTAAGTTGAACAAGTAAACATAAACGAATAAAACCATAAATTCAAATTAAATGTTCAAAATGCTGACCACGCCTAGCTAAATACCTTGCAATTCGCTCGGTAAACGAAAGATTCACTCGCAACAACATTAGAGGCGAAATGGATTGAAACGCAGCTCTAATTCTATTTTTCATATCTTCGCTTGTGGTGAGAGGATGTTGGTAAACTTTTTCTTTAACGTAGCCCCAAAGGAAGAAATCAAGGGGCGTAAGATCCGGTGATCTGGCTGGCCAATTTTGCACTTAACCTGGTCCTATCCATGGTGGAATAAGAGTATGGTGCGCTACATAAGTGTACGAATTTGGAGAGGCCTCGCGCATTACGTCACGTTGGTTACAAAGTATCCGTCAGTTACCACGCATACCACGCGGTTCACCTATAGCTGAGCGTTAGAATTATCTATAATATCAAAGTCTGGGTTTGTTTGTGTGTTTCGTTTCTTATTTTGAATTGTGACTTTATATAAATACAATGCCTATTTGTGTGGTAGCTAAGTGCGGTAATTACACTCGTAAAACAAAAGGTAGTGCTGTAAAATATTACAGTACAAAAAACGAAGATCTTGCCAAACAGTGGATTCAAGCTTGTCACCGAGAAGACAAATTTAACGTTCAGAATGGTAGGTTAGCTTAGAGAGTTTTATAAGAAATAATTATTTTTCCTTTTAGCGCGAATTTGCACAAGCCATTTCACCGATAATTCGTTTACAACAACTTTAAAACATAATTTGTTAAATTACACTCCAAAAAATCACCGCAACTTAAAAGCCGATGCCATTCCAACCAAGAATCTACCACATTTTAAAATCAATGGTGTGAAACTACTTCAGAATACGCAACGGCAGCAGAGAATTAATGACAGGAATGAGCAAATTTCTCGAGCTTGCATTATTGCAAACATTTTAAAAGACAAAGAGAATAAACTTCTTACCACATCTGAGAACTTTGAAAACACATTTAACGGCAGTCAAGGATGCATCATGTATGTAGCGACATATTCGATCTTATTTATACTTAGTAATTATTGCCATGACAGAGATAATAAAGTAGAAGAAAAAGCCGATGAAAACGCCTTTTTAAGAAAACAGAACGAAACATTGCAAGCTGAGTGTAATGCTTTAAAAATTAAAGTAACATCGTTACAAGAAATAAATAAATCACTGACGGCTGAATTGGAGCATCTAGATGTCATGCTAAGAAAGCATTTTACTGTTGGTCAGATCAAGAGACTTAAAAATACTTGGAATGCAGATGATATTGCATCAGCAATTTCGTTTATATGTATATAAACAAGGGTATTACCCACATTTGTGTTACCAATGTGACGTCACTAATGGGAGAGAGAAAGTGTGATCTCGCTCACTCGCTGCGCGATAGCACACCATACTCTTATTCCACCATGGTCCTATCCACATAAATTTACAAACATTTAAAATCGCAATTTCTAGGTAACCTATTCAGAGCCGAAATTGAAGCTGCAGTTTTGTCTACCCATAAGAGGCCTCAGCAATGCACAGAGTGATGGTCAGAATTTCGAACATTTACGGGGGCATTAAAAACCTTCCTCCTTTAAATCGGTCCTTTTTAGGGCCACAACTTACATAATAGAAACAATTCCAGAAAAATATAGTTAAAAAAATAAAAATTTAAGGGATTTTCGTATAAAGTTTTCTTTGGCCGATATTTTAGGTTAGGAACAAGATATCAAGATGCGGTTTTCGCGAGCTTGTTTAGGCATCATTTAGCTACTTGTTCATGAAAAAAAGTCATACCAATGCATTTAATTTTTTTGCGAAAATTAACCGTTTCTGTCGGAATGTCAAACAAAGCCCTCTAGCGACGACATGTGAAACTAACAAAACTTCAATTATTTTAACATTTGTAGTCCAAGAAAAGCTCTTTTCAACGCGCCCAAGTTTGTTAAAATCGGATTAGCCGTTTCGAAGATACGGGGGGTGATTTAAGGAAACCTTTGAATACCCCCCACCACTTTATTTTTATAGATACGTCAAAAAGTGCCAAACAAAAAAAGTTCAGATTATCCTCGACTTCAAAGATCAGTTATTTTTTTATTAGGTTAATATAGCAGAATTCACAGAAACATCACTTTTTTAGATTCAAGATTGCAGTTACGCCCCCTAGCGGCCATTTCAGAAACTTGAAAATATTTTCCAGGTTTTTGTATTGGCCGTTTTAGTAATAACTTTTTTTTGGGCAAGCCTCTACGATGGATAGTTTTCCAGATAAAGTTGACCACCCTGTACATAATACTATTTTGTACAGCTTCTTAACACTTCCTTTTATTTTCTTTATAAATGTGTAAATGATTGGTTTACACCGGTTTTCTGGTCCTGTCTTAAACATAACCATTTGCAAACATAATTTCTTCTTAACATTTTAACTGCAGTTCTGCACTATTTTGCTCATAATATAATTTAGCGACCTTTCCTGTGTTAGGTAACACATTGCTTAGAAATTTCATAATACCATCGAGTCTTGGAGACAAAACGTTTATTTCTGGACACCTACTGTTTATAAGGATGTATGTATTTGTTTTTTAACATTAGCTTTTATAAAACACTACAATGTATTTGTTGTAAAGAAGAAAATTATTTTCACTCTCTCCCTCTCCTCTCTCTCTCTCAATGTGGATTATTTTATGGAAATTTTTCTAATTAAAAGTAACAGTACACATTCCCAAAACTAATAACACCAGAGGTTGAATAAAAGCTTCGTTAAAACTACGCCATTTGGCCTTTCCTCTGTAAAAAAAAAAAGATTTTTTAGTGGCTTCAACCAGATAAAGTTCAATTCCTCGAGTTTAACGCCTCACAGTCAAACACGCGTATTTTTACGTTTACTTAAACTCGTCCTAGACCGGGATTTCGTATTAAGAATGATCTCGATTCTCTACTGGCTGTTTATTCGTATTTGTATTACTTGAAGTAAGATATATTGTATGTCTTAATCGGGCCTTTGTTGAAGTATTCAATCGTAGCCATATATATCGTGCCCCTAGAGTATGATTTTTACATATTGCAGTGCCGTATACGCTAATGCTGCACAGGTTAGAAAAAGTAACATCTGATTCATTCTAGAGTTTTGGCTTTCTCCATTTTTGTTCGTGATTTTGACCACTCCAATGATCGGATAAAATCTGTCAACTTATGGTTACAACAATCGTTTCAACTAGTTATATGCTGTATTTTGAGATCGGATAAACTGCAGCTTGATTTATTCCTTATACACCGCGTCTTCAGTGTTTTGTCGGACATCTGCGTTTATGTTTTTTGAACACTAATAATTTTACGTACTTATCTGTAATTTGAGTCATGTATACAGAAATGATCGCACATTCACATATTGTTTGTGTAATTGCATTATTGTCATATGTGTAAAATTTTACTGTTATAAGTGAGTTTACCGTATAAATTAATTACTCGTTTCATAAAAGCAAATCTTACATGTTGCAATTTTAAATATTTTATGAGCGGAAGGAGACAAATATGCCTCGTCGTGACGTTAGTTAATTTTGTGTACGATTAGTACTGTGGACGTTTAGTAAACCAAATCGCTATATTGGTTTAGCGATACACAAGCCTATTGTAAGGCTGTCATTCTGCTGCTAGTCTACGTTTAACGATTTTTTTTTTAATAATTATGTGTCAATTTAATTTGATTTGCGACGGCGACGTCTCGTTTCTTACCATTGAATCTATGTTTGTTTTGGCACTTGTTAATTTAAACATAACCTATACTATTTTATTTGAAGTGAATAAACTAATTCTTTTGACAAAAAACTTATCTTTTGGATCTTTAATCGTGTATTTTTCTATTTTATATAAATTTTATGTTTCGATCATTTTTGCGTTTTCTTCTGTTTCACTAATCTGTAGTATTTCTTAAAGGTATCATTTACTGAACACGAAAACTGTAATTGATATCGAAACGTATAGATTTATATAAAATATAAATAAAAAAATATACGATTAAAAACTCAAAAGATAAGTATTTTATTATCTGTAATAATCGTAAAAGTTTAGATTTTCATAATTTGTTTGAGTTGATTTTGTTACTTCTTTGTATATTTGTAGTCATCAGTCATCCTTTAGCTGTTTTTGAATTGTGAGGGATCTGTATAGAACTCGAGGTGTATAATAAAATGAGTTAAGGAATCTTATTTTATTTGTTGGCATTTATTTTACCTCGTATCAGAGGTTTCGGGTTACAGCCATCGTTCACACATAGTAAGTAAGTAAAGGAAAAGTCGGAGTTCATTGGTGACGGAGTAAACGACCAGTCGTTGCCTAAAACAATTTGAAAAATGGATAGGATGTGGAAGATTAAAGACGGTCGGACAGGTCACAGGTACACGTACAGTTACTGACAGAAATAATGATCATCGAATAGGTAAACTCTGCAGCATAAGCCATCAACATACCACTCACTTGGTCACTTCTTTCACTCTCGTTTTCTGAAAGAAGGGTATGCCGTTACTTACCGTCATATTCGTACCTATGTTAATGACAGAACGACCATGTTCATCAACGACAACGTTAATTCATCCATAAGCGCGTCTTGGTTGATACTATTACCTTGCCATGATGACAACAGTAATACAAATTTTGCTTCGTTTTATTCACCAACTTGTAATATTCGGTTTAGAATTGAATTTGGTTTTTACCGATATTTATATAAATAAAGAAATTTAACGGAAATGTGGATATGATGGCACCCTTAGTATGATGGCATCCTTCTGTTATTGGCGCCATTTAATTGAATTTATTTAGTTTAACGCTTGTCCCTATTAAACACGCCACGACAGAACGGCTGTTAAGTGGCGGCCTCGGTTGTGTGCATTCAGCCAGCGAGAAACCCGTTTATTGTTATTTGTAAGTATCAAACTTTTTTCCGCTGTTTCGTTTTCTTCGAATGTTTAGTAGCATGCATAGATTTTTTTTCTTATAGTATTCCTGAACAGGCTAAGATTTGCCTAATGTGCTAAAGCGCACTGGGCGGTTTAGGGATATTGTCAGGCTGCCGAGAAATGCTTATGAATAGCTACCTTAAATTGGCTTAAGTCAAAGTTTGGAGGAAAACGAACTGGGTAGTGCATTCTACAATTTGGTCGCCGTATGGAAACATGTAGATTGCGCCCGTTTAGTGTGACAAGATGGAATTTTGAGTATGTAACTATGGTGTGAATGGGCAAACCGAGTGTTCCTAGCGGATGACCTGCGAAGGTATTAAGGAGTGTATTTCGGATGCATACTTGCCATGGTAATAGCGATTTAACAAAGAAAGAACTGAAACTATTCTTCTATGCTCAAGAGACTGTAGGTCAAAAGTCAGAGACGGGTCTTTTTTGGATGCGGTTTACCATATCAAGAGCGTATTGGGGAGCACTGAACCAGAGGTGGAAATTGTATTCCAGATGACGCCGAATTTGAGCCTTATACAGTAAAAAGAGTTGTTACCATGTGAATTACTGTTTAGATCTGTATAGAAAGCCCAATTTACGGGCAGCTGTTTTGCTGGCTGACAAAACTTGGTCAGTTCACGTAAGGTTCGATGATACGGACATCCCTAACATAGAAATAGAGTTTGAAAACTTGAGATCTAAGACATTCATATTTACAATACCAGGAAACACTGGGTTTTCTCGGATAAGCCGAACGGAGTGAGCTTGGCAAAACCTGGTCAAAAATCTTTTGAGATATCTAAAGCTATTACGGCGGTTTCACCGTACCTCTATTAATGTGTTATTCCAAATTTGGGTGACATATGAGAGAAGATCACCCGTTGAACGACTGCCTGAACCCATACTTGAGGTCGTTTAGGAGTTTATTGGACTCGAGGAACGAAAGTAGTTGGTGGTCGATGACTTTTTCCATGATTTTAGCTCGGGGTAGCATTTTTTAAGGACGATACTTGGAATACCGTCAGGACCAGAAAGTATAACTCCATACCCATAAAAATAACTTGAGTTATTGCAAGAGCAATGTTTGATGAGGAGGACCGTTTAAAGCAATACTCACGCCAGGGGAAGGTTGCAAAAAAATCTCGCAGTTCGCTCCAGTTAGCTAATTTAAAACACCACATAGTTCTATATGTTTTTTGAGTAACAGTGGGATTGGGTACAGAGTAAGTTATTTTGATTAGCCAGTGGTCTGATTCACCAAGTGGGAAAGTACGCTTGTTTGTCAGGGATTCTGGTTGGTTCGGAAATCATTTGTGTGAGATCACAGGATACAGCAAATGCTTCTGCAGTATGACCTGCGGGATTTGCAAAATATTTTATGCCTGTATAAGTGTATGACGATAGGTTATATTTGTATAGCGAAGACAACTAATTAGCGTTAGGTTAGGGTTGGAAAATCTAGCCATGTTTGATATGTTATTTTATACTCATTGCATAGGGTGCCATCATAACAAACAAGTTGAAAAATCGGTTTAAATATCAGGGTTGTAAAAATGCCTAAAATTCAAAGTAGTGTCTCGCCATGAACAAAAAATGCGCCAGGTAATAGAAAATCTTCGGCAAAAAAAATGGGATGGAAAAAGGCATTTTTCCAAAGAGATAGAAACCGAAATTGTGGCCCATATCACAAACGTGGAGACTCGGTTTTTTGGATTTACACCAGACGTAATATCACTGGCGTTTCAGATTGCGGCACAAAATAATATTAAGCACAAATTCATTAATCTCAATGAAAGATCCAGGTGGACGTGGCTTCATTGCTTTATTAAACGCAATCCAACAATAAGCTTACGAGCACCAGAAAATACGACTGCAGCTCGATCGATAGGTAGCCTTTAATAAGAGTAATCTTGCAGCCTACTTCAAAAGTCTAGATGATGTTTTGACCTTTTTATAAATTTTCTGATAAGAGTGTATATAATATGGACGAAAGTGGCTTTTCTACAGTCCGCAAAAATATATACTACAAAAGGTCATAAACAAGTTGGTAGTCTAACAAGTGCGGAAAGAGGCAGTACTATACTGTATGTGTTATCTACACAGTTGGTCCATTTATACCTCTAGCGTTCATTTTTTCCAAGGAAGAACATGAAGCCGGGGTCGATCTGTTTTTGCTAAGAAACTGGCTGGATAACCTCGGGAGTTATGGTCGAGTGGTTAGATCATTTCAAACGTTTCGTCAAACCATCTTCAGAGAACAAAGTCTTACTTTTGCTCGATGGTCATTCCAGCCATAAATATCTTGCTGTCTTGAAAAAGCCTGAAGAAAATGGAATAATATTGTTTTGTTTCCCTGCCCACTGCACAGATAGATGTCATTAGCCATTAGATACAGGGTTTTTTGGTCCGCTTCAGACGTTTTATAATCAACAGTTACGCCTTTGGCTTAGGACCCACCCCGGGCGAGTAATGACTCATTTGCAAGTAGCAAACAATTTTGGCGAGACGTCTTAAATCTGACATGCCTGCAACAGCTATAGCAGTATTTAAAACAACAGGCATCGTTCCTTACAATCCCAATGTTTTTGAAAATTGGATGTTTGGTCCTTCTGAAACCTCAAATAGGACGCCTGTAGAAGAAAATAAAGAAACTAACCACACTTTGGAACGATCCCTGTCTCCTCTTTTTCAGGAAGATACTAGTGAACTTAGTACCTCAAATCAATCGCCAAAAACAAGAACACACCAAGAGTCCAATTCAGAAACACGTCCCTCAATGCTATCGGTCAGTATTGAGCAAACTAGCAACACAAACACGAAGACCAAGAAAAGAATGGAAAACGGGCATTATTAATTCAACACCAGGTATTCAGTCTGCGAAGTTAGCGGAAAGTATAAAACAGGAAAAAGAAAGAGCGAAAATGGTTAGGTCTGCAAAAAAGAAAGCTTAAAATTTTTGAATCGTCATCGGATGGGGAAAATATCCAGACGAATTATGATAAAGATGATGGTGATGAAGAAGCCTCTTGCTTGTATTGCAATGAACTCCGGCTCCAAAGCGAAAGAGTTATGGCTTAAATACCAACAATGCGGAAAATGGACGCATGGTGCTTGTGCAGATAAGTCAATGAAAACAAAAATATTCATTTGCGAACAATAAATTGTTTTGGTTTTACGTTTATGTTAAGATTTGTGTTGAAGGATTTTTATTAGCAGAAAATAACAGTTAAGTTATAGTTGACCGTTTATTTTAAACTTTTGTTCCGTTTATGGTATTTTTTAACACAAAATAATATTTAAGTTACTGTTTAATATTCATGTTAAACTTTTGTTGTCTTGAAGGCTTTTTGTTAACAGAATATAACATTATCCTGTGTTTGCTGCATAAAATGTGTATTGGTACCATCATATCAAATAGTTTGTTATGATGGCACCCATGCGCTGTTCACTCGTTTAATATAGGGTATACTATACTATAAAAAGAGGGTATTGGCGCACTGCCATTTTGTAGGTGTAAAAGTGGCGGGAATTTTAAAAGTTGAATTACATTTTAATGAGTATTATAATTGGATGTCTTTTCGTCAAACATAGTCCTATTTGGTAATTTGTTACAAGTAGGGGCGTGCAATTCGGTATTTGTGTAAAGAAAAATCACATAAATAGGTCAAATGTACTAATGGCTCTCATTAACACATTTTGGAACAATAACAATACTTTTTTTATAAAATCACCTACGATTTTGAGGCACTTATTATGAAGAATTTCGAGCATGCTCAAATTGCGTGTTTGCTCCAAACATTATCTTAAAAATGTTGTTATAGGTTACCACCTGCATCCCTTTTGTAAGAATTTGCTGAATGGAATTTTTTAATTATATATTGTTATTCGATTGTGAGCCCCAGGTAAAATATTACATGAACTGGCAAATTTTCAGATGTTACTATAATTATATTAGAATCCAAATAACATTACTAGCTATTATATTAAAGTAAAACGAATTTTCAATGTTACAAATATTTATAATAAGCCAAAAGCAAAGATATAAACATCAAAACATTTTCCATGATAGTTACAATAATAAACATTAGTGTCTATACATACTGTAAACTCACATAGCAAGAATGAGAGAAATTTGTATTTTTTTCTGTACACATTGTACACAGTACCGATTTTAGGATTTACAGAGCCCTAGACTGAACCTGTGGTGCGGGCCCTAGCGGTATATGACATATTTTCAGTGAAGAGTGTATAAGGGCAAATATCATAAGAATAAGAAGTCAACCTTTGAAATTTCCTTTTTGGGTAAAGTTTCTAATTAAAAACCTTAAAAATGAACATTCATTTAAAGCATTGACCAGACTTTCCTAAATATGAAGATACCTAGTAATACTTTAATAAAATACATTTATTTTCCGGAGAAATTTATGCAGTTATACAGTGGGTTGTCTCCATCAGATTAATACTTGTAAACTGGCCATATGCATTTCTATGAAAAAAAGCATGAAATATATAGTTTGCACTCATAACTTAACATAACATAACATAAACATTTTTGAAGAATATTAAATCTAATTAACTACAATAGAGAAGAACTGTCAATAACAGCATTCATTAATTTATGTAACATTATCAAGTTCAATGTTTAATATAACAAAATATCCTAGCAAACAAACTTACGTCTTTCTGACATGGAACTCATAAGCGTGATATTAAACTAAAGGTTTAAATTAAACAAAGTCATCTCCTGATGTTAGTACATTTAGGTTTAAAAGCAATAGACAAAAAGGTTCAATTACAAATTAAAATAGTTTTTTGGATACACATGCACTAACAGATTTAGAACTATACACTTTAGCAACATGTTCCTTGTCTTCTTGCTTTAACGAAAATTGTAGGCGAGCGTTAATAAAAGCAAAACAAAATTTGTAGGCAAAATGACAATCACATACAGGTAGATACGACCCACATAGGTACTTTGTAACTTTATGAGATAATATCTGAATCAGATTTGTTTCTTGACCATAGTGTCGCATGTTATGTATACAAAATTTTTCAATGTATTCGGATGCTAATTCTAAAGCCACTAATGGATTTTTTAAATCCTTTTTATCAATTAGTGCTGTAACTACTGAAGTATAACCATATTCTTTAGATTCTTGGCAACCTTCACAAATTTTTTTATATATTGCATTTACGATATAACCAGTGAAGTGGTGCAATGCATCTATTGCTAATGGGTGCAATTCAATATCAACAGATAGATTTTCAGGAGCTTCACTACTTTCTGCTTCGCATGAGTTATTTTCTAATTGTTTATTTGCTTTCCTTGGAGAAGATAGAAACTGGAGAAAACAGTGATCATTTGCTTGTTGATAGTTGCTGTGACGTATATCACATGTGAACTGAGCAATAGAAATTAATCGTACTGCTTGCAGAGCCTGAAGTGGGGATGGAGAAACAGTACCTGTTATTCGTACACAAGAAAAAGTGTTCTCCAGTGCATCTTGTGTTAGTCGAGAAGTTAAAAAGAATTTCAGTTGCATGGTAGAAATTAAATGCAAACTTAAGGCAATAACATTTTTAGTTGTTATAACGACACCTTTTTGCGAAGGTTCCCATTTGAGGTCCTCAGTGTTCATTTTTTGAATAATATAAACAAAATTGTTCAAAAACTCGTGCTTTTCTGCCAGTGTTCGTTTTGATATACAATGTTTATAATGTCGACTAGTCATAATAGAAAACCATTTGTTAACTTGTAGGATAAACCATGCTGTTGTATTAACTTCAGGTGGTAGAACTTTTAAGGTGCTAGCGGTTTTTAAAGCTGCTGCCAAATTTTCTGCAAATATTTCTGTGGCAAATGTAACTCGTATTTTTTCAAAACCGCTGGGATTTAATAAACGTTTATTTTTAAAAAATTGCGGTGCCAACTTAAAAACAGATGGTGAAGATTCCACTTCAATAAGCATTCTTATGTGCTGCGATGAAACCATGTTAGAGGAAAGGTTATATTTCATAACCACATCATTCGACAATATTATGTCATGTTTTAAAAATAAAGATTTTAAATTTTTCAATAGATGCGGTACATCTGCAAACATATAAAATGCATCATTTTGTCAAAGCGGATGTGGAATGAAAGTATTATGTGGTAAGAAAAGATCCCCAATTTGGCCCACATTGATAGGTTTGTAGGTCCCATATCTGAAGTAACGCCGACTTTTAGGCCTGCCTGTTCCAAAACTGTAATACCTTCTAGAACAAAGTTCCGTAACAGTTCTCCAGTTACTGACTTGTTGGTTATATGTACACCAATTATCTGCTTCCATTTAACTGATAATCCTCTGGACATCAGGACTAGGAGTTTATTTCCATGATCAGCAGTATTACCTAAACAAAAATAGCGATTTTCAGAGTATATAGCTGATTTTAGATGATATTGAAATCAGTGCCAACAATATAATGTTGTGTCATGAAAAAAGAATTCTTACCTAGTGACACTACCAACATCATATTCCAATCTGGGCGACAATTCCATTTCATCAACAGACAGCACACAGTGCATTGCATGTATTGGCATTGACGACACTTTATCTTTAATTAAGTGTATTAAAGAATAATTAATACCAAATACAATTGGTAATTTTTGGATACGCCTGCAAAGTGTCGAATAGGATGGGTAGGGCCAACCTAAACTCAACAAAAAATTATAAGCACTTATGCCACAGCAATATCTAATTTGAAGGGCTTCTTTAATTGTATCCTTCGATCACTTTGCTATCCTTTCATTATCAATTCAACTTGATCTGGTCGCAGTAGTTTTGTAAATTTGTCTCTCAAGTTATCCCGTTCCTGTTTAATTTTTGTTAGCTCCTTTTTCAAACGATAAATTTCTTTTTGTAATTCATTAATTCTTTCATCCTAAAATATAAAAATTTATTAGTAATCTGTTAAGCAAAACTGTATGAAAGCTTAAACCTACTGTTCTTACAGCAGCCTTAATCGGCTCAGTCTCTGTATGATCCACAGGAGGGCTAATATTTAATAAACTGTTTTCTGGAATGCTACAAATGCAATCATGGCTTTTGTTTGCGTTAGAGTCTACAGTTTTTACCGGTTCTGTCTCAATGTCACTATGCTTCCGTTTACGATGTATCTAAAATATGTGTCAGTAATACTAATTATGCAGACACTACATTGTTCATTATACCTGACTAGTATTTGAATATAATGTCGAATTGGGTAACCTGTGTGTTGTGAAATTGGTAGGTACAGCATCGGGTCGCAATTTTTGCAAATTGTCTGCTCTCATTTGCTCAAATTGGGCTTCGTCAAAATGGCACTGTGACAATAGTCACCATTAAAGAAATGTATAATAAATGCCTTGTATTTAAGGGTTGTAACTCCTAAATGCAATCACTTATTTAACTTATTTACATAATTAGTTTGGATCGAGGGAATAGTTTTGTAACCAACCTATGTATTAATAAGCAACTAATAAAGGGAACAACTAGCTTGTGATTAACCCACCTTACAAATCCTGTCCCATTCTTTTGGATTCCAATTATCTCTATGCATATTTGCAACCCATCTCTGAAATCTTTTTAAAATACAGTTTTTAGACGAATGACTACACTGCACTGCAGCACAAATTTGCGGCATTTTACCACTATTAAAATTACGCAAAGTAAACTTTAAGATATTGCAGAATTTAAATTTAAATTTCGGCTGCCATGCGATCTTAGAAATGCAGAAACTAAATTAAGTATATTTATAAAAGGTAAGGTTAGAATAGATCTTGATAATCTCAGAAAAATACCAACTTTTTGTAACAATTGCAAAATTTCCTACAAATGTTTAGGGAATTTGTGTTTAAGGGGATACCACTAATGTTTAGGCGGCCATTTTGGAGGTTTCTCCGTAAGAAGAATGGTGCGCCAATACCCTCTTTTTATAGTATAGTTTACCCTAGTTTAATAAAATTGGTATTAAGTTTGGTTCCAAACCCCATAGTTATGTATCACATCACCAAAGGCGCTGGTGACGCTATATTTAGTGACTTTAGCCAAGCAACATTGAACCATCATAACACCCTAACGCCCGGTGTTTATTTAACCTTATTCTTTTTATTAAAATGTTGTAATAGATTATTACTTATATGTGTATGTTAAATTTATTATTTTATGAACAAAGTATTGCATAAATAAATATAAATACGTGTTTGAATAGATTACATTTTTTTACTTTTATAATGTTAATTTACTTTTGGCGAATTTAGTGTAAGTAAATAAAAATTGTAGTAAGACACTTTTTAATTATCGTTAAAAAAAATTCTATATTAGAATTCATATACCTACTTATGTTAGTAAATACAATATTATGGAAAGTAAATGCTTTAATGCTTTTAGACCCCACTGGCAAACGGGCCAGTTCTTATACATTCACAATAAAGCATTTGAATATGAATTTTTAAAATTCCCGCCTGTGCTTCATTAGCGCTCAGGTGACGTAATACACAACTAATTTATTAAAATGGCGCGAATCGTAGGAATCGTGTATCTATCCCCTCACTTATCTATGTTGGCACCTTTGACATTAAATGAAAAATAATCAATTAAAAAAAAGGACTGAATTTTAATCATTTTATACGTATTATATATCAACGGCAAAATCAACCAGCAGCTTCAATTTCAGTTTTTGGTAAGATTTTTTACACACCGAAAACTGGCAACAAAAAAATGGATGCCATCATATCCATACGTCCCCTACGTCCTTCAACCGTTGTAATTTTATTGAAAAGGAATCTGATATGAACTATTTCTATTAACCGATATTAATGTTATGTTGTATGAATAAATGAGTGTTTTAAATTTTCAAAAAATTGTTTGTATTATCTTCACCAGTTTACAACATAGGTTTTAATATGATGCGTATCCCCTTCTTTCACGGTGAGCGAAGTGACCAGATGAGCGGTATGTTCGCTGCCTACTCTACGGAGTGTACCTAATCGACGATCATTACTTCTGTCAGTAACTGTACAAGTCCACAACACTATTTTTACAATGCAATTGGTGGTTAATTAAATTTGTATCAAAATTAACTCCTATACCACACGCAAATTGTCTTGGACAATTACTCAATATTTATATTATTAATTAAAAAATTTAAGCATTTGTGCATATGGGCTGGGGGCAGCTAAAGATGTATAAAGTGGTTAATAAATTTCAAAACACTCATTGTTTGATGTAATTTAGAATTAAAATTTACTGTTGAAATTAAAAAAGATAACCAAATTCCATTTTTAGACACGTTGGTCATTCGACACATAGCTGGAGGTATTTAAATTTTTATTCTAACCATCCTTAGGCTACAAAATTAATATCATTATCAATACTATTGGAAGATGTGTGAAAATCGCAAACCCAATTTTTGGTTCTAAACATATCAAAACCATTATTAAAGCATTTATTGAAAATAATTATACAAAATCATTAATTTTGAAAATAATTAAACAACAAATATTCATTTTAATAATAATTTCTAGGATAATACAAATTACTTTTATACCCTTTCCTTATAACAATAAAATGTTAATATATAATCACTTAAAAATTTAAACTAAATCCGGTATTTTCAATTAATAACAGATGTATAAATTTAATGTCTAAATTAAAATAAAATTTCGAAAATAACACAACTAACACTATTTACCAAATTCCTTGTGATAAAGTTTACATAGGAACATCTTACAACCTTTAAAAATAGATTAACACAACATAAATCTGATGTTCGTGTTAAACGTAAAGTACTTGGCTAAACATTCAAACGATTTAGGACACATCTTTCAATATGATAACAAAAATTTTAGATGTATCAATCAAATTTAAAGAAACGTTTAATTTTAGAAATGTTACATATAAATTAATAACAAAATTTCTTGTAACAGTAAAAATTTAGAAAGCTTACCCATAAATTATAATATGTTGGAAAATTTAAAATAAACCTTGTACATTATTTGTCATAGTTGTCAATTTAATATTAATTTTAGTTCTATTGACACACGTACCATAGTGAAGAATAAAAAGAAAAAATTTATTGAATATTCGTCAAATAACTATATATATATATATATATATATATATATATATATAAAGTGACAAAATCTTCCGTTGTGATGAAATTGTTAGAGAGAGACAACTTAACATACCAACTTCATAATAACCTGATAATTACAAATGATATATCTATGTTAGTGAAATACACGTTGTTGTTGTTAGAACTGCCGAACAAATTACAATGTTGTCAGCTCTTCTGTTTACACATAACTAATTTTGACGTTTATCCAATTTTGAGATTTTCGATTCGTGTGGCGTGCATTGTTCTATTATAAAACAACTGTTCTTTCATAACAAATTTGTGTCATTTGTAAGAACTGTTAAAAGTATTAGTTACTTAGTTGAGAACGAGTATTTCCATCAAAACTAATTTTCAAAATAAATGTAAACAATATAACCTAAGTATTATGTTGACGTCGATTTCATACGTTTGGCAACAATGTCAAGCTGATTTATACATTAAAAGATTCGCATAATAATATATATATATATATATATATATATATATATATATATATATATATATATATATATATGTCATTAAAAATGAAAGCGAATTTTATCGAAAGCCGCTAAATGGGTTTAAAATGCAAATATAGGTAGCCAAAATTTCAGCTGATTTGGAAAATATTAACCCGTGCCACGGAGGTGTTTAAGTAGAAACTGTACTTTTTTGATACTATTGAATATAACAATCTTATTTTGCGATATTTTAACATAAAAATGTGTACGATATAGGATTCGGGATTGCTGAACATAAATGTAATGTTGAGAAATATTTGCGATATTGACAACTTTCAATTGACTGCTATGTTAATAGCCATTTTGTTAAGAAATTACGGTTGTTAATGATTTTTTTCGTTTTTCGTGTCTACGGTTTACGGGTTAAAGTAAAATGCTTAGACGTTATAATTCCAATAATAATATATGTTAAGCTTATTAGACACGTTTTGAGTACAATATAAAATTATAATAGTTGATGACAATTGGTAAAATACTAAATATTTAACACATAACAAAATATATAATTTAAAATTATTATTAATTTTATTAAATACATAAATAAAAGTTTACCTCAGTAGGATTTGAACCTCCGACCTGTACTTATTCGTTCATAACAAAACTTATAATAAATATATAATTTGTCTATCAATATTTATTTTCTGCGTAAGACTATATGCGCATGGCGCAATTAAACCAGTATGTATGCTTTCTCAGATGCTAAATTACTGCAACAATTGCATCTTTACCTCGTTCGTTTACCATTTACAAAGTATAAATTATCGTTATCAACAATGAGCGGTAACAAATTACCAAGTAACCTACAAGTTTTAAGTGTTTTGTTTTCCATATTCGGAAATTAAAATGTACTGTCGGAAAGTTCTACTATTAGCAAAAGAAATGCTTTTGGGAAAAGCCGGAATACCGAATCAAAAGCAAAGATAAAGTAAAGGCTTTATACAACAAATGGCGTAATATTCAAAAACGTGCTGGTCAGAGCAGCAATAAACAAAAAATGATAGGTCGCAATTTTGACTTTCTTATGCCATCATCTTCAATAGGGCCGTCAATACTCTTATTTAAGAGATTCCAGGTAGCCTGGGAAAACAGACAAAACAAATTTCAAGACCGGTATCGAAGATGAAACAATTGCAGCCACATCATCTCAGGGATATTCATAACTTTTTGATCAAAACGTTAAACTCAAAATCTCAGCCGCTCTGATTTTGATAAATAAATCCCCAAGCGAACACTTAGAATTTTATAAACCAGGAGCTTATTCTCATGCTCGCTGGATGGGAAAGGCCATTTATTGTTTGAAATTTTTTTGTTCAGGGAACAATTCCATTTAACTGCAAAGGAAGTAAAATCACTTAGAGAAATTTGCATTTTCTTGGTCCTCATTTATACCAAGACTTGGTTCACTGCTGCATCAGCGATTGCTGTACCAAATTATGATTTGGGATTTATTAAACTTTTGCACAATTATGAAAAGCCCAACTCCACTGTATCTAAAGTTTCAATAAAAAAGTTTGTAAACCATTTATGGTATTTGTGTATCGAATGTATTTCTGTTGAGACAAAAAAGAAAATGGTTCAGAAAATGCAAGGCACTCACCATTTTGATAAAGAAGATAAACAAGTTCTGGAACGATTCCCAGTGATTGCAGCGAATTCAAATTCTTAGATAGATAAATATATTGATTTCTTTATATGTCCTGAAACAGCAGCTTTTTTCGAAAGATTTCAAATCCACATTTCCTTTATGAATATTGATCCTTCTTTGTGGCATTGAAATGAAAAATACCAACATGGGTTACACTTGGTAAAAAACATTAAAGTTATCAATGATGTAGCTGAAAGAGGTATAAAATTAATCACTGAATATAAAGACAGATTATCTTATGATGAAGAACAAAAACAAACTATGATACAAGTTATCGACTGGTATCATAAAACTTATTCGGATCTGAATAAAACTACATTGATGAAACAATTATAATCCGAATTGTCAACTGCGAATTATAATAAATGATCTACTCATCAATTTAATTCTTAAACAGGTTATTATAGATATAGTTATAAAAATTTTTATTCATGCAGTCAAAATACAAGAAAAAAATATGCGACAATGAAGAAAACAGAACCTTTTTTGGTTCTGAAGCTAAGTGTAAATCACCTGCATATATTTTGTTGTGTCAAAAATTTAGTATTTTACCAATTGTCATTAACTGTTATAATTTTACAATCCATTCAAAAAGTGTCTAATAAGGTTAACATATATTATTTGAATTATAACGTCTAAACATTTTACTTAAAACCGTAATAACGTAAAAATTAATTAAAAACCGTTATTTCTTAACAAAATGGCTATTAACATGACAGTCAATTTAAAGTTGTCAATATCACAATGATTTTACAACATTAGATCATGTTCAGCAACCACGGATCCTGTATGGTACACATTTTTATGTTCAAATATCGCAAAATAAGAATGTTATATTCTGAAGTGTCAAAAAAGTACAGTTTCTCATGCTAATTCTCATTTAAACAGCTCCGTGGCACGGGTTAATATTTTCCAAATTAACTGAAATTTTGGCTACCTCACTTTTTTTGTATTTTAAACGGCTTTCGATAAAATTCGCACTTTCATTTTTTTACGACCACTCTAATATATATACACCTCTTACCAAGTTTAATTTTAATGTTGATTCTTATAATTGGCGCAACACAAATTTTAATGTATTTTTATAAATGTGCTGTATCATGGGATGTGCTACTGTAAAATTTTTATTGTTTTGATAACCAACCAAATTAACTAATTTACATTGTAATTACGTTCAGGGTTTATATGCAAGATATGTGTGCGCGTATTGTTCTTTTTACTTAATTATCCAAGTTTCACCTAGAAAATAGATAGTGCGTTAACAGTAATCTACGCACTGCTATTTAACCAATTTAGTACTTTTTATTCAATGATCAAATTCATCAATAACAATGATTTTTTATTTAAATTTATTATTTAGGATAATTTGCGAAAATTAGATAGTTACGAAGATATATCCACAACTTCACACCAATGGGATCGTTCATCTCACGGATTAACATTACGAGCCCAATCAACTTCATGTCTAGATTTAAATACTCCAACAGATATTGATAAACTCCGAAGTTTACTACCATCGTATCGGCCGGCCCCAGATTATGAAACAGCAGTTCAACAAAAATATCGCAATTCATCAGGTGCAATTCCAAACCGTGAACCATTACGAAATACACATCCGATATTATATAGTTCTCAACCAGAAATACATCAAACTGATGCCTATTCTTCTCATTTATGTTATCCTGATGTTACACATAATAATATTGAACAAAAAAATTTAATATCTTCAATTTATAATCCTCCATACACACAATCGCAAGGAATGGCTAATGATCAAAATGTTGTTGATTTAACTGAAGGTATGCGGTTGATACATTTGTATAAACCTCCACCTCCATATCCTAGCAATAGAATTAACTCAAACTCTACTCCGGATTTAGCTGGAATTTCACAACAAACCAAACCACAGATAAGTTACATCAATAATATTGTTTCTGGTTCAAGTCCTGATTTAGTATCTAATGGCAGTGTAATTAATCAACAATATTTCAAACAGTATGGTCAGGCAGTATACCCACCCCAACAAACTCATCCCGTACATCGATCCCACAGCTATTTACCAGCACCTCAAGGTACATATGAAAATTTAGCTTCACTATTTGAAAGTAACGTTCTAGGGCGACCACAAGCCGTAATTGTCGATAATCCGAACGTTACTAAACACATTAAAAAAGTTTATGATGAACACGGTAATATAATATACTGCATGCCTGCAAATATGAAGCAAATTTTACAAGAAAATAAATTACCAAGTACAGGGTTTGTAGTTACACGTAATCAAAATGCTGTTGTTACTCATGTGCAAGATTTAAATAATTCTTGGGAACCTATTTATGAAAATATTCCACTTCCATGGCAAAATGATAATGGGGAGATGCGATCGCGTACTCAAAGCATACAATCTGCTCCTGAGATTAGTCAAATATTAAATCATACATTAATTAATAACATGACATCTAAATCACCGCAGACAAATGACAATTCAAACCGTGAGAATCTATACGCTTATATAAACAGGAGTGGAAATAGTAATAAATCTTCGAAAAATGACTTAGTTGGTAGCACTGGCAGCTTAACGAATCAGTCTTCATCTTCACAACATCTTAATTCTACACAACTTTCTACTAGTACTGCCTTCAGTGGTAATAGTGATACAACACCAAAGCCAAGAATGAATACTTTCATAATAAATAAAAGTGGAACGAGCAATTCATTTCCTGAAAGTAATGCAAGTAGCGAGGTTACTAGTGATGTTAGTAGTAGTTCCGCTAACAGTTCTGGTAAAACAAAAAGAAAACGTTGGGGAATCTTAATGGGCAGAAATAAATCCAGTGAAAAAGTTAAAAGTGCAACGCTAGGTAGGGAAAAGGAAAAGAATAAAGATAAAAACCAAAGTAATAATCGACATAGATGGTCAACAGGTCTTCCCCGTCTATATCCTTTACCACCTTCCATTAGTAAAGAAACAATGGTAAGAGCATATGTTTGATTTTATTTACTTTAATTTTTGGATATATTCCAGTGCCAAGTTTTAGAAAATAAACTTGCAGATAGTCAATTGTTTTTTGAATTTGATAAAATACCCAAGAAAAAACAAAATGCTGATTTTACTACTGCTTTACATGTTGATAATGCCAAGTACAATCGTTATAAAGACGTCTTACCATACGAAGATAACCGATTACGATTAACTCCTACTAGAGAAAATAAATTTGGATATATAAATGCTTCACATATTACGGTAAGTTTTGTTGGATAAGTTAGTATGAGAATTGATTACGGACGTCGCTTTCAACTAAAAGAGACACTAACTTGCATCATTTTATATTTAATTTTATGTGTGTGTCTGTTATATATAAAGTTTGTGTTATTGTGTTTGCATTTTTGGGTACGGAATTGTAGTTATCAAACTAATGTGACTCTATTCGTTACATCATTCTAGTTGTTTTTTTGCTCATTTATCATTTAAAATTTAGAAATTTTTTAATTGGGAATGTCGCCAAAGTTCAACATATGTAAGTAGGTTGGTTTAACAGGTTTACTAAGTACATACAATCTTCAAAAAAAAAAGAATAACATTGCACAAGGTAAGTAGTTTTAATTAGTGATTACCCATTTTGTGGAGATAACCATTATACCATTATGCTTATTGTCAGTTACGACTGCAAAGATTGTTTAATTTGCATGGCAATCAACAATGGCAACAATAGCGTCAACGAAGGGGTCGACAAACTCGCTCCTCGGCAAGCATGTAATTATTGCAAAAGTGTACCAAAAAACGGGCCTAACTGTGTGAAGTGTCAAAGTGTAATACACTCAGGTTGTGTAAAGTACCTAAAAAATGTTAAAATAATTGATGGAAACCATGTAATTTGCTGTGAATTTATACAAAATTTCGTAACCACTTCAAATGGCCCTGAAATTGTAGATAGTAATAACTGTGTCAATAATGATATCTCAATATGTAAAATTATTATTATTATTTATCTAAAGCAACTTGTAAGTACTAATGACGAAGTGATTAAAAATCTTCTTCTTCTCAAATCCTTTGTGCACAAACTAAGTGTCGGATTATTAGCCTTCCCTTAATCGTTAATCCAATTATTCCATGCTTTCCAGTCTCTAGCAAAGCTCGTTTAGCTCTCTTATTGTTTTGCCCTTATTTCTTCCTTCCTTTTCCTATCTGCACTTCTTGCTTCGTATACCTTTTTGACCATTGTGTTAGGCATCATAATTATGTGGGCGTACCAATTCAATTGCTTTTTCTCTATTTTGGTAGTTATTATTTCTTGATTTATTTCTCATCTTATTTCTTCGTTCTGTATTCTGTCCCATTTTGTTTTTCCAGCTATCTTCCGTAAGAATTTCATTTCCGCTGCTATGATTTTTCCTTCTTGTTTCTTTTGTAGTGGCCATGATTCGCTGGCGTATGTTATTATTGGTATTACCACTGAGTTATGTACCTTTAGTTTCAAATTGTCAGTTTCCTTTTTCCTGAAAATTGTTCTATTTAGAGCATAATGTATATTATTTGTTTTCTTTACTCTGTTATTTATGTCTGTCTATTCTTCCATCATCTGCTATCATACTTCCTAAATATTCAAATGTTGATACTTTCTCCACCTTTTGTTCTTTAATGTATATCCCTGTCATGTTTTCTCGGTTGTCTTTCATATTTATAATCATAGTTTTGAATTTATCTACTTTAATATCGAAGTTTATTTTTTTTATTCCGTCCATATTTCTACTACTTTTCTCATCTTTTTATGACTATCTGCTATCAATACAATGTCATCTGCATAGAGTAAATTATCTATTCTTACTGGTTCCAGTCTGTTTGATATTTTTCTGTTTTTGTTCTTGTTTCTTTTATTAGTCTATCCATTAGTATTATAAACAGCAGCGGGCTAAAACTGTCCCCTTGTTTTATTCCCTTCTTCATTTCAAACTTGCAAGACATTTCTCAGTTCATTTGTACTATTCTAAACACTCTCCTGTACAAGTTTTCTATTACTTAGTTTCTATTATATAGTTTTCTCTGTACATCAAGTTGTTTCAAGCATTTCCATATTAGGTTTCTGTTTACTGTATCGAATGCTGCCCTTAAGTCAAAGAAAGTTAGGTATAGTTCTTTATCCGTGTCTGTCTTCTTTTCTATGATGTTCAAGATTATATGTATATTATCGTTGGTTTGTTTGTTCGCCCAGGATGCCTGCTCCTCCTCCAGCTTGCTCTCCACTACTTTACACAGTGTCTTTTCCATTATTTTCGTATACAGTTTGTTATTTTTTTGGATGATCAGGGATAATTAAAGAATTAATATATTTTTATATCTTAACTATATTGAAACATTTACAATTACTCCTTAAGTGCGTAACTAACTTCACAATCCCTATGTTGCCAACTATGGCATACATAACATTTCCCCCCTTTATTAAGATATTACAAAACATAGTCTTTAAATCTTACAGGAAGCTTTAAATTTCTTTTTGGTCTTTCTACTGACTCACAATTACTTTCGCTCACTGCCTTATCCTCCTCCTTAACAACTATTTGTTCATCGGTTACATTATGCTCATTACTGTTGTTTACAAAGTTATGCTTAATACTATTTGGATTAAAAATATTCTTTGATTTTCTGAGATGGGAACTATTCTGTCTAAAGATTGTACCCCCCTGATCTTTTACAATGTAAGACCTTTGACAATCTGTTCTCTCTATGACCTTAGCAGGTTCCCAAATTTTTCCTTTTTGCATAGTAATGTTTTCATCAATGTCAAAATTATCCCTGCTTTTTGTTTTGAGCTCATCAAACTTTTTTGCCAAATTTTGTTTGAACACTAGTTTTTCTCGAATTATATTATTTTTAATTTTGCCTCGCTCCAGTCCTTTTTCAACAACTGGCAGTTTAGTACGTAATTTCCTACCGAATAACAATTGCGCTGGAGACAATCCAACCCCGTCTTATGCTGTATCTCTATAATTTAATAAAGCAATATGTATGTCTCCGTTTTTTTTTAAAATGTTTTGCGCGATTCTAACCCCGCTTTCTGCAAACTCATTACTTCTGGGATACCCCGGACTACTAGTCTTTAATTGAATACCAAACTATTTTAATACCATTTTTAAATGAAAGTGACCCATAAGGCATATTATCTGAAAATATTAGATTTGGAATAGCATGAGTGGAAAAACAAATTTTAAAATAGCGAATTAACCCTTCGATTGTTTTATTATTAAGCTGTATTATTTCAAGCCATTTAGAAAAGTAGTCAAAAATAACTAAATAGTTTCTCTTGTTAAATTCTAACACATCGGATTGCTATTTTTTCAAACAGTCTATTAGGAATTTCATGTGGAATAAGTGGCTCTGCCACATTTGAGGGTCTAAATTTTTCACTGATTTCACATTTTCAACTAACTTGTTTCCACGTTTATTGATGGCCAATATAGATTCTCTAGCCCTAACCTTCATTTTGACATCCCCAAAATGACCTTCATGCACTAAGTTTAGCATTGCTGCTCTTAACAATGCCGGAACTACTAACCTGTCATTGAAAAGCAACAAATCTACCACATGTAATTCAGTCTTTAAATTATGATATTTACGAACTTCACTATCTAAACAATTTATATTAACAGGCCATTCTGTGCAACAATACTGTTTTACTCCGGTATCAGCATTTGTTTCTTTTTGAAACTGTAATGTTTTAGTATCAGATATATTGGCCAAAGATCTGACATCGAGTACTACCTCATAGAATAAGTCTTCCCCGCTATAATCAGGTAAAAAATTACGAAACAAAAGATCTGCGACATGCATTTCTTTGCCAGGTTTGTAGACTACATTAAGTTTATAATTCAAAAGTTTTCATTTAATTCTTTGACGTCTAGGTGATTTAATTTCTGATATATTTTTGCCCATTATTGCAACCAATGGCTTATGATCAGTCCAAACTGTCACATCCTTCCCATAAATATAATTGTGAAATTTGCCGACTGCAAAGACAATTGCTAAAAATTTTTTCTCTACTTGCGAATAATTAATTTCAGATTTTGACAAACTGCTCGAAGCAAATGAAATTGGACTTCGATCCTGTAGAAGACAATATCCCAAACCATCCATCAAAGCATCTGTTTGTATTGTAACAGGCTTTGAAACATCCAAATTTTTTAGTACCGGATCTTTACTTAACGTAGTTTTTAATTCTTGGAACGCATCATTATGTCGCTCTACCTACGTAAAAATAATTTCCTTCTTAAGTAATTCGTGAAGGGGTGCTGATAATTTTGCAAAATTCGGAATAAAACTTCGAAAATAGTTCAACATACCCAAAACGGAATGCAAATCTTTTTTTGTTTGCTGGAGGCTTCAGTTCAACTACAGCCTTTACCCTATCTCTATATTTGAATATCTTGCTCTGAGAACACATGCCCTAAATACTTTACTTCTTTAACTATATTGCACTTATTTCGGGTTAAATTTAATATTTACACATTTAGCTCTTTCAAGAACCTTGTGTAAAATTAAATCAAGTTCAGCCTCATCCTGCAATTAGGATGTCATCAAAATGTATTACAATTCCCTTAATGTTACCAAAATTCTGTGTATTATTTCTTTGAAAAATTTCAGGTGCGATATTCAACCTCAGTAGCAATCTTTTAAATCGATAAAATCCAAAAGGAGTGCTAAAGGTACAGTGTGACACAGACTTCACTTAGTTCTATATCTTCCCTTCGTTAATATCTAACACAGTAAATATTTTCTTTTCAGAGAGTTTAGTACAAATTTCCTCAAGTGTGGGAATAAAGAAATAATCTCTCTTTATAACGGCTTCCGGAAAATTCACCGCCAACAATTCACCGACAGCAATTCACCGACTACAAATCACCGAAAGTAAATTCACCGCCACAACAATTCACCGAAACAACAATTCACCGAAAACAACATTCACCGAAACAAAAATTCATCGCTCATAATAAGAATAGTTATTAGATATTTTAATTATCTTCAATAGAATCTTAACAAAAATGTATTACAGTAACACACTAATTTTGTTTTCTAATTAGTTAAAAATAAACTACCTCCTGTTATTCGATTTTGATTTACCTTTAATTAATTCCTATGAAAAGTACATTATCATAACTCATTTAGTTTTGTTCACTAATTAGTCAAATAATTACCTTTAATAGATCCCTATTAAAAGAACATTACAATAATGGCCGTTTGCACCCTAATTCTTAAGCCATACTTAAAGTTAAATAAAGCTTTATTACTATAGAAAATAGCAAACCACGGTAAGTCATTAATTTTGTTTAATATTAGTGAAAAATAATATAAATAGGGGGTAAGCATATTTACCCAAGTACTACCTGGTGGTTATAGATAAGTTACTTTTCACTAATTAGTTAAGTAATAATTTTTTTTACGGTCAATGTTGGTTTCGGTGAATTGTTGTTTCGGTGAATTGTTGTCGGTGAATTGTTGGCGGTGAATTTTCCTAGATCGCTTTATAACTTTGTTTAAATAAATAGGATCTAAACAAATTATTATTGTTTTGTCAGGTTTCACCATGTTGCTAGCCCACTCTACAGGATTCTCTGCCTTTTGAATAATTTCTAGGTTTTCCATTTGTAGTAATTTATCCTTTAATTTGTCTTTTGTAGCAAGAGGAATGCACGCATTCAGACCTAGAATTGGAGTTGCACAATTCTTAACAGTTATAAATTTGAGCATTTTTGTAAAATTTGCCTTCTGGCATTTTAAATTTACACAACCGATAGGTGGAATTCTAGAGGCTCCAAAACCTTCTAGAACCACACAACTACTCGACAATTTTTGATTACATTGAATAAATTTCAAAGTATCCAAAGACAATATATTTACTTCAGCGCCTGTATCTAATTTAAAAATTATGCTGACATTGTTGATTAATCTGGACTTCCTCCAGTCTGTATGGATTATCGATACGTCCTTTACTTCACCTACTGTGAAAGAATCGACATCAGCATCTTCAATCACCTCTCTTATTTTTCGAACTCTGTAAGCTGCCCTGAAATGATTTAATATGCCACACATTGGTTGAACCCATGCTTCGTTACACACCGGGTACAATTAAATACATACCTTTCCTTTCTTCTCCAATTCTCGCCTTCGATGCAAATTTTTCTTGCTCACTTCCTTTTTCTTCACAACATCAACACATTTCTCATGACGTATTTCTCTTAATTGTTCCTTTGTAATTTCATCTGCACAGCAAATGTTCACTGCATTCTTTAAAGTTAAATTTTTAGCTGTTAACAATCTTTCTTGCACTCTTAAGTCCCTGATACCCAAAACAATTGTATCTCTCACCATATTGTCAGCTTCATCTTTGTACTCACAGGTTCTTACTAACGTGCGGAGATCATTAACAAAAACATCAACACTTTCACCTTCTAATTCGGTGCGCTTGTTAACCTTTCGTAGATTACATCTTTTCTTGGATTCATATAGATTTCAAATTCATTGATAACTTTGTCACCTTTTTGTTTGTCTTCTGCCCTAATTTAAAATTATTGTATATATTGACACCTTCTTCGCCAATCACATTCAATAACATAGCTACCTTTACTCGGTCTTCCTTTTCCGATGCTCCAGTAGCCAACAGATAAATTTCAAACCTCTGCTTGAATATCTTAAAATTGTAACTCAAATTTCCTTCAAATTCTAACGTTGCTGGTAATTTCGAATCCATAATTGTACGTGCTTAACCTCACTTTTCCAGAAAAATTTAAAATTTATATTTATATACACACTTTCCTTAGCAATATACTTCTTTTTACGACTGCGCCATGTTATGTATTTGTTTGAATGATCAGGGATAATTAAAGAATCAATATATTTTTATATCTAACTATATTGAAACATTTACAATTACTCCTTAAGTTCATAACTAACTTCACAATCCCTATGTTGCCAACTATGGCATACATAAAACAGTTTGAAGCTTGTTGTAGACAGGCATATGGCTCTGTAATTGTCACAATCTGAGTATCTTCCTGTGTATATTGGTAGTATGATATTATTTTACCGGGATATTTTCCTTTTCCCAGCTTGTTCTACATGTTCTCAGTAGCCATTCTTTTCCTTTTTTTTTGCTATATGTTTGATCATTTCTGGTTCTATCTTATCTCTCACACAAGCTTTATCTGTTTTAATTTTCTTTAATGCTTCTTCTAGTTCCTGCATTGTAATTTCGTCTGTCATTTCATATGTCTCCTCTTCCTTTTCTTCCTCTTCTCCAACTTCATGCTCTTGATTTCCTAACATAAATTTATTCCCGTAATGATCAGTCTTGTCTCTAATATATCCTTTGTTGTTCATTATTTTTATTCCTTATAGGTCTCATTGGTTTCTTTCTGTTGCCTTTTAGTTTTCTTATTTGATTCCAGAATTTTCTATTATTTATTTTATGCATCTCATTTAACTTTTTAACCAATATAAATATTGTCAGTTACGACTGTTAATATTGTTTAGTTTGCATTGTAATCAACAATAGCTTCAAGGAAGGGGTCGACTGACTCGCTCTTTGGCAAAGCATGCAAATATTGCAAAAGTGTGACTAACTGTGTGATGTGTCAAAGTGTAATACACTCAGGTTGTGTAAAGTACCAAAAAAATGTTAAAATAATTCATGGAAAACATCTAATTTGCTACGAATTTATGCAAAATTTCGTAAACACTTCAAATTGCCATGAAGTTGTAAATAGTAATAACTGTGTCAATAACGACATCTCAATATATAAAATGGAAATTATCTAAAGCAACTTGTAAGTACTAAAGACGAAGTGCTAAAAATCAATTAGATTTAATACACTTACTTAGATCAAATTGAATTACAGAAATGACAACATGGTATGCCAATACATGAGCGTCAGGATAAGATATCGCCTACCACAAATAATAAAGTTGAGTTAAATCCGGAAATCCCAAACCATTCTTTAGCAGCATAATTGCAAGTAATAAAACAGAATTGGGAGTAAAGAAGATGGAGCAATAAACAGCAGCACACAAATTGGTACACACCTAAATAAAACACCAGGAAGTTAATCAGGATATTATAAATCTTGATAGGGAGGAGAAGAATGAAGAAACATTCAGCAAATATAAATTTATAGACTTGTTTTATAAAAAGGTCAATAAAAGAATAGCTAAGAAGAGGAAATGGTTTTGTGTCAAGGATTTCACCCGTCCACCAGTGTTCATCAAATTACCAAAAAAAAAAAAAACATAAACGTTCTGTCAATCGAAAAATTGAATATTCAATCTGTGTCTATTTCGGCTTCTAAAGTAGTTATTCCTACAACACAGACTTCCAATATTTACAAACCGGATACGTTGACATAATACACCATAATCTGTCCCTATCGTCCAAGCCGAAATTTTTCAGTAATTGCAAATACAGCCACCAACATAAAAGGTGAATATAATAATCTTGTTGATAACAAGATTAGTAATAATAGATGTTGACAGGAGTGTGCGTTTGACATTCTTCACCTTAATATACGGTCACTGACATGTAAAATTCATTTTATTGAACTTTTATGTAATGCTCATAATTATTATATATTATGTTTAACAAGTCGTGGCTCAGAGGGGAACAAGTGAATTTAATTGCAATTAATTGTTATACAACATTTTACAGAAAACATAGAAATGGAGGTAGAACTTCTATATTTATAAGAAATGATATTTTAAAAAATAGTAAATCTCTGGAATTTGTAAGTAAATGTAAATTGAAGATGCCTTTGAATATTGTGGAGTGTTAATGTTTTTTCCATTGGGTAATAAAAAACTGCTGCAAATTGTATCAATACTTCCACATCAAAAAATCGGTTTTTTGTAAATAACTCGAAAACGATTAACTTTACAAAAAAATTACAAGAAGTTTACCTCAAGTAGGATTTGAACCTACGACCTGTACTTCGCTAGAGTACCGCGCTAACCATCTGCGCCATCGAGATTCAAGCCCCAATCGATGCAAATTTTGTCTTTATGCATGTAAATCTGTTGTAAATTCTAAATATAATGAGTTTACAATCAAATTACTTATATTAATGGAATGTGACCCTGACTAATATTAATTTATTGTAAATTTTGTTATGAACAAATAAGTTCAAAGGCAAATATGTAATTAAAAATTATTAATTTTATTAAATACATAAATAAAAAGTTTACCTCTAGCAGAATTTGAACATACGACCTGTACTTTGCTAGAGTCGTAGGTTCAAATCCTACTCAAGGTAAACTTTTTATTTATGTATATAATAAAATTAATAATAATTTTTCATTACATATTTACCTTTGAACTTATTTGTTCGTAACAAAACTTATAATAAATTGATATTAATCATACATTGTAAATTGTCTAAAAATAACTAACTCTACATGTAACTGAGAAAAAAGAAACAAACCCGGCATTATATACATATAAATATATATATATATATATATATATATATATATATATATATATATATATATATATACATAATGGATATATGCATTACATTTATGAACACCTAACCTAATATTAAGTTTCTGTCCCTATTTTAGTTAATATCATTAGGTACATGTGCACTCCGCTCACAAATAACTAAACACGCGTATTTGACAATATACCATAACAGCACTATTCCGTAGGCAGCACACAAGCTTGGTCACTGCACGTTTTTGTACACCAGATGCCGTCTTGACTGTTGCTACTCTGACAATACCGTCTGCACTCCAATATAAGCCTCAACGGCCATAGTAACGGTGGAGTATTTTCGTTTTTTAATAACACCATTGCTACAATCTTCAATTCTGGCACATCCATGCACCATTTCTTCCACGTCTGTAAAGAGTGGATGTATTCACGCGACCATCTCTTCCAGAAATGTTGCGTGATTTGTTTATAATATATGAGGCGATTTTTTGGTACGTTTGTTTCATCTTCTTATGGCGCACAGTTCAGTACGTCCCCAATCCAAGTGCCCCGGAGTTAGGGTTACTAAATCATTCGGATCTTCTGATAAGGGAATGAGAGGGCGTGAGTTCAGCACAGGTTCTATTTGTACAAGTGCAGTACTTAATTTCTCATAAGTTAAGGTTAAATTTCCACTACCTTTTTCAATATGGATTTAGCCGATTTTACCGCAGCACCAAAATGAGGGGACATTGACTTAAAATATTCCCCAAATTTCGTGTCTGCTAAATAAATCAATTACCTGTTTTCGTTCTCTACTAGCACCAATAAAGTTTGTAAAATTGTTTGAATATATAGTTTTGCACATCCCACGTCTACTAATAAATCGTTTAAAGGCATTTAAGAAGGTGGCAGTCGACAAATCACTTGCCAGTTCTAAATGAACTGCGTTACTGGCTAAACATACGAACACGCATAAGTCACTCTGAATTAATTTTCTATTTCTTAATTTACCCTCCTTTATCAAGAGTGGGCTGGCGTAATCAACACCGCTGTGCCAAAATGGCATTGAGGGGTTGACTCACTCGCCCGGCAAATCGCCCATTATAGGAGTTATGGAATTCGTTCTGAATCTAGCGCACTTACTGCAGTTTTTTATTACATTATTTACCGTGCTTCGGTCATGTAATGACCAAAACCTTCTACGTACGCTAGCCAATGTAGCTTCTGCTCCTATATGTAAATTATATTTGTGTTCGTGTTCAATGATTAATTCCGTTAATATGCAATTAGGTAATATTACGGGGTGTTTGATATCTACGCTTATAGACGCCTTGGTTAATCTACCCCCAACACGAATGAAACCTTCGCTGTCGCTAAATGCGTGTAACGTTAAGATTTTGCTTGTGCAACCAATTGGTCGTGAATTTTTTAACGCTTTCATTTCTTCTGGAAAGAAAGTTGTTTGTACGATTACAATCAATTGGTTCATAGCGCAGTTTATTTCGCGAAGCAATAACTCACCATTCGTTGTATTGCCTTGACTTAACCGAACATTATTTACAAAACGACGTACATACGCAAATGTTCTTTGTAATCGTAAAAAAATTGAGAATCTGGGCATAAAGTCTAGCTCGATTTTGTTGAGATTAACAAGTGCGAAGGACGTATTGGCGCGGATTTCGGGAAATTTTGCCTGTTTGGCGATGTTTAACTTAGGGTACTCAGTGCTGTCTTTAATAATCCAGCTGGACCCGTGCCACCAAATACTGTCCTGTAAATTTTCCGCGTCTACTCCTCGCGAAATTAAATCGGCGGGATTATCTTCGGATCTAACATAATGCCACCGCGACACGTCGCTCATTTGCTGAATTTCTACAACTCTGCAACGAATATCTGAAACCGGTGAGGTTCTTGGTTTATCCAAAATAACACGATGATCAAGTCACGCCAATAATAACTCCTTGATACTGCTGAATTAAACGATTGCGTTACTTGACGCATTAATTGAGCTAATAAGACCGCCCCACATAGCTCTAATCTGGGCATGATAATTGTTTTCAGAGGCGCTACTCTAGATTTTGCGCATAGTAAGCTGTTTTTGTTTTTACCGTACTCGTCTGTGGTGCGAACGTACACACAACACCGTATACCTGTTCCGAAGCATCGCAAAACCCATGAATCTCTATCCTAATGTGTTATTTGCAGGTTACTTGTCTAGGTATTATCACATTTCCTAACCTCGCTAAGCTTTCTTTAATGCGATTCCACTCCACATAAATGTCGAATGGAACCGATTCAACCCAATCCAATTTTTATCTCCAAATACGCAGCAATATTATTTTAGTTTTGATGGTTAGTGGGCCAATTAAGCCTAACGGATCGAAGATTTGAGAAATGGCTGATAATATTACTCTTTAAGTGGTTTTTTTGGAAACTATCTATGTTAATTGAATAATTAAGCGCATTGCTGCCCGTATTCCAATATAATCCTAGTGTTTTTGTTTTATCGTTATCAGTAATATAATATTAATCGGTGCCCTCCCTAGAGGCCTCACCTTTATTGTTGGATGTCCATTTCCGTGATTGCAACCCCGCGCCGTCTAAAAGGGTACTAATTTCTCGTTTTAGCTGGATCGCGTTTTCTACTGACCGAGTGCCAGTGATCCATATAAAAATCTTGACTAATTATTTGGGGTGTCGCTGGATGATTTGCCATGTTCTGCACACTTAATTCCTTTAGACAACGCGTAGCCAAAAACGATGCTGGTTCTGTTCCGTACGTTAAAGTATTTAATTAAAAATGTCGGAAGGGTTTGGATGGTTGATTTCGTCAAACTATACGTTGCAGGTCTCGTTGACCTTAGTCAACTACAATTTACCAAAACATTTTTGTTATATCCGTCGTTAAAACAATGTGGTGCTTTCTAAATCTTAATAGGATCGAAAACAGATCGTCCTGAACGTTTGTACCTACACATAATGCATTGTTTAACGAGTACGCCAATTCAGACTTTGCTGACGCGTCAAACACAGCCCATATCTTAGTTAAACTATTTTTCTTTTAGATACCGTGATGGCGTAAATAAAATATAGGACTTCCCTGACCTTCCGTGTCGGGTTTTGAGTCATGTGACCTAGTTCCTCGTATTCATTTATAAATTCTAAATACCTTTGTTTAAACTGCGGATCGCGCTTAAAACGTTTCTCTAATGAATTAAATCTACAAATGGCATTATTTAATGAATCCTTAAAATGTGTGTTTGGATGCTGCATCGGTAATTTGACAATGAACCTGCCGTTTACATCGCGTTTAAAGTTTTGTATGAAATGTTGCTCCTTTGTGTATTTACGTTCATTGTTAGCATAGTTTTCGACCCTCCAAAAATGCTCCAATTGATTCTACATATTTAGTTTAGTGGTATGTAAAGTTTTTACTAGTGTATTTGGTTGCGAAAGTAACTATCTACCCTAGCTTAGTTTTTTGAATGGCCACCCCGTTTCCTATTCGTAATTGACTGATTCATAATAGGCTCCAAAAAACCCTGGCGCCCAGTAACATATCAATTTTATCGGATAGAAAATTTTTTCATCGGCAAATCGTATGTCGCGTGCGATATCAAAACTACTGATATAGAGATCGCAACCGGGTATATTTCCTGTTATGCTGTGTAATATTAAAATTGATATATCGCAATTGAAATTGTTTTAAATTGAAGATATTGTTGTGTTCGCCTTTTTAGTTAAATCCCTGCTGTTTGATTAATCCTTGCTATCGGGATGTGTCTTCGCTTCTTTCAATCCCAATCTTTTAAACAGGTCGTACGTAATAAAGTTTGACTGCGACCCCGAATCTAACAATGCTCTGCACCGCACGTAATCACCCCTTGCGTGAAGGATGTTTATCTGAACCGTAGACAAGATAATTTAAGGTTCCCTGTACACAATTTTGTTTTGATTATTCGCGACGTGAGCCGTTTTTAAATGGTTGTTGAGGTGCATTCGCAACTTCGGGTATTTCCTTGCTAGCGTTCTGCGTGTTCGCTCGAGCGTTTGACTCATATTCATTATGTATTTTAATGCATGTTTTACAGCTAGAGGACATACACTCATTATTGAAATGGTTTGACCGAAAGCAATTGGCGTATAATTTTAATTTTTTGATTTCCTTCCATCTAAACTGCTCCATATAAGTTAGGAATATTATGGAAAATTTGATTTTTCAAAAGACGATTTTAAGTTATTTAGTTTTTAAATGCTAGTTTTTTTTTATAAGAAAGTTTACAAAGGAAAAAAAAAATTTTTTTTAAACAAAAAGACAAGAAAAAATGAAAATTAGGTGAAAGTGACTATTAACTTAATTTCAAATTAACCAAAAACAAAGAAAATGAACACAAATTTCCCTTTCAGCAATAACGAGTATGTCCTCTGTGGGCTTCAATGACAGCTTGGCAACGTCTTTGCATGCTGATTATGAGATTATTAAAGTTTTCTTGCGGAATCTGTTGCCAGAGTTGTGGAAGCAAATTTCTCAATTGTTCCATTGTTTGTGGTTGGGGTTATGATGATCCAAGGCTCTCTGCAACTGATCCCAAGCATGCTCTATCGGATTTAAATCAGGCGATAGAGCTGGTAAAGCTAAATGAGGAATTCCATTGGTTTCAATTGCAATTCTAGTTCGACTACATTATCATCACTACAGGTATCGACATAATGTTGAAATCTCGTTAAGGATAATTTTAACTGTTTAGACTTGTTTACTAAACCCTGTATACCTTCGGTGGTCATAATGAATGAAAATAAGAAATGGTAATAGAAACAATGAAATGCAACTACTGTACTTGTACAATGTGATTAAGCTAAGATAAGGAAAGGAAGATTCACATAATATTTAAATGCCTCACTCGCTTTATTGCTGCCTCGATACAATACGTGATTTTCAGTGACCGAGCTTGTTTACAGCTGTTGGCGGCATGACCTTCTTCCTAATCTCTCAAAATTTACCTGGAACTGGAATCTTCACTGTCTCTAACGATTGCTCTGTGTAAACTCCAATGTATACGTCTCACTTGCACTTATTGCATTAACACGACTATGATCTTTAATTATTTATTTGAATGTTATTAATTTACTACATAGCTTACGATTTACCTTAAGACTGGTTTTTAAATTACAGTTCACTTTTAAATTTAACAGTTAGCAGCCTTGAAGCACGCGCTGTACAATTTTCAGATTCTCAACATGGAGTCTCAATTTTTAATACTACAGTGCTACCCATTTAGAATGGAAACACCCCTGTAAAAGTAGAACTTATTAACCGATTTCAACGAATTTTTTTAAATGTCAAGTAATAAAAGATATACTCTGGGACAAAATTTAAAATGTTTATTTCAATTTTCAGGGTATTTTTTTCGTAGTCCAAAATGAAGATTTTTATTAGCGATTTTTTTTATTACAAAAATTACTACGCCACTGGATTCCAAGTACCTCCTAATAGCTGTGAGCAAAACTTCATAAAAATTTATTTAATAATAACGAAGTTAGGACTACTTAAAATTCGAAAACTTACTAAGCTGGACATTATTATTTTTTAAATAATTGTAACAATAAACCACCACTGGATGAAAAAAATGTTTAAAATAGCATGAACATTTAATGAAAGTAACGGGATTACATTTAACTTTACAAGCAATTAAACTAATAATAAAACCTAATATTTCAATTTAAATCTTAGTTGCATAAAAATTATGTTTCTGTCGACATTTGTGACTTCAGTGTCATTGCAAATTTATGCATACTATGGGTTGGGTCTGTGAGACCAACTAAGAACCTTTAGCTTATATTATTTTTAGCTAGATGTATGTAGCTTTTTTAAATTAAACAGATTAGAGTAATATGTAAAAATGCTTGATTAATAATCAGAACACGAGAAATCTTAAGAAAAGTGAAAATTTATACAGTTTTACACATAATAAATTTTATGCAAATACACCTTGCAATATTAGGTGTATTTATCTCTAATTTTCTAAAGTCTTTACACATACGTTCTACATGTTCTAGACAAAGTCACTTTTTACAGAAATATCGTGTTTTGCGGTTTTTACAATAAGTACATCAGCCTCCTTTAGTGGTGCTGGCTCAGGTAAATTAATTTCAACTTTAGCGAACTTAGCTGCTGATTGGCGTATTTTCTGGGCAAATTACTACAAAGCGCTCTTCCCGGCATATGTTCTATCACAAGCTGTCGTGCCAACTCTTCTAAGAAAACTGCTCGCGGCTTGCTCAACGGAGAATCTGTCAAACTGCTTTTGTGAAGCACAAACCCGTGAATACCTGTAACGATCAAATTTGTTGACATTTAAAGCACTAAGTACATCGGATGATATTTACCTGGATATTTTAGTCTGGTCGTAAAACTTTATTATCTCTGGTTTTCTAGAATTTCCGGTGTAATGGAGGCATTAGAAATTCGAATTTCGCGCTGTTATATGAAATTAAATGGTTATTGGTTATTTGTGTATAAATGTAATTAATATTAAGATAAAAAGTTGAGATTGTTTCGACGAGTATTTGTATAGTAAATTGGAAATCATTTCAATATACCCGGCAATTTGCGGATATGACTGTTTTGTAAAAGGGAACAAGTAGAGACGCTGTTATAATGTTGTGTATTTTTTAGTCAGTCGCGCTAAATAAACCATCAAAAAGAGTCGCCTCTAGTAAGTGATCAGAGTTGGTTCAAAAGCGATTACTGCAACTTGATTTATTCTGCAATTATAGTTGTGAATTTATAACGAAAAATCAGTTAGTGTTGTGTTAAGAGAATATAAGTGATATTTTCCTTATCAGTGAGAAAGAAAAACTAAAACGAAGTAAATTGTAAATGCTATCAGGTTGGTGGTAATAAAAAGATTGCGTAATAAATGAGAATAGCGTTTTAAGTGCGTATTGAAAGTGTTCCAAGTTGATGTTTTGATAGCTAGTGATAAATGTACAATAAGACAATCGACCCAGTTAATAGATCGATATATAAAGTATAATAACTAAAAAACATTGATAATGAAAGTATGGTCTTCCGTAACTCGCTTGCAGTTTGTTGCGCACGCCGTTTTTAATTAAAATTGAAAAATTAAGTAAAAACTGTATAGTGTAAATATATCGAACAATTATTTACTAAAATCACTAACTGATGAAAGAAAATTAGAATAGTATTCATCCCCAACAAAGATCCAAAGAAGATAGAGCAAGGCACCAACAATCTATAACCTATGTGAGGCCCCTTCATCGGTCCAAGGAACGCAAGCATTACGTCACCAGTTCGAACAAAGTATACGAGTAAGACTCTTTTGATAGTATAATTAATCGCAAATGGGTGTGTTTTATTTATTTTTAAATGTATGTTTAGATACAAATGCTAAAGGAAAATATATTTCGTTGATCCTTTGTAAAGGATTTTTTTACATGTTAATATTAAGCAAAATACTAACATAGAATTAGAATCATTTTTATGTAATGCTGTAAACAAAACAGTCTGCATATAGAATTTAACTTAAATTTAAAATTAAATATTATCACTTTTGCTTCAATTTTATTATTGACTGTTACAAATCTTTAAAGCTTATACAAACACAGCATGCGTAAATACTGAAGAAAGCAAGTTCAATTAATTGCAAAGTACAGGTAATTAATAACATCAGATTGAGAATAATTTTAACGAATGATATCAATAACCATTTATCACAAGCTAGGTGGACCGTCCCGATAAAAGGCAAAAGGAATTTGTTGAGTAATTATTAAAGTTTATTTACACGAAGAGACATGTGATAACATAAAATTTTTACTCAATGATTTTGGAATTTGTGAAAGATTGGAATTGAACCCAAACATTATAGAGAACCATTACAAAATGGTGCTCAAATGTGAGGCACATTACACTGGTTTCATTGTCGATTTTGTAATCATGCTCTATTGTTGATTCTTAGGGATATAAGAGCAGAATAATAATCGTCTTTTGTTTGCTCGGATGGTTCCCACTGTTGTTTTTCATATGATGTAAACCATCTATCCATAGTGACATTTCTTTTACTACCTTTTACGGACTGGCACATTCGTTGCACAACTGACGAAGTATCATTTGCTACTTTGAATGGCCCATCTGGTTGCTTACCAGCATAAATTTCTATGTGAGTTGTGTAATACCCATTTAGCGTCTCAAAGTGCAAAGACTTAACCCATATTTAGCAGGTTTATTAGCTATATATACACGATATGAACATCGGCCTCTGTACACAAATAGCATTTCAACAATGGTTAGGTATTCTGACGGTGAGTAATTTGCTTTGCAGTGTTCAAAAAAACCTCTAATAGGAGCTATCTTATCTATATCCTTCCTTTCAGGCCCTGTATTCAAATCATCAAACCTAAGGCATCGCAAATGAACTGAAACCTCCGAGGAGACATGACATCTGGAAATACTTTTGTGCCAAGTCTGTCTTTTGACCCAAAGGACTGCATGCGTAACCGATTAGAATCCAGTATTCCAGAAAAATACAGGAGCCCTATGAAGGCTATTATTTCAATTTTATCCACGGGTTTCACATCATACTTATCTTTAAAATTTTCAGCAATTGTAGAAAATATAAGTATTTGTGTGAGAGACTATCAGCTCTAATATATCGTCTATCAAATTATTCCGATAATTTTTGGGACTTATATTTTCTTTAGAGGGGGGACCCCGTCAAATGAGTAATTATATTGTCGCTCCGTGTACATACTTGAATATTTTAATAATATTTTTTCTGTTATGGTTACCGTCCTCTTCTTCAGCATATTCTTCGTTCTATTCTGTATCCGTTTCCTTTTCACTATCTTGTTCACGACATGTGTTATGTTTAGACACTTCACTGGGTTCAGGCTCATTATCATTTCCTTCTTCCTTACTTCAGGAGTAGAAAGTTCGTTATATAAATTTAGTAATCGTCGAAGTTCACCTTCATAAGAGTACATTTTAAAAAGTAATTTACAACACTATATAAACAGTCAATTCACCAAATACTTAAAACGCGATATGAAAAAAAATTAATAATTATCACACGGGTTGGATCTGTGAGACCTTTATTGTAAATATTGCATGTATCTTGGCCCAGCACATACCCTAACTGACATGGACGCGTACTAAAGATGAACACAGACAACTGCTGAGACGTGTGTGACAGATGGTAGGATGCGCATATTTGAAAATATAGTAAGTATAAAAAGTACTCGATCTCGCAGACCCAACCCGTGTGAAGAAGGGTTAACTGGGGTATGGTGAATAAATAAAATATTTAATGAAACTGGTGAAGTTACAAAACAGCTTTTAAGAAGTAATCCTATTTAGAGAAAAAACGGGAATGATCAAATCATTTTAGGTTATTTTAGAAATAATCATAATGCCGGTTTAAGGAATGTCAGTTTAGATTTAAATGTGCCTCAAGAAACTATTCGGAGATGTCTTAAGACAAACCATATTAAACCAAAATTTTTACACACACTTCAAGCAGGCGACGAAGCAAAACGTTTGGAATATTGTTTATGGGCGGGCCTAAGGGGAATATTTAAACAATTTAAATTAAAAAAAAATGTTCTGTTTACTGATGAAACTACTTTCACTACAAATGAAGTAGTATCGTCACAAAGTTGTCGTTATTGGGCAGCGGAAATCCCCATTGACTAATTAATTATAAAAGCCATTCTTCTCAAAAAATTAACGTGTGCTGTGGAATACTGAACGAGCGCTTTGTTTTTTGGAGAAAACATGAACACAGAACTTTTTGGCATTTTTAAACACATACTTGTGGGAACGTCCGAATAATTAACGAATCAATTTATTAATTCAGTTAGATAGGTGTTCACTTCATTATGCCATAGTGTGAGGCAATGGCTTAACGACCATTTTCCATACCGATGGATAGGCTATGGTAGTTCATAAATAGAGTGGCCACCAAGATCTCCAGATCGTACAATTTTAGATTTGTTTCTTTGATTTATAAAACCCGCCCAAGAGACAGAAACAACTTTTGTGCAAGAATTCGACAGGCAGATGCCCGAGTTTGACACTCAACAGCCAAGGAATGCAATTAAAAACATTCTTAAGCCCTATGATAATTGTATCCAAGTAGATGGTGGATTAGTAGAGGCAACTAGGATCTAAATTAAAACGAAATTAAGTTTTGTAGCAATTTAAAATATTCCAATAATTATGTGTCAGTTAAGTTTGTTAAATTTTTCAGACTCGTTATTAGTTTAATTGATTGTAAAGTTAAATGTAATTACGTTACTTTTATTAAATGTTTTTTTCATCCAGTGGTGGTTTATTATGACAATTATTAAAAAAAAAATTTCCATGGTTACCTGTTGATACTGGGTGTTCTTTTGTGACTGTTAGCTAGATAAGTTTTTGAATTTTAAGTGGACGTAACTTCGTTATTATTAAATATATTTTGCGAAGTTTTGGTCACAGCTATTAGGCGGCACTTTGAATCCAGTGTCGTAGTAATTTTTTTAATAAAAAAATCGCTAATAAAAATTCTCCATTTTGGACTACGAAAAAGTATCGTATTATACCCTCACAATTGAAATAAACGTTTTAAATTTTGTCCCAGAGTATATCTTTTATTGACATTTTAAAAAAATTGGTTAATAACATCAAATTTTACAGATGTCTCTATTCTAAATGGGTTACACTGTATATCCATAATATAGTACTTACTATATAGCCCCTGTAGCAATAATGTTGACAATATGAACTTGTTTCTTCGCAAATTTAACGATTTATTGAATAAATTACAAAATTGTTTAGATTATTTAGATTTACCTTTGTGGCGATTTTAACATTAATCAATCAAGTCGTAAGTGAAGTTACAGGTGTACAACAATTACTCCGCACATCTCATTAAAGCACATTTTCTATTGATTATATAGTAATTAACGCAATTAATTCCATTCAGCACTTTGATAATTTTGAGGTGGGGTTTATACACACTTTGAAAAGAGACACTGTGCCAGGGCTGGATGAGATTCTCAATATCTTACTAAAGTCATGCTGTAGTGTCATTGCCCTGGATTGATATTGACTATTGTGTATCAAATGGCATCTTTCCAAATCCACTGAAAATCTCAGGGCCATTTCTCTTCTAAGTTGTTCATCTAAAATTTTTGAAAAATGTAATTAAAAATTATTGAATTAAATTATAATTAAATAACATTAAAAAATTTAGAAGAAAAGTATTTGACTCACCTACTAATTGCAGTAAACAGTAACTTTGCAGACGTAACTCTAAAGTAAGTTATCGAATTCAAATCTACTGATAAACTTTTCAATCTTTAATCTATTTACTTTTAACTTTACCAATTGTTTCATAACAAAACAATAATTTTTTTAGTAAAATATTTATAATAGACTAATTTCATATTTTGAAAAATTTTAAAGTTCTATCTGAATGACAATTTGGTTTTCACCCCTGTCTGTCAACTGAAGATTCTACAATTCAATTAGTACAGCAGATAATTAATGAACTCAGCTTAAATAAAGCCTGTTTTGTTGTATATTTTGATATCAAAAAAGCTTTTGATAGCATTAATATTGTCATCATGTCTTAAAAGCATCAGAAATCAAACTCATGACTTTCTATTATCATTTTTGTCGAATCGCAAATATTGCGTCAAATACAAAAACACGTTATCAGCTGAGTATTCCATGGATCTCGGTACGCCCCAGGGTAGTAACATCGCACCCATTCTCGTTTTACTTTATATCAATGATCTACCCTTTGCCATTCTCAATGGAGTCACTTTTATGGATGCCACCAATATGACTGTAGATGTGAGTGCAGATAACAGACAAACTCTTATGGTGTAGTGCAAATAAATTGAGCACTGACACTGAAAAAACAGTAGTATAATGAATATAACCAAAGGTGCACGTAAACAATGCCATACTTATGAAGTGCTTATTGAGAACTCATTGATCTCCTGACCAATATACCACTTACCTTGGCATAAAAATATATAACAGTTCATCTTGGCATATACACATACGTAATAGTTAAACTAAATAGAGCATATTTACTATCACAATCAAAACAAAAATGTAATATCGATATTCTAATTAAAGTACATTGTGGAGTTGTGTATCCGCACTTAAATTTCAACATTGTTTGATGGGGGGCTAGTACAGCTCTGTCCAGGTAATTTATTTCGCAGAAACGTATCATCCGACTGATCTTCAATCTAAGTTATAGGTAAACTTGCAGAGATACTTTTCAAAAATTTAAATCTTACTCCTCCCGTCCATATACAGGGTGTCCCGGAAAATCACCGACAAACTTCTAAATTTGATCCCAAAATGCACCTCTGAAAAGTTATACACTCCCAAAGTTCAATTTAAAATGTAGAAAAATCACTTTATCTCCGTAAATTATTAAAATTTTTTATTAATTTTGATACAGTCAACCTATCTTATATAAGTCAAAATTTGATAGAAATTAAAAAAAAGCACTAGAACCCTTAAAAAAATCATTTTTGCAAAATTCGAGGCTGGTTTGACGGAAGTGTGACTTTTCAAAAGTTGGCCACCCTAAAGTGACGATATTATGTTGCATACTTCAGCCATATTTTAGAAGCCTGCTGTCAAAATTTCGTGAAAATCCGTCAGTTACTTTATGTTTGACAGTCGATCAAACAAGACATGTTTTGTATTTAATTAAAAATGGATTAAAAGGGATTTCGGGTTTTAATAAAACAGTATTTTTTACGCGGATATTAACGTCAAACAAACGGAAGAGAAACTACGCAAATATTACGGCGAATCTGCTCCGTCTCATGGAATGGTTTACAAGTGGTTTTCTGATTTACCAGTGGCCATATGAACACGGAAGATGCGAAACGTCCAGGTCCGCCGAATGTGGTTACCTCTCAAGAAACAATCGATAAAGTCAGTTCTATCATAAAAAGAGATTGTCGAATTAAAGTGCGAGAGATAGTTAATAAACTGAGCATTTCAACGGAACGAGTGCATAATATCTTGCATCAATATTTAAATATGAAAAAGTGCAAGATGGGTGTGGCGTTTGTTAGCAGAAGCACAAATGCATACACGTGTTTCGATTTCAAGTGACTATTTGGTTAAGTTGAAGCGTAATCCAAGCGAATTCTTTCGTCGATACGTTACCGTGGATGAAACCATTACACACCTAAGACGAAAATGCAGTCGAAACAAATGGACTTCTGCGGATGAACGTGCCCCTAAAAAGGCAAAAACCGTTTTTTCTGCCAACAGAGTTATGGCCACGGTCTTTTGGGACTCTCAAGGGGCAATCCTTCTTGATTACCTGCAGAACGGTAGAACTATAACTGGCGAGTATTATTCCAACTTATTAACACGCTTTGATGTGGAGTTAAGAAAGAAATGACTACATTTAAACAAAAAGAAAGTTCTTGTCCATCATGATAACGCACCCTCTCATTCGTCCGTTATTGCATCCAATAAATTGAATTGAATTGGCTTATGAATTGCTGTCCCATCCTCCATATTCGCCAGATCTGGCTCCAGGTGATTTCTTCTTGTTCCCAAACTTATAGAAGTGGCTCGGAAGACAGAAATTTCATACAAAGGAAGAAGTAATGGAAGCAATGAATGTTTAAAAAAGTTGAATAAGTGTGTAGAATTAAAAGGAAATTATGTAGAAAACTAAAACATATTTTGCCTTAAAACAAGTTTTTTATTGAAAACTCACTCTCAAACGTCAAACCACCCTCGTAAATTAAAATGTTTCTGCTTTGTCTCTTAAATTTTTCTTCTAAAATCGACGGTTCTTGGGAAAATCTGAAAAATAAGTTTGTATTCTGCAACTAACTGATCCGTGCTTATTTGATAATTGCTTTATTTTAATAATAAATTTTAAAGTAAAAAATTAAAATAAAAAAAAAAAAGTATTACAATAAAACACTAATTTTATAATTTCTCAAGCAAGCTCGACGTATTACATACAATCGCGTTGATCGAAATATCCCTGTAATTTGCCTAATTTCCTTGAATTCTTCAACAATGCAGTTCCAGAGATCGTCTCTAGTCACTGCTGAAACTGAAGTGACCTTTTCTTTAACAGCACCTCAAACAAAGAAATCTAAGGAATTGTGATTCGGTGACCTAGGCGACCAGGCTATAGGAGCATTGTTACCTCGTCCGATCCACCGGTTAGGGAACTGCGCGCGCAAGTATTGACCTGACAGATAATCCAAAATGTGGTGGGGCACCATGCTGCATAACTATTGTCTCAGTGACTTTTAATGGCACATCTTCTAGAAGGTCCCACAAGTTATACTGTAAAAACTTCAAATATGCAGCGCTGTCTAGTCGGTTGGGTAGCAGAAAGGGGCCAATAATAAATTCTTCAACAATTTCTGCCCAGACATTTATGCTGAATTTATGTTGAAAGCGACTTTCTTGAATTACATCTGCCCAATTGTGGAAATTATGGGAATTAAAGATGCATCTCTTGTCCCTAAAAAGGATTCGAGCAACAATCTGATGATCTTCAATGAAGTTGTTCATCAACCATTGCCAATATTCTCATCTAAGCAGTAGATCTGTCGGTAAGAATTTTTGAACTTTTAACAATTGCACAGTAAGTGATGATCAAATAAGCACAGTTCAGTTGTTGCAGAATACAAATTATTTTTCAAAATTTCTCAAGAACCGTCCATTTTACAGAAAAATTTAAAAGACAAAATTCCTTTATTTTAAAGTGTTTTCCGAAAATAAAGCAGAAAAATTTTAATTCTGCAAAAATAATTTTTTTAAGGGTTGAAGGTTGGCGCCATGCTGAACAATTTTCATAATTACGGAGGTAGTGATTTTTCTACATTTTAAATTGAACCCCTTAGGGGTGCATTTTGGGATAAAATTCAAAGAGGGAAAAATGGCTTAATTTGGTCCTAGGAAGCCACTGTAGAAGTTTGTGGGTGATTATTTCCAGGACACCCTATATACACTGTGTCTGCGGATGGAGTCCTCAAGAGGGAAAAAATTTTTATTATTCATTTTACGACCACAAGTCATTCTTTATAAAAAGTTCTGCTTGTTGAGGAAATGGATTCACGATAACAAAATTTAGATAAGATGTACAGGGTTGTACAAGAGAGAAGTACCATTATTTATTATTTTTAACAAAAATTTTATAAAAAAAGTTGTTTATAAACTAACATAAAGACGAAATACAAACTTCGAAATAAAAATTCGAATATTTAAAAATTATTCAACATAACTACAGTTCAACCAAGCAAACAAAAGCCCTGAGAGGGCGTACCTGAGGGAGCTGTTTTTCAACAGGTACATTCCATACAAAAAGTATTAAATTTATTTATTTTATGTTAGGTACATCAAATGTTATTGAATTAATTACCAAAAACTTTTAAGTATTTATTGTTTAAGTACAAATAAGATGGTTTTGAAGTTATAACATTTTCTACAAATAATTTACACAATTTTTAGTTTTGTAAACATTTGTAAAATACTTGAAAAAACATCATTCTGATCACATTTGAATATAAAGTGACTAATAAATTACAATGATTCTTCTACAGAACTTTCTTCCTCTTTATCTGATTAACTTGCATTTACTTGAAATGACAACCTTTCTACAGTTTCATCATAAGTGTAAATAATATAATAGCATTTAAAACATTCACATAAATAAAGTGTAATGTTATTCACAATAGAAACAAAACACATATGCATAATTAAAATTTAAAATAATGTCCAAGATTTTATGGAAAAATAAACACATATCGTTTATTATTATTGATTTATAACTTGTAACTACAAAATTAAAAATTCGAAATATTGAAAATGAACATATTTTAAAACTTGTCATGGTCATTTAATTTAAGTGCAGCTACGTATTTCAAAATCGTACACTACTCTAAATATTGAAAAATCATTTAAAGAAGCATGCTTACTGTTTTAAGGTTATGAACTCTATAATCGTTTTATTATTTAAAGCTTTATACTAAAAGATACATGTGCACAATACATACCGTTTCTCTCACAAATCAGTAAAAAGAGCCTTGAAAAAGACTTTTTATAAAGACTAATGTACAATAAATACCCAATAAGCACAAAAATAACCTGCCAATGCTAAATGCGTATGACAAATGTCAATTGTTTGTGTTTGGGAATGTACGGTCGGAGACTTCTTAATGGTAGTTGGACGAACGTTTTACCGCTATAAATTTTTAAATTTAGTTCACATATTTTCCGGGGTTTTTGTTTGCTTGGTAGAGCTGTACCTCCCACCTCTACGCACTTTTCGGGTAACTTAATAAATTTACCGTACACTTTACGAATGATTCGCGGCACATTCAGTTCATGAATTACTTCTTGTATGCGCTCTTTTAATATTTCCCTATCATATGGAAGATTATGTGTATAAACCTTTTGTTTTAATGTACCCCACAAAAAGAAATCTACTAATGAAAGGTCAGGCGACCTAGTTGGATAATGGATTGGGCCAAACCTCCCTATCCACCTTGCGCCACAAAATGATCATACAACCATTGTCTGACCAAGGCTGTGCAATGAGCAGGACAGCGTCTGGTTGCCAAAACATGTTATTACGTACTTCTGGCTCTAAAGTATTAAGAAATGGTAAGACAAAATGTTCAAATACACCTGCTGGTTTAAATTTTCCTCAATAAAATATGGACCAAAAAAAAAAAAAGTTCCACAACATACATTAATTTTTTGTAACGTTGACTTCCTTTGTTTATTACATAATTAGGATTCTTGTAAGCCCAATGACGACTATTTTGGGAATATACGTGCCCGTTTGTGCAAAATGTAGATTCATTGGTAAAAAAAATAAATCTGTGAAATCTTTGGTTTTCAAGGAACTTTTCACCTATCCATAAACAAAACTCTAAACGTCTCTCTTCATCTCCAAGTTCAAGTGTATGCCGCAGTTTTGGCTTAAACGGTATAATCTTGTTTTCCTTAAGAATTGTGTGTAATTCACTTTTGCTTAAATCCACTGTTTGTGCACACTTCCTTAAAGATAATTTTGGGTTATCTAAAACTGATTCTATTGCTAATAATGTAGTTGTGTCATTTTCATCGTATCTTTTCTTTGATTTCTTCACATTCATCACCGACCCAGTTTCATTGAATTTTTTTAATAACATTGGCCATGCCTTTTTTGACACCGGCGGATTAGGAAATTTTTCATGAAAAACATCTATAGCGTATTGATAAGACACATTTCCAATACCGTAACAGTGTATTAAATAAATACGCTCTTCTTTAGTTAACATTTTCGAAAATGCCTTCACGAAATCAGAATACTGACAGATGTAAATAAGATGCTGATGTAACATGAACTTATACAAAATCGGCTATCTTGATTTTTTGTAATTGTATTTAGTCTATGTTATTTTATAAACAACTTTGTTTTATAAAATTTTTGTTAAAAATAATAAATAATGGTACTTCTCTCTTGAAGGATTTTCATATTTTCCTAATTTATTAATACCCTGTACATCTGATCTAAAATTTTTTTTATCATGAAATCATTTTCTTTGGTCGTAAAATGAATAATAAAGATTTTTTTCCTCTTGAGGACTTCATCCGCGGACACACTGTATATTAAAACTAGTGTTATATGCATAAAAACATACATAGATTCGATACAGCTGGTCAAATCCATAATTATAATACGAGAGGCAAAAACCAAATTTTAATACATAAACTACGATTCTTTTTATACAAAATCTCCATTTCATATGGCTTCTAAATGGTTTAACTTGTTACCGTCATATCTAACTAATTGCAATCACCATCAATGTAGAACTAAAATCAGGAAACTCCTACAATACATTTTATTTTGTGCATGAATTTACTGAATTCACTTGCTCGCTAAGTCACTAGGTTCATTTAACTAAATTACCAGAGATATTTGTAATACATGTCATGTGCCTTATATAGCCACCTGGTTTAATTATATTGTGACGTTTCTATAATTGTAGATATCTGTGATTTCAAGAATAAATTATTATTAGTGACACGTCCCCAGTTTAATATTAACGATTAAAAAGTATATAATAGCGATTTAGCAATTTCTTGCATGCACGAACAACAGTATAATATTATAACAAATAATTTTATTTGTTTATTTTGTAACGGAAAATAGTTTAAATGATTTACAAAAGTAACAATACTACCTTTAATGTAAGGTAAAGTTAGGTTTGTTATAGAGAGTTGTATGCATTTGTATAACCTTAGTTTAAGAAGTGACATCAGTAATCAATTCTGTTTTAACGTATTCTATGAATTATAGAATTTTTTAATTAATATAAAATTAACAATTCTTTTAGGCAACAGTAGGCAGCAAACAACGGTTTTATATAGCAACACAGGGACCTACAAAACTCACGATACCTCACTTTTGGCAATGCGTTTGGGAAGCGGAAGTTTATCTTTTAGTACAACTCACCGAACTGCTGGAAGATATTAATTATTTACCAAATACAGAACAGCGCTGCATTGATGCTAGTCAGGATTACCAGATTTGGTGGGAATTCTCACAAAAAACTGGTCATTGTATTACAAGTAAAATACGTTTATGTCATGTAACTTCACGTCGATATCGAACATTATGGCATTTACATTATACAGACTGGGGTGAACATGGTTGTCCCCAATCGGTGGCCCACTTTCTTGGGTTTTTAGAAGAACTGCAATCGGTACAACAGCACTCTCTAGAAGAAATTCCGCCAGGACATAATAAAAATCCCCCAGTTTTAGTTCATTGTACTGCAGGTGTAGGAAGAACTGGTTTAACTGTTCTAGCAGATCTTTTACTTTACACAGTAGATCATAACCAGGTATGTTTTTGAGCTTGACTTTGGAGTTTCTTATATTGTTCTTTCAGGAAGTTGACGTGGCACGAGTTGTTGGATTGTTACGACATCAACGGCCTTTCATGGTACAAACAATTGCTCAATATCGTTTCGTTTACTCACTTCTCATTCATTATTTAAAACAAACTCGTCTTATATAAAGAGTGCCATTTAATTGGTTAATAATTGCAGACATTAACCTGTACTTAAGTATTCTTAAACAACAAAATCGTATTATTTGTAAACCTTATTTTATCTATTAAGAAGTATCGTTAACACGAATGTGTGATTTTAATGATGGTATTTTTAAGAGTAATGTAAAAAAGGCTGTGTAAAAACTTTTGATCACCATTTATGTTTAATAACAATATTTTAACCTATAAGCAATCAGTACATGTGATTTTTTAGAGTGCCTTCTATTTATATTATTATAAGTGTATACTATTTTAAATATGATTTAATTCGATGATGTCAATATTATAAGAAATATTTAACAATAACAGTACGTAACTATTATCAAATAATAATGTATTGCATCAAGAATTTATTAAAATTTTAATTATCAACAAAAGAATTTTTCTAAGTGTAAAGGGCCATCCTTGACACAAATTTTTTGTATTAATTATTTGATAATTAACCTGATTTAATTAAATTTACAGAAATCATGAAATAATGGATCCCCTCTGACGTTATTTTCAAAAACGTTGAGAGTTTCCTACGTCAGAGTCAGCTCCAGTCTATTCACCAATCCATTAGAATCACTACCAGAAGTCGCCTCCGTCTTTCGCGGATTCTAAACAAAACCGTGAAACGCGCTACAGACACTCTCATTCACACGGGTCTCTTTCCCATACAGACATCTTTCTGCTCCGTTCCGGTCACCGCCGCCATTCTGTTGAGTCAACTCGACTCGGTCCACCTAAACTTATTTCAATACACCAGGGTTTACTGCTCTTTAAATCTGTGGTCACCTGCATGTAAATTAATTATACATTACACTTACGCTAGTGCAACGTCAGGGAATATTCCCGACGTAGTATTCGCCTTAATTCTGACTATCCCCGGGGTATCAATTAAACAGCGCAACGGGTATTAGCCCAGAACCTTTCAATTGATATTCTATATACACACGCATTACACAAATACGCCCACACCAGGCAAATTAAAAACCGAAGTACAGGAAGCCGACAGATTGAAAGCAACAGGCCGCCCACAATTAGACCGTGTTTCGGTCACCCAGGTTCGTAAATTACGAAAACATTACGTAATAGTGACTATTACCTTTCAATCTCGCTAAACGTAATAAACCGCTTACAATAAGTTTCTTTGAGTCCTACTTCTTAGTAAAAGTCCTGAAACAGCGTTCCGACTCGCTCACTCCTCGTCAGATATCCAGAGGATAGCATAAATTCTTTAACGCTTTGTTAAATGCCGACTCACGTAAAACGTGTCGTTATCCTATCAGCCTGTTTATTTAACAGTCCTGAATACCGAAAGGTCCCGAAGATTTAAAGGTCTTACGCCGTTCCCAGGCTAGAAGAAAACTTTACTTCTCAACGGAGATCCGATACCGATTGCACGTCGCGATAACCCAGACTTGAGGGAGTAATCCCTCTTAAAGAATACCGTACCTGTAAAACGTTTCTCCTGTGCCTGATAATCTTTAAACTAAACGTTCCTGAAGGTTTAAATACCTTATCATTGTTATTATTAAAACCGGTCCGAGTGTGAGGCTCACCAGTTTGCTACTATTGTCAATCGAAACGAGAAGCGCCAGAGAAAGCGGCCGACGCTTTACGCGTCCCCCCGCATCAAGAGTGCGGAATACGAATTCATATCTAGGTTCGAATAGTTTAATCAGTCGTAAACACCACCAGTTCTGTTTATAATACAATTTTCGTTAATTACTAAAATGTAAATAGAATAGATCTTGATGCACCGTAATTAACATTATCCTGTAAATTAATAGTAAGTTAAGATAGTTCAGGTAAATATTAGATTAGTTTTAAATTTACTTTCGTAAATATTAGAGCGAAAAAGCTGCATATAAAACTCGGATTCACGAATACCAAGAATAAAACACAAAATAGTCCCTTTAAAAGTATTGATTTTCTATTTGACCCTAAAAGCAGGTATATAGAGTGTTACGCTCGTTATCTTATCTTCATCAGCACCTACGAAATATTATAAACACAGTTATAATAACTGTATAAAATATTTACTACTATTTGCTACCTTACAGGTCCGGCCTTTATAAGTTTAATATTATTTTACAATAAATAAACATTTTCCCTTTATACTGTCATATAAATTAAGGTCAGTTATTTTATAGTGTGTAAACATCTCGCTAACCATATTTTCACAGAAAACGTAAAGAGAGGAGTTGTCTGACGATCTCCACTCCAACCTATAGACCACGGCGCCCATCCAGAAGAGTGGGCCAACTACCGGCCGCCTGAGGTGAGGCAAGAGGTTCCCGATCATTTATACTTTCCGTTTTTTTTGTTAGTTAAATCCATCTTAAGTGCAAATATTTAGATTTATAAACAATAGGAATAATGTATGTATCAAACCTTTCCGAGTATATTGTTCAGTGTGGACATCAGTAATCAACGAACAACTCCCGTTTTTATATTATTAAAAAAAGATTGAGCTAGACCGAGGAAAATTAGAGTAAAACCTAAATTAAAGTAATCAAAGGCAGCTTAAATAAGTACTTACCGTTATCTTAATTTAGATGATGAATTATGTGTTCACTGTAGAGGAAAATTGGTTAAAATGCTGATGGATTTTGGGTTGTATTAAAACATTGTATAGTCAACTATAATAGTGTTTGGTAAATGTGTTTGCTTTATGATTAGATGTATATTTATATACTTTACTATACTTGTTCATCAGGTCGAAATTAGGCATGATGTGGCTAAATCAGAGTGAAATTCTCACATTTATTCCATAGTGAGAATTTGAATATTATGTACATTTAAAGAGATATTCAGAAAAGGTCAAGAATTTAAATCAATGTTTTTATATTTCCTATCTTACTTTTCATCTTTGGTGACATTGGATGTATTGTCACCTGTGGTTCAATTTTGTATATTTGGATATTATTTATAGAATTTTAAATAAATGATAGGTTTCCGTGTATGCTACTTTAAATGTTGCTATCGTAATTTTGTTAACGGAAATGGATTCGTTTTGAGAATTAACGAAAAAACATTTAAGTGTTTTTCGACTTGTATTTATTTTGTTATCTCGCTGAATGTTTTGGGTCTCGCAAGTCAAATAGTGGATTCTACGTATTTAATAGCTTACCAGTTCATTTATGAATAAAGATGTTACTAGGAAAAGTATAGAGAATTTACTTGAACAATAGGGATTTGTTATTAGAAAACGGTATTGGTTACCTCAATTCTAGTTATCGAGCTTAAAGAATGTGAATTATAGTTTATATTCATGCACACCGAGAAGATTTGTTAGGGCAGTCCTGACCTCGTTATCGAACGTTGACCCCTTCTCACGTAAGAGCTCTTGTGATTTTTTTACAAATCTCTTAATTCCAAAAAAGAAGTTTTTACGCACATCGTTCCGGCATCATGATCTTCGCCGCTTCAGAGTTAGATCTATCACTGCTTGCATACAGATAATACGAAGAAGCGGTCATCAGTAGAGGAGCCACAGCCTAGCAGGATCCGCCGGAATACAGCAGGAGCGAAGAACGAAAATAAAAGAAGCATCCAGGACACCGCCAACTACACATACACCTACACCTACACACAGCACACATTACACACATACGCACTCCCTCGCCTCGCCACCACCATCCTCGCGTACACGCTCCCATTTAAACGCCTCATCTATTTCCACCTCATCCACACACTCTTACATCTCTACACGCTCCACCGCCTCCACAAAACCACACAAACCCGCCCTCTTATCCACACCAGCCTAGCCATCTGTACCTGCCGTGATTCCTACACCCGCTTTCCCCAATCCTAAACCCACCCGCTCTCAATCCTCGAGGTATTGCATCCGCAATATCCCGAAATCCATAACCACCCAAAAATCCTTATTCAACTCCATTAAATCCCTTAACCTTCCCTGGTTGAACTTAACATTTAACCATAACCACACCTGTCTCCTAGAGACCTCCTCTGTCTTGCCGTATGGTACACAGCTTAGGATGCGACACCATTTCGCCACAGTAACCTTGCCCCAACTATCCGGTCCCCGTCCCTACAACTCCACTCCCTAGAGCGCCTCCTTTTCCTGCGTGACTCGTCACGTAGATAAGGACATCCTAGAACCCGAGATCCTAGGTGCTATCGATCTTCCACAGGTGAGGAAGGCCGTTCGCATCACCGCTAAGGCGACGAACTCTCCCTCATCCCTTGAATATCTCCTGGCACGCGGTGTTGTCATGTTCGGGCGACACTACATTTGCGAACCCTCCCTTGTCCCTCAACCTCTCCCCAAGTATTGTTCCACCTGCACACAGGGTGGGGCATACCGCTGAGGAGTGTCCAACCCGTGCTATCCGTTGTGCCAGCTGTGACGAAAGTCAGATCTTCCTACAAATCTTCGGCTAACCCAAGGGTTAACAACTGAGGGGAAGCTCACCCTCGGATTCCTTCAAGTGCCGCAAGCGGCAGGAACCTCCCAGTTCTCAGTCGAAGATGGCATCTCTCAAACCTATCTTGTCTTCCGAAGAGTCCGACTCGGAAGACACAGCCCTCCTTAAACCCTCTCCCGACACCAAATCCCTATCCATCCAAAGACTTCCTACAAACCCTCACCCACTCCCTCTTCTCAGGTTATCCGCACCCTAGATTCGCTATTCCGAAACTTCTTCCAACGGAGGAACGAAGGTCGCTGTAATCCGCCAACCCAATCCTTAATTCCCTCCAAACGGATATCCTAGCAGAGACCGTTAATATCAGGGGCGTTCGTCGGAAACGCTACTTAAACACTTTACACACACAATATACACATCCTTTCCACCACAGATACAAAACTTACACCCAGATGCACACTTAATTTGAACACATTTCACACCTATGTAAACAATAGTCAACACGGAACCGCCCTCTTAATTAAAAATTGCTTCCCATGCACCCCTTTTCAACTTCCCGCGCACCTACAGCATCTCGAATGCGTTGCTGCGACGGTGCACTTTCCCACTCTTATAGTATTTATGTCAAACTACAACCAGCCCAGCCACAACACCCTACCCCATGACCTTTTAATGTACGCCTATAGCCTCCCTAATGCAGTTATCCTAGGAGATTTCAATTCCCGCCACATCCAATTCGGTGACACCGCAGGTAATGGCAATGGTAACAGACTATCATCCGCTCTATTGCAGTTGCCGCTCATGCAAATCACCAACATACTTCGAACACTTAGGTGCCTCAATAATAGATCATATCAGTTTCCGAACTATTTTCACTATTTCGATCGTGAGTGCTTTCTAGGCACCGCGATCACATACCACTACTAGTCAAAACTTGATTTTGTCCAGCTCCTCTACACCTCAATACACAGTCATTAAAGATTTTTCAAAATCAGACTGGAGTGTGTTCTCCGAACACAACCTGCCTACACACAATCTTCAAACGACCCAAGATCTCGAGAGCCTTTAGAGACCTAACTTCCGTAATTACGGAAGCTGTCGATATCTCTGTACTATTAAAAACATTGACATTTCCCACAAACCGTTCCCACAGCACATTGTGAACTGGATCAAAGAGAATAGAGGAATCTACTGTCAATTTTTGCGATTCAGGGACCCGGCTCTCAAGATCGAATACAAACGCCTTAATGAGGCGAGAAGCAAACAGACACACCAAAGACTCCTGGACCAAAACCACCTCCCAGTTAGATTATAGAAATGGTAAACTCTTCTGGTAACAGTTCGATAGACTGACCAGAAGAAAAGTTAACCCTAAATCCCACCTAACCGACCTTCAGGGCAACCCAATCTCCTCCGACCATGGAAAGGCCGATTTCTTTGGTCACCACCTCCAATGCACCAGATGATCCCCAATTCGATAACCGGTCGCCTTGAAGAATTCCGCAACGTTAACCTTCCTGAAATCCAACTCAATAACGAGAATCCCTTTTATGCTCCTATCACGCCCGACCAGGTCCACATATTTCAAAAAAGGAAAAAAATCAGACCCAGGTCATGACGGCCTAAATCGCATAATCCTCCGCCGCTAACCCGATCCAGCCCTGCTATTACTGTCCGACATATACCAATGCCTAATCCTAACCCATTTCCCGACGGAATGGAAATCAGCCTCCACCGTCATGATACCGAAACCCCACGCCGACCTAACCTTACCCTCCTCCTATAGACCAATTTCCCTCTTGAGTTGCCTCGGAAAATGCTTTGCGCAGATTTTAGATCAAGACCCGAAACCTCAACATTTCCGACCCCTTTTCCAAACTCCTACTCTCCTACCTGACTAATCTGCCAGTTTGGGTAAAAGTAGGGAAAACCTTTTATCCTTTTCAATCTACATCAGGCTTCCGCAAGGTTCTGCCTTAGCCCCTATTCTTTACATTTTCTTTGCATCAGACATTCTCGAAGCTACACAACCCGGGCTAGTCGTTGCGCAGTTTGCGTATGACACCGCCTTCTGGACGGTTAATCGAAGCAGCGAAACGGCCTTCCGCCTCATATCCAAAACCCTACGGAACTTATCCAACTGGGCGAACCGGTCGAGAGTAACTGTCAATCCCTCTAAAACCCAAACAACTCTCTTCCGACATCCTAACTACACAGAAAGATAAGTTCCCAATGCTTGCCTCCAGGAATGTTTCCCTCGCCCTAAACCAAGAAAGACTCACTCCAAGATGAAGTCACCTACCTAGGAATTCTCTTCACTAGAACCCTCAATTGTCTCCCCGATGTAAAAAGAACGCTCAATAGGATTAGAAACCGCGCGAACCAACTGGGCGCTTTACGGGGTAGAATCTGGGGTTTCCACCCTAAAATACTTCAACACATCTACAAAACACATGCCCTGTTATGGATTTCCGAGCACCCATATACACCAATGTAAACCCCAATCACCTTTCCTGTATCGCCTCCTGTGAACGCCGAATCAGGTACCCTAGTGACCTCACAACACAACACGCAAACATACCACCAATCGCACCCAGAATCCAAACACCTCAGAAAAACTTCGCGCATAAAAGAATTTTCGGCGATACTATCCCAATCCTTACCACCCCCTACAACTACCGTTTCTCCAATTCTCACGAAGAAAACCTAATTTAAACGAATCGGATTAACCACACTAAGCATGCTACACAACACACACTTAATCAAATTAACACATTATTAAATATTCAAATAAACCAAAATCTTTTTTTCTTTCTTTTACACCAAAAATAACCACATCTTATGATTGTAAACTATACAATAACACAAAAAATCGCAACACCAACATGCATGGATTGACCTGGACTGAAGAGGAGAACTCCTGAACAGTCTACGACTAATATATATACATATATATATATATATATATATATATATATATATATATATATATATATATATATATATAAAAGCTATAAATAAGTAGTACTAACCATAAGCATAAGCATACTAACAAGAAAAAAAAGATTTGTGTGTTGCTGTTCATCGGTTAGTAGTAATATTTTCGTTTCCAGTGAAGAGGTAAAGTGTTGATTTTAGTGCTTTCCGATTCTTGTGATTAACTTTGAGCTTTAAGCGGATTGAAATAAATGTGCCGTTGTTACACGTCCAAACCGCACTAGGCGTCGTGTATGCTTACTACTGTAAGAGGGTTGCCAAGCAAGCTAACAGGGAGATGGGCGTGGTCGAAATAAGAAGTAAAATGAATGATTAATACGCTCAAACACCTTACACCGATATTCAAACAGCTCAGTCCGGGAAAATATGTCTCCAGGCGCCACCACAATCGAAACTTTGCTAAAATAATTGTCTTAAGCTGGGTGTTAATTAACCCTACTTGATCGTGGAAAGTAGGATTGTGCTTACTCAGTAAACTCTCAGACGAGGGTCCTAAAACAAACACTCGTCCCAAACAATTCAACTCAAACTCAAATATATTTAGTACTGCCCAGGTTATTAGAAACTTTTTGAATACACCTCGTATACCAAAATTTCCAAAACAAAATTTATCACTCAAATTTAACTGCATTCACGTAACCAACAGTTATACAAAAACTGAAATACACGGGTCGTCACAAACTTCCTGATTGTACCCTGTACATCCAGAATACCAAAGTTATAACGCGTTAACTGAATACTTTCTACGTATCCCTCGTATACATATAAAGTTAAATTTCTACTTATTAATGAATAAAATAGTTCTTCATTCAATGATCGATAATTAATTTTTAAAATTCCTAACCAAAAGAAAAGCAATGTCATCGGCTTAATAATTGTTCCTTTATGATACCTCTGAATCGTATGAGACATTCGTAAATATGTAAGTTCTCAAAACTCCACCTCTTAGTTATACTTAATGAAATTTTTAAATCAACAGCTGGTCCGTCATTAGTGTACTGCGTTAAACGAAACTAACATGAAAATTTTCTTTTTGAAATTAACCTGGCAAATATAACCTTTCAGGTTGTTCATTAATCTTAAAACCAAAATATGCAAAGTCTACATTTAACTTGTCAAAAACTAGGTCACCAATTAAGTAAACGTCACAAATGTATCTCATAACTGGCTAAATAAACAACAAAATAAAAGTTAACGATAAATATATATTGTCCTGCACAAAATAATAAACAAATGTTTACATACACTACGACAGCGTGGTTGAAAAACCACTGTCAATACAAATTTGCGTTTCTGCAAAAATTCTTACTACTAAAACAGCCAATACAACATAACTCGAGATCGATTACCTTTTTCCTTCAACACTAATTAATTAAATAAAAATTACACAACAATACGCAAATAAAACTACCCAAAAAGATCGTGCTCAACTAAGTTTTCAAAGTTCTTAAATGTAATTCTTACTTAAAGACTGTCCATTCATTCTTCGCTTTTCATTCTTCTCTCTTCCCGTAAACCAATTATTTGTAGTCCATGTGTATCCTTAGATTGCCTGAAGGCACATAACAAGTACTTCACAATTCCACAAACACTTATTCCTTTCGGTACTCGCGATTAGTCCAACTGTACGAGGTTATTACTCCAATAAACCGTAATAATCTGTACACATTTGGTTGCCTCTTAAAAGTTTCTCGCAACCTTTAGGACAATTTAGCCCTTCCTTAACACAAATAAACTTTTAATGTCATATAAAATTACCTTAACATTGTCTCAATTTACTACGAATATTTCGTTCACTTAAAGGTGGTCCCATAAATAATTTTAACTAAGGATCATTACAAGCACACGCGCCGCACTCAACACTATAACGTAACAACTGTTATCCTATTATAAATCTGCTTACGCACTTTTCCTTGAAGAAAAATAAACTGATTTTATCTTCAATCTCAATTTTATTAATTGTTTTATTTATGAATGTCTTATACGATTCATCCCCTTTCGGGTTACGCAGTTGTTTAAACAATGACTGCCTTCAATATTATTCACAAATATAACTCCAACTCAACCCATTCTGATTTCACACTTCACCTCGCGCGCACGTTTCCCACCGAGCTCTCACTGACATCCACCAAAGCCAAAAAGCTAAAAGCAAAAAGCCCCCGTCAATCTCTGACTTTCCTATTTATACCTCAAGCCATCCATCTTTAAACATGTCTGACTTCCTCGCTATATTCACCAATGGTATTCACTCAAACTTTCTTAGTGCCGACTGATGCTACCCTCTGCACAAACACGCTTATAACTACAATACATCGCCATGTTTGTTCTTACCTGCAAATTTTTCAATTACTTTATGGAGAAGCCATTTCTCGTCATCACATTCATTCAGTGGCCACTCTGGACCATTACACAACTTTCAACGTTTATCTCACATGCGCTCGCCCTCCTTCATCAACATTTGCAAAAATAAGTACAGTCTAAGGTCTCAAATCCCATATACGTACACGTATTCTCAAAACTGATTGCACAACATTACGAGAGCTTTCTATAATCAACAATTAAACATACCAAATCTTTCTCTACATATTTCCTACAACATTCTATACTTATATCTTCACATCTTCCGGCAAAGATTACTCCTTTATCTTCCAACATTCCATTCCTTACTCAGTAGTCAACAGTAGCAAACATTATCGTCCCATCGACACATTTCTCTTCACATTTACATTCATCAGAATCTATTTATTCCAACACCAATGTCTCTATAACATTCAAATACACGTATCTTCATACTGAATGATATTTCTCCCAAATTGCCAGTGGCGTATCACCCACCCACATACATTATGCATATACACAAAAAAAATTTTTTTTTTCGTTCAAACTCAATACACCCGTACTCAAAACACGTAATACACGTCATTATAACATCTTACATACATGGTGCGTCAACACAACCTTACACCGTGTGTGCTATTTTGCATTTGGAAAAGCTTCCACCGGATTGTTGTCAGTCACCCCACTGTACCCACAGCCTGTTTAAAGATAGAGAATAAATTGCTTGTATTTAAACATTGTCAAAGAATATTGTGTGTATGTAACGAACAGTTACGTTGATTAAGTTGTCGTTTGTGTTAATAAAACCAGGTGAAGCAGTTATTAAGAGACACCTGGACTAGGTTTAAATATTACCCTGTTCCTTTGCGATTGTGAATTAAAAGAATTGGTCAATTTACTTGACGATACTAAGAGCTCATTGATTGCTTTGGTACGTTTTTAAAGAACGATTTGAAGATTCAACTGGTATTTTCCGATCAATTAACGATGGGGTCAATTTTACGAGAATTGCATCTTGTTGCGTGCACTAGGAAAGGAGAATTTAGGCTGAAAATCAGTGTAAATTTAAGGTAGTTACTTCTCTGTGTCTTTTTTGTGATTTCAATGAAGGCTAGTGGATACAATTACTGCAGCTTATCACCCTGTTTTGGTGATCTTCACGCTATTGTGTGTTATTGTTTTTATTGTGCACTGATATTTGCATTTTAAAGCTTGTCGAATTTATGTTTTCTACGTGTTTAACATGATGATAATTAGGATTAAAATTAAGGTTTAAGATTATTTGATTTTGGAATTTTGAACTTGCAAGCTTCCACCAATTAACTTCCTTTCTTATTGAAATTTTAAGTAAGAAAGACTGCGTACCCATCACTTCACATACTATTCATTGAATTTCTTTGTTTTATAATATAGTGTTAGTGAACTTTAGGCGTATTATTTCATTATTGGATCTAACATTAGATATGAGTTTCGCCCTATCTCACAGCACTATCATTATTGATGGTTCACATAAATTAGTAGGCAAAAATAGCTCTGATTATTTTTTTTGTTACTAATGGTTGAATAATAATTTTTCAGATTATACGGTTTTGCAGTGACGACGATTTCTTTTTGTTGTTTATGATTTTGATGAAATCTTTTAACGTTGTTTAATTAATGAGAGATTTCGCTGTTTTTTTAAATTTTTCTATTAAGATTAAGATTTCTGAATATAGAAATCCATTGATAAAAATAACGTAAAGTAACGCTTGAGTAAATAAGATTGATGACCTTTACGGTTGGTCTTGTAGCACGTTGTTTTGTTTCAATTACTTGCAAATATTTTGAAGCTTTTACAAATAGCACTGATCCAGAAACCCTTTTGCTGATTTACCTGGTTAACGCTACGAATGGTTTGTTTTGACCTTTGCTGTGAAGTACTGGCGTTTATTCGTGCGCTAACTAATCCCTTACTTTTAATTTTAAACAAACTGGCGCTGCTTTGCTTTATGACTTTCTCTCTTTTTGACTTATATTATTCTATTCTGCTTACACGCATAGCAACACCTCGCCCATCCCCGACCACGTAGCTATCGACACGCTTCACTTGTGTGTTACACAAATCGTACTGCCTTTTTCACCCGTAACAGAATAGAAGTTTGTGTTAATCTCTTACAGCTAATGAATTTGTGTGGTGGTGCCATGCATGTAACGTATTTCTTTGGTTTTATGAATAACTAAAATTATGTGGTGTGAAACATTTAACAACTTGGAATTTAACATATTTATTTATTCATATCATTCGTATTCAAGAATGTAAATAAACTATCGAAAGTGAATTTTTAATTTAACTTGGTGAAAATTATTTCGTGTTTTAAGAAACTCAATTTATGAAATTAAGTCATATAATGCATTACCAAACTTATTTGGAAAACTTTTGAAGCTGAATTTTCGATTCACAGCTTGATGTTTTATTATATATGAATAAAGTTAAGAGTGTTGCGTTTCTTGGATTAGTAATTGTTATAAAATTGTACTTCTTGGTAAGGAATAAGGTGCTTCAAATTCCGGAGATCGGTGATGGTTGAAACTTAAAAGACCTGTTCAATAAATAACTATTATTAGCCGAACTGATTTAAGTATATTAAGCTTTCTTGTTTATTTTGTTATTGGAATATTATAATTTTACACATTTGTTTGTTTATAATCTAGAATTCATGTTGGATATATTTTGTTTATGCAAGAGCTTGAAAATTTATTGCTGAACAAATTGCTTTATCACTTATTGCATGGATAACTCCGACATTTAAAGATGATTTAAATTAAGAAAAACAAAATGTTATGACAACAAATTTCTGTTATAGAATTTAAAGGAAATGGGGTTCCATATATGCAAGTAGCAATAATACTAAGGGGGAAGTCATCAAGGTGCCCCAAGTTCTATGGAGTACCTAGCATCCATAAGGAAGGAATTCCACTACAATAGTAAGTTCAATCGGCTATCCTTTACACCAATTAGCAAGACATCTGGCAAAATGGCTACAATTACTTATGGGAAAAACAGAATCTTTTGTAAAAAAATTAAAAACCACTTTATCGGGGTACTAGAGAAGCAGACGATACAACCTAATGATCTACTGGTTGGCTTTGATGTAGTATCATTATTCGCTAACGTACCGATAGACGAGACACTGGTGATCATACAACAGAAATATAAACCAACAAAAGACATTTTCAACTTGATCGAACATTGTCTTAAAAACACATATTTTATATACAACGACCAACCGTATGGGCAAATCGAAGGAGCACCAATTGGTTCGCCATTCTCACCTATAATAACCAACACATTCATGAAGGACTTGGAGGAAGAAGCTCTACGGACAGCAGAATATAAACGTAAATTATGGATAAGATACGTCGATGATACCTTTATAATATGGGCACTTGGGGAACAAAAACTGAACAAGTTTCTGAACCATTTTAACAACACACGAAAAAAATAAAGTTCACGTTACAAATAAAGAAAGAAAATAAGCCGTACTTAAACGTCCTAGTGTACAAAAAACAAGATGGAAACTTGGGGACACACCGTATATCGAAAGGAAACACACCAACCGATATTTAAACGCTGCGCTACACCACCATCCAGCTCAACTACAGGCGGTGGTAAAAACTCTAATAACGAGATCGAAGTACTTTGGCAGACAAGGACTTACACCCAGAACTAATAACACTCAAGAAAGCACTTGTACCAAACGGCTTAATAAGAAGGAGCATATAAACGTAGCAAAACCCACACGACCGAAGGAGCAAACGAAGAAGATGTAGTTGCAATAACGTGACTGCCGTACATAAAAGGTATCACTGACAGAATAAGTAAGGTCCTAAGAAAACACTATATCCGAACCATATTCACGACCGATAGGAAGATTACAAATATATTACCAAACGCAAACACAAAAATAAATCTAGAGAACCATGGAGTATACGAAATACCAACCCGCGACTGCGAAAAAACGTACATGGGCCAAACAAATAGGAGGATTAATGTAAGAAAAGAGCAACCAAATTTGCACAATAAGTAAACAAATTGACAAGTAAACAAGACAAACAATTGATTCGTGAGAACGGGTTAGAAACAGAAGAACTCTCCACAGCCCTCTACTTGCAGTATAGTGCTACATTTACACATATGGCATAGGTATGATAACTAGTAACTTTAATAAAGTGTCAAACATGACAAAAATTTGAAAATTAAAAAATTGTGCAGATTTTTAGATATATCCTTAACTTATGTGGAGCAGTTTATATATATATATATATATATATATATATATATATATATATATATATATATATATATATATATATATATATTACGAATGTTACAAATAGGTATAAAATAGAGGGGGTAGAGTTTTATCGAGCTTAAATATTATATAGTATCTGAGGTCAAATAAATTGGAAGAAATTATACACTTCGTTTTGAGAAAATATAGTATACGAGTGTAAAAATATGATTGTGATACAACAAAACAGGCTTTGTGGGGTTTGCACAATAAAAAAAAACATAAAAGCAATGAGCTACAGCAGTAGCATGTAAAAAAGGTCAACACGATACATATTAGTGTGTACGTTCAGTTTCGTTTAAGTTTAAATAAGAAATTTTACATTTAAATCAATTTAATTAAAAATTTGAACACATAACAGATATTGATTACATGAAGTACAATAATTCTAATGTGTAGAACATGTATAGTATAGTTGGTATTAGAGACATATATAAGAACATATTATATAAACATTACAAGTGATATAGACGTTTAAAAAGCAAGTTAAAATTAAATTATATAAAATTAGGTTAAGTACAATAGTTAAGAGTTTTTTAAATTTATAGTTTATATAGGATAAAATAAGTTCCGAATAAATTATAAAAGCATATAACAATAGGTTTCCTCATTTTCACAATAGAATTGAACACTAAATATGTAATTTAAACATAAATTTAGAAAAATTGGGTTATGTACCTAAATTTAAGCTATTGAAGTAGAAATTTTGTTAAAACTATGAAAAAAGGGGAGGAATAAGTGCATTCTTATATAGTTTTTTATGCAGAAGCTGAATATGTCTTCAGTTTAGTTGTAAAATATAAAATTTGTTAGATTTTAGTAATTTCAGGTAGTAAATTGTCAAAATGTATATTCACGAAGTGAAGTATAGCATGTGAGATGTCTATTTATGCAAAATTTTGCCCTGATTTCAAAAATGTATTTAAAAAGCAAATCCGAATTGATTTAACAAAGTTATGGCATAATGTATGTTTTAGTTAATTTAATTTTTTTGTTTAGACCAATTAAATGCAAGGATCTTTTGTATGTAATGTAAAAAAAAAAAATTGAAAGCTTTGGTATGAGAAAAGTATATAAGGAATTGCTCCTGATTTCTCACTGTCTTATTTTCTTATAATTTTAATGCTGTGTGACTAAAAAGTCATAGTGCTAATAGTGCATTCGTTACATGTAAGTTAAAAATTTTTGTTAACATTATCGGAAGTGAACCGTGATCAACGTAGAGTTTGAGATTGAGGCAATCGATATAACAAATAACATATCTTAAAACTTAGGTTACCGGTTATAATTTTCGACATTATTGTATTGTTTCATTTCGAAATATAATATCAACATCGGTTGATGTGCATTTTTTTTATGTAAATAAAATTTCTTCTGATGTCTTGGATGTGATGTTTATTTTTTTTTGAAAGTGAAATTGAAAGTAAAATAAAAGTGAGAGTAAATATAAAACTTTATGAAAGAATAAAAATTATTCTTATCCGATAATTTAATAAACATTTAAATCAAAATTTAAATATTCAAAGCAAATAAAGTGCAACTATAAAAGTATATGAGCATATTACCTATGTGCAACGTATTATCCACAAAGAAGAATGATCACAAGAGGGCAGTATCATCGTTAGATGGAACGAAGTTTACATCACCTGGTAACATGGAACAAGTTTAAGGTGACGATTTATTGGAAATTACAAGAACACGTGAGTATATTTTGCTATCGTAACCCAACATTGCATTGATTATTGTTTTAATGCCCAGTATTTATGTTTTGTTTTCGGAATTTGTATATATTTATTGTGCGACGACGTGTATCAATATCTGGAAAGGTAATGAACAGGTGTAACCATAAATATTTTAATTTTAAATTAAAGAAAATCAAAATTGTACTCACTAAGTAATAGATCGTTGGTGAAATTTTGGACAGGCAGCACATATTACAATTGAGCAAGGACGCAACGCATGCGTACATTTTGCAAATTCCGTAGAAGCCACGGTGAAACAAATAATTGCAATTTACTATTAAATTATTAACATGAACATTTCCTGGTGTGAAATAAAAATTTTATGATTTCACGAATACATTTTAATTTAATAATAATAATTAAAAAGTTAAATAGTTGTATTTTGATTTGCCAACGAAAATTCATTACAGAACCCTATCCCCTAGTATATACTTTTATAAAATAATTAATAATAAATATTTTCACGATTTTGCATTAGAAATAATTAGTTTTTGTTATGAACGAATGAGTTCAAAGGTAAATATGTAATTAAAAATTATTATTAATTTTATTAAATACATAAATAAAAAGTTTACCTCGAGTAGGATTCGAACCTACGACCTGTACTTTGCTAGAGTACCGCGCTAACCAACTGCGCCATCAAGGTTCAAGCCACAATCGATGTAAATTTTATCTTTATGTATGTAGAACTGATGTAAATTCTAAATGTAATGAGGTCGTATGTGCTGTATCCATTTACATTATTAACCAAAATACTTTCCTCTCGGATGCATCTCCTCGTGTATCGTTGAAGTTCTGATAAGAACTTGTATTATTACGACGACGTTTCGGCAAAATGACATTTGCGATTCTCAGGTCGCTAGTACTCTGGTTCTCGTTACTCCAATTGAACTGGCATTCCGTGTAGTATCCTGATTATATATTATTTTGATGGGTTCTCTGCTTTCACTTTCTCGTGTGTGTGTGTGTGTGCGTGTGCGTGCGTGCGTGCGTGCGTGCGTGCCTGCGTGCGCGCGCGCGTGCGTGCGTGTGTGTGTGTGTGTGTGTGCGTGGGTGCGTGCTGAGCGTTCGCGTGCGTGGGTGCGTGTGTGCGTGCGTGCGTGTGTGTATGTGGGTGGTCGTGCGTGCGTGAGTGCGTGTGGGCGTGTGTGTGCTGTGTGCGTGCGTGCGTGCGGTGTGCGTGCGTGGTGTGGTGTGTGGTGTGTGAGTTGTGAGTGTGTGAGTGTGGGTGCGTGTGTGGTGGTGAGTGTGTGTGTGTGTGTGTGTGGTGGTGTGTGCGTGAGTGCGTGTGTGTGTGGTGTGTGGTACGTGTATGTGAGTGTGTGCGTGCGTGTGTGCGTGCGTGTGTGTGTGAGTGTGTGAGTGTGTGAGCGTGTGAGTGTGGGAGTGTGTGAGTGTGGGAGTGTGTGTGTGTGTGTTTGAGTGTGTGAGTGTGTGTGTGTGTGTGAGTGTGTGGTGTGTGTGTGTGTGAGTGTGTGAGTGTGTGAGTGTGTGAGTGTGTGAGTGTGTGAGTGTGTGAGTGTGAGTGTGTGAGTGTTGGTGTGTGAGTGTGTGAGTGTGTGAGTGTGTGTGTGTTGAGTGTGTGAGTGTGTGAGTGTGTAGTGTGTGAGTGTGGTGTGAGTGTGTGGTGTGTGTGTGGTGGTGGTGGTGCGTGGTGCGTGGTGCGTGGTGTGTGTGTGTGTGTGTGTGTGTCGTGGGTGGCGCGGCGTGGTGGTGGTGTGTGTGTGCGTGCGTGTGTGTGTATGTGTGTGTGTGGGTGCGTGCGTGCGTGAGTGCGTGTGTGTGTGGGGGGGGGGGGGGTGCGTGTATGTGAGTGTGTGCGTGCGTGCGTGCGTGTGTGCGTGCGTGTGTGTGTGAGTGTGTGAGTGTGTGAGCGTGTGAGTGTGTGAGTGTGTGTGTGAGTGTTTGAGTGTTTGAGTGTGTGAGTGTGTGTGTGTGTGTGTGAGTGTGAGTGTGTGAGTGTGTGAGTGTGTGCTCACTCGCGCGTGCGTGTGCGCTTGCGTGCACGCGTGCGTGTGCGCGTGCGTGTGCGTGTGTGCGCGTGTGTGTGCGTGTGTTCTGTGTGTGTCGCATTTACTATTTTCAAGTCACTTCGGTTCTTCTTCTCGTAATTCAAATTGAACTGAACTATATATATATATATATATATACATATATATACAGGGTGTTCCAGTTTTTTGTAGCAGGATTTTAATAGTCGATAGAGCTTTCAAAATTAAGACAAAAAGTTCATATGAACGTAGGTTGCCAAACGCTTAATTTTGGAGATACAGGGTTTCAAAGTTTTAATTTTTTTTCAGTTCTTTTAATTTATCTTCAAAATTATTTAAAATAATAAATCTAAATTTAGTACACATATTACATTCCTTAAACTCAATATTAGGAGTAGTTTAACGTTTATCAATATCTATAGGGTAGTATATTTTTTGATGTGGTACACCCTTTATCCCCCACGAACTTTTTCATTCGACGCCTCTAACTCTTAGCGGAAGTACAAAGGGACCAATAAGAAAATCAGATATCATCCCACACCAAAAGTTCATCTTGAACTCCTGCTGGAAATGTCTTTACCTTATGGCATGTGGTTTCTCAGAATCCCACAAATGATTATTTCTCCAGTTGATAACTCCCCGTCTAGTAAATGTTGCTTCATCGGTGAAGAGGATTTTGTCAAGAAAATTTCGGTCTTCGTTCTGTTTTGTCTGTAAAAATTGCGAAAATCGTAGACGTGTCGCAGGATCTTGTGGTAATAAAAGTCTGCACGGGATTGAAATGATAAGGGTAGAGTTGCTCTTTTCGTAAGATTCTATTAATAGACGTTTGATTTATTTCTGTCGCTGCTCTTAAACGGCGAGTACTTACGCCTTGGTTTTCGGTAGCACGAACTAGAACTTCATCCTCTTGTTCTACCGAAATTGTTTTTGGAGCACCATTATGACGCTTAGGACGAAAACACCCAGTTTCTCCTAGGCGATAATAAATATTTCTAAAAAGTTTATGATTTGGTTGTCTTCGATTAGGATATAATTCTAAATATCTTCGGGTTGCAGCAAGTCCATTAAAATTTGTTTGAGCAAAAACACAAACCATATGTCGCATTTCACTGTTAGAACACTCATTATGCCGTAGCATTTTTTTACTACTTGTTCTTGTACAAATAAAGCAGGAAGAAAAAGATAAGGCTACTTACTTAGCACTCTTTGACACAAGCTTAACAAGCGTAAATAATGATAGCTGTCAGATGCATTTAAGCCAACTTATTTTTTTCAGAGCAATAAGCCAACTTTGTATTTGAAGGACTAAAAGTTGTATTAATAGGCCGAACTGCATTGAAACTTCAGGAGGCAAATATCTCGAAAACGGATCAAGATATCAAAATCCAACAAGTATTTATTTTTCCTGTAAAAAAGGTTGCTCTTTCAAATTTTCGATTCAGTTTATGTGATTCTCCACTCACAAAAAAGATAAGCATCGATTTATCTATTCAGCAGAGTGTGTAACCAGTGCCCTCTATGAGCAAGGTTAACGTTGATGACAAATTCTTATTCGTCATGCTGAAAAACATAGTAATACTAATTTTCAAGTTGATTCTATAAAAACTTACTGAGTTAATGGAAAATTTAGAAATAAAATTATTAACTTGAACACCCTTTATCTCTCAAACGAGCAACATTTGTATAAGGCATGTTGCCCTTAATCCTCATATTTTAGGCTCTACTATTGCCAGTTTCCAGATTTCCCATTCTTAACGACTCACCCTGAATATATATATATATATATATATATATATATATATATATATATATATATATATATATATATATTAAGGGTGCCCACGAGATCACTTTCCGGCTGCCATTTTTTTATTTATCTATAGATTTAAATGAAACTTGGCAGGGTTGTTACTCTCACCAAACGTCATTTTTAGGAATGTTTGACAAGCATTTCCGACTTCCGGTTTCACCGGAAATGACCTTAACTTTTGATTTTTAAATGACATCCCCTGTATATTTTTTGTTTTTTGGATTCTGGGGGTCATTTTACGGCCGATTGCGTAATATTTAAATCGATTTTTTTTCCAAATGTAATTTTAAAATTGAATTTTATTTTCTCATCCAGAGTGCCATGACCATCTTAAAATCATTCTACATACTTAACTCACTTCCAGAAAAATGCAAACACATTTATCTTTGTTAACTTTTTTACTAGAACGTTCTAAACCTTATTTTTGCCGTAGCTCAAAAAAATTAAATGGAAGCATACCACTTTCATAAAACTACTAAATGCAGTATTTTAAAACGAATTTAATGACGTATAACACGTTTTGTCATTTTTACCCATTTTCGATTTAAAACATTTTTATTTTTATATTTACGTCTTACTCATTAATAAAATACACTTCCTATGTCAAAGCACATCAGAGTTGCCATGGAAACAATAGGTGGCTATGTTGCCAAAATGACCTCCATAATCCGAAAAACAAAAAATATACAGGGGGTGTCATTTAAAAATCAAAAGTTAAGGTTATTTCCGGTGAAACTGGAAGTCGGAAATGCTTGTCAAAAATTCCTAAAAATGACGTTTGATTAGAGTAACAACCCTGCCAAGTTTTAAATCGATAAATAAATAAAAAAATGGCAGCCGGAAAGTTATTTCGTGGGGATCCGGATATATATATATATATATATATATATATATATATATATATATATATATATATATATATATATATATATATATATATATATATATATACATGTGTTTCAAAAACATGGCTTGCTTGCTAGTACAGGTAGAATAGCCAAAAATAAGTGGGGTTTGTTCAGTAAAAATTATTCCTAACTGCCTCTGTTTTCGAGATACGGAGTGTTAAAGAATATTATTTTATACACGTTTTTGACAATTAATTGAAAACTACTGGCACCATTGTAATGAAATTTGTTGGGAATGTTTTGTTAAAGCTTGCATATTCAAACACTCCATTGTTTATCTGACACTCAAAAAGTGCGCTAGTTACATGGTTAATAGGGAGTACTTGTAATGATAACTTTTTTGAGGTTATGTTTTTAGGTCGAAATTTTTAATAAAATTATTCTCACTTTTACATTAAAAACGTAATCTTTATAAAATTCGATGTTGTGTACCGTTTTCAAAATATTTGGATTTAAAAATGATGGGACAATCCATAATGTTGGTCAACAATTTTTATGCAAAATAATTTTTAATAAAAAAACATGAACCTGAAATATTAGACTTATTAAATTAACAACACAAATAAAAAAAAAAAAGGAAATGCCTAATTTTTCCTCTCTGATAACCCAAAGCTATATAATTTTTAAATTTGGTAGTCAGATTAAAGAACAAGAATGAATTAAAAACCAAAACTGCAATTCTATTTTACCTACAAGACGTCTAAACATATTGTACAGTGTACAAGAATAAATTTCAGTAGTCAATAGTACATTGTTATCTCTTAACAGATAGGCAAATACCTCTACATTAGAGGGTTAATAAGAATATAACAGTAATACACAGGTACAAGTTTTTCTACATTTACAAAAGTTATTCAAATTAAATGAACCACTGTAAGATTGGGTTTGTTTAAATAGCACAAATAAACTGATGAAACTTTAAAATGGAGTACTACTTAAAGGTTAGCATAAAACAAGTACGGTAGGTAGGGCTGTACACTAACATATCATTTATGGACGGTCTCTCCGAAGCAGGTATGTCCGCTAGTTTATGCATCTATCTGGAAATGATTTAGTCATTCAAAGAAACAGGCGCATGGGTATTTTAATATTGTGACCTTAGTTTGAGTGCAACAGTGCATCTTGTAGTTGCGTAAATCTTGTAGTTTTGCATATTTCGTATACAGGAATGGTAGAAGGTGTTTGTTTTATTTGTAAAAGAATGTTCAGTGACGGTGAAACTCTAAACATTAAAAAGAAATTTCACAACTGTTAAATTTACTCGGAAGATGAAGGTGACTCCTCTGTGAGCAGTTAACTCATCCATTAAAATCCATTAAATGAAATCATTCCAGTGAATTCTGCTAAATGGTTAAACAAAAACCACACACTGATCCACAGAAATATTTTCAGTATAAATTAGCTCTTTATTCACTCACGCTTTCTTTATGAAAAAGCACTATAAAACATGATCATCAGCATTATACCACTCCTTTTACCACGTTTTTTTTTAGATTGATTTAAATAACTTTGTTCCCGTAGCAGACAATGGCTTTCTTCTTTATCGTGAAGTTTGGCGCCAACAGAAAACCTCCGAGAAAATGTAAGAAATACTAGCGAGCCAATAGTGTAATTGTTTATGACAGCTATGTAAAAGACGTTAACAATAGCTGTACAAAATATACCGAACGTCACCATAGATTACAGAAGCTCACTTCAGCCACTGTGGTGATTATGAGAGTTAACTTGTTACAGGAAAAAATTTTGCAAATGACAAAAATAAAAATCGGCTTTTCTGATTGTTGACCAAGAAGCTGAACACTGCAGGATTGAATGTTAATCAAGCTACAGACGACGCTGATGGTAATAATTAATGCTGAAATTGGATTAACACATCATTATGATTTCTTGATTGTAGTTGTCAAAGATGTGAACCTGCTTGTACTTTTCACATACCTAGCTCAATTCTTATCTAACATTTATTTTAAGAAACCTGGCAAAGAAAGAAGTTTATTCAACTATAATAGCTTTTAGCGGAAGTGGCTCGTGAGAAAGGCTGGTATTATTCGGCATTTGATATTAGAATTGTACCACTTCGTACACATGTTCCCTAGACCTATTGGAGTGATTTGAGTCGCAGAGTCGGAAGTTCTATCCCTTAGAATCGAAAATGCCGCCAATTTTTAAAATTGAAGCGAATGTCAGGCAATATATCTTTTTCATATTTTGATAAATTTATACATGAAATGATAAATTGCCACTTATAAAACACAATTGCGTTGAAAAAAAATTTTTTTTTTCTGAGAATTAGGTGCAAATTTTAAATTTTCAGGAGCGCATCCCCTCCTACACCCTGAGGAAAAGGACGTCCACATCGAGTCGTCTTTTATCTCTTTCCATAGATATGCACATATATCTTTACTTACATCACACACCTTCAAACATACATTACTTTTGTAGTTTAAGTACACGTCTATCGTTTACACAACAATAATTGCAATTATACATTCCATTCTAGTACAATACTTGTATTTCAAGTTAAATATAATATTATAAATCATACTGATAATACTATATTGCATTACCATTTTGCAATTGCATGCTTTTTATTCATTACGAGTACAATCCATTTAAAATGGGTTGTAATTGCGTATATAAATGTAAAATGTCCAAAGATACATTGTGACAGTTAGTATTACTTTATCTCATAAACAAAATAGAATCTATTTTAGAAAAAAACATATATCAAATACTATACAAATATGTTAAACTTTTGTACCATATTACATTTCCTATTGAATACTATACTATACTCAATTAATTTGGAAAATTATAAAAATGTTGGTTTTATATCGAATAGTGATCTGTAATATTTCACAGTTAAGGGAGGCTTTCTTTAATAAAAAAGCATTAGAATTTTTTAGATAAACAACATATTACAAATATTTCCGAAATAAATAAAGGATTTTATTTACATCAGTATTTATCTTAAAAATTTATTGATTTTGTGTAGTCTTAAATTCTAATATAAATGTGAATATTAATTTATGCAAAATATCACGAGAGTATTGTTAGTTGCATAATATTTCAGGGTTAAAACTTTATTATTATGCTCGTAAAGGATTTCATTTTACATCAATATTTATCTTAAAAATTTATTGATTTTGTACAGTGTTAAATTTTTAATATAAGTGTGAATATAAATTTATGCAGAATATCACGGGAGTATTGTTGGACTTGGAAAAATCTGCTTAAACAATATTTCTATCACCCACTAGGGGTAGCTGTGCATTTTAAAATTAAAAGCTCTTCCTAACGTTACAATTTTTATTATTTATTGCATATAAATACAATAACTCATTTAAACACTACAACATATTAATACCAAATATGTTCAAATGTCTTTTTATTTTCAAACTCGAAGCTGCCTCATCCTTCTATTTATTTCGTACACCCCTAAATCTACTTTTAAATCTTTAATTTTTCGTATCAACACCTCCAACCTCTTCTTTCGCTCAACAATGGTTAATACTTGTTCTTTTCTTGCGCTTTCTATCTTGCATACTACCATTTTCGTCATTTATGCTAATACTTAAACGCGCACACCCAAGGAAGTTTTTTATTATAAATCTGCATCCTTCAAAACTGCTCACCTAGACAAAAATGTCTTCTTCTTTCCATGAACTTATCCTATTTTTATACTTCTAAGAAATGTCATACGATACCCCTACAGGTCAATAAACTTTGACCTTGACCACTTTATTATTAGACTTCTCAGAATTGTAATATGATGATGACATTGCAATTTCTACTTTTAGCTTTTGACCATGACATCCAAATTTCCCGCCAAAACGTTTGACCGCAGAGTGACCTTGTAATATGATCAGGATGGTAACATTGAAATTTCTATTTTTAGCGAGCTCCAAAAATTTAAATTTCCCGCCAAAAGTTTGACCTTGAAGAGATCCAAAAGCTTACATTAATCACCACCAGAGGGCGAGTGACACTGAATTGGTCCAGAACCGGCCCTTAACTACTACTCACAGATACACCGATACACAGGTACACAGAAACACAGATACACAGATACAGAGACACACAGGTTCAGATATACACAGATACACAAGTACAAAGATACACAGATACACAGACACACAGATACACAGATACACAGATACACAGATACACAGATACACAGATACACAGAAACACAGATACATAGATACACAGATACACAGATACACAGATACACAGATACACAGATACACAGATACACAGATACATAGATACACAGATACACAGATACACAGATACACAGATACACAGATACACAGATACACAGATACACAGATACACAGATACACAGATACACAGATACACAGATACACAGATACACAGATACACAGATACACAGATACACAGATACACAGATACACAGATACACAGATACAGATACAGATACACAGATACACAGATACACAGATACACAGATACACAGATACACAGATACACAGATACACAGATACAGATACAGATACACAGATACACAGATACACAGATACACAGATACACAGATACACAGATACACAGATACACAGATACACAGATACACAGATACACATATACAGATACACAGATACACAGATACACAGATACACAGATACACAGATACACAGATACACAGATACACAGATACACAGATACACAGATACACAGATACACAGATACACAGATACACAGATACACAGATACACAGATACACAGATACACAGATACACAGATACACAGATACACAGATACACAGATACACAGATACACAGATACACAGATACACAGATACACAGATACACAGATACACAGATACACAGATACACAGATACACAGATACACAGATACACAGATACACAGATACACAGATACACAGATACACAGATACACAGATACACAGATACACAGATACACAGATACACAGATACACAGATACACAGATACACAGATACACAGATACACAGATACACAGATACACAGATACACAGATACACAGATACACAGATACACAGATACACAGATACACAGATACACAGATACACAGATACACAGATACACAGATACACAGATACACAGATACACAGATACACAGATACACAGATACACAGATACACAGATACACAGATACACAGATACACAGATACACAGATACACAGATACACAGATACACAGATACACAGATACACAGATACACAGATACACAGATACACAGATACACAGATACAGATACACAGATACACAGATACACAGATACACAGATACACAGATACACAGATACACAGATACAGATACAGATACACAGATACACAGATACACAGATACACAGATACACAGATACACAGATACACAGATACACAGATACACAGATACACAGATAAACAGTACACAGATACACAGATACACAGAACAGATACACAGATACACAGATACACGATCACAGATACACAGATACAGATACACAGATACACAGATACACAGATACAGATACACAGATACACAGATACAGACACAGATACACAGATACACAGATACACAGATACACAGATACACAGATACAACAGATACACAGATACACAGATACACAGATACACAGATACACAGATACACAGATACAGATACACAGATACACAAGATACACAGATACAGATACAGATACACAGATACACAGATACAGATACACAGATACACAGATACACAGATACACAGATACACAGATACAGATACAGATACACAGATACAGATCACAGATCACGATCACAGATACACAGATACACAGATACAACAGATACACAGATACACAGATACACAGATACACAGATACACAGATACACAGATACAGCACACAGATACACAGATACGTACAGATACACAGATACACAGATACACAGATACACAGATACACAGATACACAGATACACAGATACACAGATACACAGATACACAGATACAGCAGATACAAGATACACAGATACACAGATACACAGATACAGATACACAGATACACAGATACACAGATACACAGATACACAGATACAAGATACACAGATACAAGATACACAGATACACAGATAACACAGATCAATACACAGATACACAGATACACAGATACACAGATACACAGAACAACACAGATACACAGATACACAGATACACAGATACACAGATACAGATAACAGATACACAGATACACAGATACAGAACATACAGATAGATACACAGATACACAGATACAGATACACAGATACACAGATACAGATACCAGATACACAGATACACAGATACACAGATACACAGATACACAGACAGATACAAGATACACAGATACACAGATACAGATACACAGATACACAGATACACAGATACACAGATACACAGATACAGATACACAGATACAGATACCAGATACACAGATACCAGATACCAGATACACAGATACCAGATCAGATACACAGATACACAGATACACAGATACAGATACACAGATACACAGATACAGATACACAGATCACAGATACACAGATACACAGATACACAGATACACAGATACCAGATACACAGATACACAGATACACAGATACACAGATACAATACACAGATACACAGATAACAGATACAAACAGTCAGATACACAGATACGATACAAAAGTAACAATACAGATAGAACAGATACACGTACAGATACCAGATACGTACACAACAGATACACGATACACAGAACGATAACAGATACACAGATACAACAGATACACGATACAGATAAATACAGATACATCACAGATACAGATACACAGTCAGAACACAGATACTACAGATACAGATACTCAGATCAAGATACACAGAATACACAGATACAAGAGTCACATCAAGATCAGATACCAGATACAGATACAGGATACCGTACAATACACAGATACAAGATACAGATACAAGAGTACAGATACAGATACGACAGATACTACCAGATAAACAGATACACGATACAAGATACACAGATAACAGATCACAGATAACAGATACACAGATAAGATACACAGATACACAGATACAATAACAGAATACAAGATACAAGATAATAAAGATACAGACAGATCAGCAGATACTACAATAATAATAGAAAACCAACAAAAAAAACAAAAAAAAAACAATTTCAATCATGATACCATTTACCTGAGATACCATCACAATACGCAAGATACCAGATGATTCAGGTAAGGGTCACAGATCAGTAACATATTTGTATTCAAGATACTAAGTCTCAGATACCGTACAAGATAATGATCAAGATCATTTAGATTTAAAGAATTGAAATAGACTGCGCAATCAACTTGACTTACACAATACTTAGTTCTAGATTTGAATACAATAAGTGCTCAGATCTGCAATACCAATACCAGATACTGAGTACAGAACCAATAAAATACGAACAGCAGATCACGAAAATTTAAGATCAAATACACAGATTACAATACAAGATTACCGAAAGATACAACAGTACACAGATACATCAATACACAGATACAAGATACACAGATACAGATACACAGATACACAGTATACAGATACACAGATACTACAGATACATACAGATACACAGATACACAGATACACAGATACACAGATTACACAGATACACAGATACTACAGATACACAGATACACAGATACATACAGATACAAGATACACAGAGTACACAGATACACAGATACACATTGTAATACACAGATACACAGATACACAGATACACAGATACACAGATACCAGATACACAGATACACAGATACACAGATACACAGATACACAGATACACAGATACACAGATACACAGATACACAGATACACAGATACACAGATACACAGATACACAGATACAGATACACAGATACACAGATACACAGATACACAGATACACAGATACACAGATACAGATCACAGAATACACAGATACACAGATACACAGATAACAGATACACAGATACACAGATACACAGATACACAGATGCACAGATACAAGGTACACAGACATACAGGTACCAGATCAAGAACTTAACTCAATTTTCAATGCATGAACCATTTAACCTTGACATACCTTTTCACAGACAACTACCTGCCAAACTTCTTTTTCCATGAAGTGATTTCAGTTAGATGGGTCATCGATTAGGAATGCTTATATTTGGTTATTTCAAGAAATTGAACTTTAAGGCTCTGTCCTCACGATACCCCTGTTGGTAAATAAACTTTGATCTCGAAAATTCTATTTTTAGATTTATAAGAATTGCAATATGGTACTCATGCAGGTCAATTAACTTTGACCTTGAAAATTATATTTTTAGATTTCTAAGATTTGCAATATATCAATAAAGTTGTCCTTCAAGTGCTTGGCAAAATTTAGCCAATACGTGAACTTGAAGGTAAATGAACTCTAATTCTAAAAATCGCTTGAACAATGGGGCATGTCCTTGAAAATTTAAATTTCCTTCAAACATACACATGACTTTGAAATTCAATGAATTTGACCTTGAAAAATATCTAGTTCAAAGTAGATTCTAATCCCTCTTGTATAACTACTACAATAAAATCGTGGTTAACCCAGTTATGTCAGTTAAAAAATCACTTATTCGTTAACATCAATGTAGTTGTAAGGTATTTTATGATTGTACGACTTGAATTCTTTGCACAGAAGTCAGAGATGGGTAATTTATATGCCTGATAGCTCTTTTTTGGATGAGGTTTACCATATCAAGGGCGTATTAGGGAGCACTGACCCAGAGGTGGGAATTGTATTCTAGATGAGGTCGAATTTGGGTCTTATACAGTAAAAGGAGTTGTTGCGATGTGAAGTACTGTTTAGATCTGTTTAGAAAGCCCAGTTTAAGGGCAGTTGTTTTGCTGGCTGGGAAACGGTGGTCAACCCATAAAAGGTTCGATGATACGGAGTTTTAAACTTCAGTTCTAAGCCATTCATATTTATAGCAGGAAATATCGGTCTTTCTTGGCGGACACAAGGCAACACTGCATTTTGTCGGCGTTGAACGTGAGTAGATTGAAGCTGCTATTTTCACCTTAACGATTAACGATAGATTTATTGTTGTGGAAAAACTGAGAAGAACTACAATGTAGAGTGCTGTCATCTGTAAAGCAATGGATCGGGTTGGTTGTTGAGGAAATGAGGTCATTTATGTACAGCAGGAAAAGTGTGAAAGCTATCACTAATCCTTGGGGTACTCCCGCGTTAATAGTAGTTTCTTTAGAAAAGAACCCATCGACGACAACGCGTATACGTCTTTTGTCAAGAAAGCTGGATATCCAATTGGTGAGTGTAAGCCGAACGAAGTAGGCACTTGTGCCAAACCTTGTCAAAAGCTTTTGAAATACTACTACGACTGTTTCACCGGACCTCTCTAAAGTGTTATTCCAAAGTTGGGTGACATGAAAGAAGATCACCCGTTGAACGACTCTGTCTAAACCCATACTGGTCGTCGCTTAAGAGTTCATTGGACTCGAGGAACGAAAGTAAATGGTGATTTATGGCTTTCTCCATGATTTTCGATAGAATTTAAGTGATAGCTATTGGTCGATAGTTTTAGGGATCGGTTTTGCCGCCCTTCTTAGGAATAGGATGGACATTTGCCAACTTCCACGATGAGAGAAACTCCAGATGACATAAAGATCGAAAAGAGTTCGGACAATACAGGTAGTAACCCGGGGTAGCATTTTTTAGGGACGATAGCTGGAATACCGTCCGGGCCAGTTGCCTTATTTGAGTCGAGTTTACTAATAATTGAGTCTAGGAGCTTGTAACGAAAGTGGATTGGTTTAATAGCGTATAGGTAGATTTGGGCGACGGCACAGTTTTACCAGAATCAATGAGACATGAATTTGATGCAAAGTAATCGATAAAGAGGTTAGCTTTTTCCTAGGGATCAGCTACTGCCGCTCTGTAACAACCCCTTTTGAGTTGTATTAAAATATACCGTAATTTATGTTCTTCGTTCATTTAGTTGTAAATATAAGAAACAAAACTTTAATTAATGATTTATAGGCATGTGTTAGGCAACTTAATTTGCATTTTGGTGTAACTTAAGTTGCATATTTTCTTAAGGGTTTATACTCCCACCTCTTTAAATTATTTTTTCTGCTCATATCGTTGACTTAATTCTTTGCGCAAATATTTTCGCGTAACGGGTCATCTACCATCCTAAAGCGTCTTTTTTTCACTTCCTGATGAATGTTGTGTTGTTTAGGAAGCCTTTTTTTTGGGTTTCCACCTAAATTTTGTGAAAAGTGCCATTGATTTAATGGTAAGATATATTTTAACGCATTATACTAAAAAATTAAAACATTTGCTCTTTGCAGGTACTTTGATTGACACTTTTATTACTTTTACTTGTCTACTTTAATTACATTTTAATTACACGCTTAATTCAACTTTTACGTACACCTTCATTTTATGATTGCGTTTTGCATTTAATGCTGATCTAAATTTTGATCACAATTTTTTATTTGAACGTTCAAGAAAATGCAATAAATATTGAATTCAAAATTTCATGAAGAAAAATTTACAAGAAGTATAATTCCATTTTGGTGGTTTACAACGTAAAGCATTGTTATTTTGAGATATTGCGCAATATTGGTGGAAAGGTGACATCACCATTGGTATACATTTCCGTAATCGTTTAGATACTAGAGGTTATTAAAAAGTTTGTACACAAAATTTTACAGACAGGTATTTATATCAATAATTTAGTAATTTAAGACTATTACAATTAGTTTTTAAGATATATTTTATATAATTCTAAATTTAACTGGTTTAGTTATTTCGAGCATACTTAAAAAATAACACTTGACGTCCGAGATCATTTTTATTAGTGTTACATGGCAGTTACTATATTTATGGTAAGTGGAAATAATCGAGCAGAATTTGTGGTAATTAAGCAAATCAAAAGATTGAATCGGCCCATTTTAATCAACCGACTGGGACAAAGGCATTATTTTTGGTGAATGGTTTGTATCTCCAGTCAGTTAAACGATTTGTTCGGAGAACATTTTTACAACCTATTTATATTTATTATTAAAACACTTATTTCTTTATTATACTATTTTTACACCTATATTTATAGCTTCGTCGCGAGACGTCATGGGAGGAAAGGAAGATGTACTAAACTTTTTACTGATGGCTTTAGCTAATAACCAAAATTTACCGACGTGTTTTTCTCACCGACGTCTGAACTAAACGCTATTAAATGTGTTGTCTTAGAAACATATAGCACAGCCTAATTGTATAACAAAATACAAAATGATATTTGACAAATTGAAATTGCCGCGAAACATAATCGTCACTTTTGACTTTTCGTTTAGATTTAGTAGAAATGAACGTCGTTTATCGTTCTTGATACTTAATATACTATTTTTCATAGTATAAAAATTAATTTCACCTTCACTAAATATCAACTTCGTATGAATGACGTTCTGGGATGTCATTACTTCAACAACTACAATTTCAAAATTTTCGTATGTTCATTACAAAAGACGTTTTCAGTCATAAATAAGTATGAATATATAATATAATTTTGCTTTTTACTTTCGTTTTAAGAGAGTATAAGTTTATTTGTATGTTGTAAGCGAATATCTTCTATGAACAGATATTGGCATTTGCTGTCGCCGGTGGTACCCTATATCTTCTCAGTATTTCACTAACATCTGTCATATTTGAATTAAATTTATAGAGGTAAAATCCAATGAATATTAATTAAAAACTACACCGTAATTTTTTGTTTCACTAAATAGTAGAATAATACTCATTTTGAATAAAATGAGTATTATTAATACCTGACACTGATAGCGGCATAAATGAGAATTGTTCACGTTTCACCTTCTGCCATAATTTTCAGGGTAAGACCTAGTTTTCTTGAATACTGAATTATGTATAGAACCGTGTCTACCACGGTATAACTGTTATTACAAATAAATATTAGACAGTGATATAAGTGTTGGTTTTTATTGTTAATGATAAATAATAATTATGCTGTATTTATCAAATTACTTTCTGTAATACCAAAATAAATTTTATTGTACCTTTGCTTGGAATCTAAGTATTATCTAATGAAGAAGTGTTGATATTTTTAGATGGGATTGGAAGCAGAACTTAAGTTTGTAATAGACGGTGCGTAAGGGTTTTTCTTTTCAAACGTTTGGTATACTTCTATAAACACAGGTTGTACTTCAACATAATTTATAATTAATTACAGCAACCGGCAGCTACATAAGGTTCATGTGAAGTAAATTAATGCTGTACTTATTAAGAATATCTTATTCGTTTTGTGCATCATTATTCAATTGCATATCATATCTTATCTAATCATATACTTATTAATTGTATTATGTAACGAAAACTATTGTTAATAATAAGTACAACAAACACTTTCAAACTTGATAATGAGTATATTCTAAAGGTTAAGATTATGAATTAATTTTCGTTATATTATCAATGCACATTAGATTTTTGTGTAATTATTTCGTAAACCATTAAACGTTGAGTTGTGAATTTATTTAAGGTAAGCCTGAAATTATTTAAACTATAATAATCATCAATATTGGTAATCATTATAATTTAACACAACGTGTTCGTTATAGTATTTAGCGTGGTAAAGGGATTTTTAGTGGCGGAGAAAAGGACAGAATGACAAGGCGTTAAGCGATCCAGTCACCTTCTGGAGCTAGTAAAGCCCGTTACCTTGCATATCTTGTTAAATATTTTATTTGTTGCTCACCTGTCAATAATTAATATCAACTATTAAAAATTCTGAAAGTTCCCATATGTGATTGAGCTTTTAGACCGATTGCTTTGGAAACGTACGTTACCTTTGGTTCTTTAGTCGTGTATTGAAATAAATTGCTTTACTTCAACCTATACATTTAAAATAATTAGTTTCTTTGTGTTGTCTTGTTCATGTGGAAAAGCATACATTGGAACCAGGAAACGTAATTTTTATTCAAGACGTAAAGAGCATATGACATTTTGTAGATTAGCTCAATCTCCGTTGGTTTTGGCATCCTATTAATTAATTATTATTTTAGGTTTTGGTATGTCTAGGTCCTCTACAGTGCTTTTCATAGACATTGAAATAAATGCTTTACCAATTATATGTTATATTACCACAGCACTATAATTTAATAGTTGAATTTAAAATTAAAAATCTTATTAAACGTACTACATTGCTTTCACTGTAAAATAACACAAAGTTTTTTCTTTGTTAGATTTTCAATTGATGTCAAGCTTCTATTTGCGAATGCCTTTATTACTTTTTAATTAAAGTTTTTCACAACTTTACACGTACATCATAGTTTAATAAAATTTTGTTAAATTTGCTATTTGATTATGACACATTTTACTGTTAGCCTTCGACCGTTAGAGGGTGTCCTTATATGTTATCCTCAAGGCGCGCACGCACACCCACACGCACACTCACACACAGGCACACGCTCGCACGCGTGCACGCACGCATGCAAGTACAAAATGTGTGAATACATCAACATTTCTAAAACTATTTGATTAACTATTTGATTACAACCATGATAATTAGGTATTTTCCAAATTATAGTTTGTATAGTTTAATTGAGCTTTCAATTATAATAGAGTATAATTTATAGGAAGTTTGTACGTTTAACGTTAATGTTACGCAAATGGGAGCGCTAGACAAAAAATGTATTTTGTAGTTTTGCTTTATCAAGTATAAAGTTTACGTTTCTGAATGTAATTAGAAGTAATCATGAATACAGTTTGTAGTGACCAATTGGTTTATTTAGTGAGTTTCCTTCATAAACCGTTTGTTTATTTATAGAAATCAAATTTAATGCCATCATATATTACTTTAATGTTTGCTAGAATGGAATTAATGGAGAAAGATTGAGGATAAACTGTAGATAATGTGGAGCATATTATTATTATTATTATTGATAAAAACCATTTAAGGACATACTAGATCAATTATTTAATTTATATTCTTGAACCTTGCTTTGCACAATTTCTTTTATATAATTATTTATTTCAGTACGCGTTTAAGTACATGTACCACTATCAAGAGATAATATATAAGTAAAATAATAAACAAGTAGTTATACTAACAAATCATTAAGGTAAAACAGGTAAATTATAATTCTATTTTTAAAATATCCGCTAAATGTAAAGATCAACCTGTTCGTTCATTAAAGGTAATTTCTCTTCATATTTATAAATTTCGAATGCTTTCAAACATCTAATTTGTCGTTTTATTACAAAAATGTGAACACTTAATGTTGTTTTGCCATAAGGTGATTATTTACTATTAAATGTTTGTCATAATTTTATTTGTTTGCGCGGTTATATGTGTAACATCTAATGTGTTCCTTGTATCTAATATCACAGTTCCTAAGTCTTTCCTCTCAGAAACCAACTTAGACAAGGAGAAATTTTTTCTTGTATAAAGAATGATAAATTGGCACCACGGCCTAGCTCAGTGTATTACTAACGAAACTTACTGTAGATTGAGAGCTCTTTTCTTTATCAGGCCATAGCTGTAAGCCAGATATGCTAGTCCTTAGGCGTCACTCATTTTAGGTTAAATAATTAAAACACAACAAAAATGGGAAAGTTGTACTTCAATACCACGTGGAGTATTAATAAACAACAGCTGTATATATTTGTATATTTAATAAAAAAAGATAATATCTGTTAATTGAATGAAAGATGATTGAAACTGTATAACTGCCAACGTAATAATAATAATAACTCAAATGTTTTTATCTTAGAAAACATTAACCGAAGTCAGTTGTTTTATTTTCATAATAGTAGTATTAAGACGTTCGATACAATGTTAGAATAGCTTTACCTTAACGTTCGTAAATCAATTCATCGAATTTGTCCACTCGATAAAACGTAATTTTCGCTGAAAGGGATATGTAATTACTTGTTATATTTAACACAAAGTTAATGCATTACATCGGAGTAGTGATGTAGGGGCGTTTATAGACTCAAGGTCACTCGCCGTCTGGTGGCGACCATTTGAAGGACAGGTTATTGTCTATGCTAAAAAGTAGGTCAAGTTCAAATGGTTCTTGTATTGGCTAATTTGAGTTAAGGTCAAATAGTTGTCTGAACTAAGAGTAGGCCAAGGTGAGTGTTTCACAAGTTGAAACATGTTCTGGTGAGTACTCAAGTCAAGGAGACATTTTTTCTTGCGCAAATCGCAGCGTGTTGTGGTAAGATCAGTCAGTTATCAAATTTTAATTGTTAAACATGGAATTAGCAGTGTTAAACCAAAGCACCTATTGCCGAATTTGAATGTGTATTACCTCACTGATTTTATGAGGATTTCAAAGAAAACAATTCCGATTGAAGAATTTATTACGTTACTAAACATAAAGGACGTGTTCCCTAGTAGTCTAGTGGCAGCTGGAAAAACAACAAATATAACATTTTCTTTTTAACAGTTTCAACGGAAAGATATGATTTATCAGGACTGTACAAACAAGCAGCTAAGGAAAACTTAATTGATTGTGTTTATAATAAACTGTCGAATGATACTTGTCATGTAAAACACAGAATTTGGATACAGTACACACCTCAATCTTGCGTATGGGGTGTGGCAACTGCGATAAAAGCAATAATGTGATGTTAGACCTGAAAGAATGGAATGAACTTCTAAGATGGCATTGATATATACAATGATTTATTTTTCCGATCTCAAGAAATTGAAAATCAAATTGATTGGTCAAACGTAAAAGAAGAAGAAGATATAATCAATGATCAGCATTATGATTCTCTATGTATCAATCTTGGTATTTATTCCAATTGTGCATTGATTAAAGGATATGACAGAATTTTGAAAACTGTTATGATAGATACTTACAACTGGTGTTCTTGCACCTTCGATTCTCATAGTGTTGAAGAACTATAGATTGGAGTTTCTTGAATCCTACAATCTAGCGCCTTCCTATGAAAAGTTTACACAAGTTGTTGACTACCGCAGTTTTCGTGAGTTCCATGGTAGCAATGATGATTTATACAGACGTTGATGATGTTATAAATGCTAGGTATAATATTAATTCAAATAACGCTTTATGCTTAATGAAAATATTGTATTATAGTCCTGCTTATACAGTACTAGTCAAAAGTCCCCTCCCCCCCTTGTATCTTTTGAACGGTTTTACTTATACTAATGAAATTTGGAGGGTGAATATGAACGGATATAAGCTTCTCAACTTTTTTTTTTTATGATTGTGGACCTAAACAGGCTAAATAAGGCCTATCGTGCTAAAGCACTCAGGAACACTTAGGAGGATGGATAGAGGGATAATGAATTGCCAATAGATGCCTATGAACAGCTACCTTACATTTTCTCATATCATAAGTGAGAGGAAAACAAGAACTAGGGAGATCATTCCAGAGTTTAGAAGCCGTGTAGAAAAATGTGGATTGCGCCCGTTTGGTACGACAAGTGGAGATTTGTACTGCATACTGATGATGTGAATGAGCGAACCGAGTGTTTCTCGCAAAGATAGCCGGAGATGGTATCAAAGAATGTAATTCACCAGCACAATAGTCGTTGTAATTACGATAATACAAAGAAAGAACTGAAACCATCCTTCTATGCTCAAGGGACTGTATGTGAGAAGTTAAGGACGGGTCATTTATAAGCCTAATCGCTCTCTTTTGAATACGATCAACGATATCGAGAGCGTATTGGGGAGCACTAACCCAAAGGTGAGAATTATATTCCAGATGAGGCCGAATTTGGGCCTTATACAGCAGAAGAAGTTGTCGAGAGGTAAAGTACTGCTTAGATCTGTACAAAAAGCCTATTTTACGAGCAGCTGTTTTGGTAACTGCCAGAAGATGGTCAACCCATGAGAGATTTGAAGATACAGTCATACCCAACAGAGTAATAGAGTCTGAAAACTTAAGAACTGAGCCATTCATACTTACAACAGGAAATGATCGATCTTTTTTGGCGGACATAAGGCAACACTGAGTTTTGTTAGCATTAAATTTAACTAGATTATTGCTTCCCCATTCGAGAATACGTTGAATGTCTTTGTTGATTGAATTTTCCATTTCAGCTTTAATTTCTTGATTTGACATAGAAGGTTGATTATCACTATGAGTAGACTGAGATGAACTACAGTGAAGAGTGCTATCGTCAGCAAAGCAATGGATGGGGTTAGTTGTTGAAGAAATAAGGTCGTTTATGTACAGCAGAAAAGTGTAGGCGCTATAACGGATCCCTGTGGTACGCCCGCGTTCGTGCTAACTTCTTTTGAAAAAAGCCATCAACTACGACACGTATTCGTCTTTTATCAAGGAAACTAGAAACCCAGTTGATGAGCGTATCATTTAACCCAAACGAGGTGAGTTTGGCAAGTAAACACTTATGCCAAACTTGGTCAAATGCCTTTGAGATATCTAAAGCGACTACAACTGTTTCACCGGACTGCTCTACTGTATTGTTCCAAACTTGGGTCACATATTAAAGAAGATCGCCTGTTGAACGATTTTGCCTAAACACATATTGGTGGTCACTAAGGAGTTTGTTAGTTTCAAGGAACGTGAGCAGTTGCTGATTGATGGCTTTTTCCATGATTTTAGACAAAATGGAAGTGATGGCAATTGGTCTGTAATTTGAGGGATCGGTCTTATCACCTTTTTTGGGAATAGGTTGAACATTTGCTAACTTCCATGATGAAGGGAATTCCCCAGAAGATATAGAGATCGTATAGAGCTTAGATAGGACTGGTACTAGTTCGGGGGAACATTTCTTTAAGACAATAGCTGGGATACCGTCTGGGCCAGTCGCCTTATTGAGATCAAGCCTACTGATGATCGATTCCAAGAGCTTGTGCCTAAAATGAATTGGTTTCATAACGTATGAAGAAGCGTTGACTAGGGGCACATCTTTTCCAGAATCATTGAGACACGAGTTTGATGCAAACAAATCCACAAAAACGTTGGCTTTGTCTACTGAATCAGCAACTACCGATCCGTCAATAGATGTCAGGGGGGGGGGGGAAATGAAGATGTTCGAAAGTTTTTACTAATGGCTTTTGCTAAAGACCAAAATTTACGACTGCCTAAAGGAGATGTAGCTAGTTCATTGCATTTTCGTTGTTCGAACAACTTTTTAGTTTTAGTGATGACACCTTTGCAGATATTTCTAGCACCAACATATTCTACATGACTGTCAACCGATTTATTAGATTTCCATTTAATGTAATATTTATTTTTTAAAGATATTTAATCAGAACAAGCCTTATTGAACCAGGGTTGGGAACGTGAATGACCTACACGGTACTGTTTTTCCGGAATGTACAACTCCATTCCCATGAGGATGACTTCAGATACTGAAAGAGCGATGTCCGAAGAAGAGGACGACTTAAAACAATATTCACGCCATGGAAAGGTTGCAAAGAAATCCCGTAAATCACTCCATCGAGCTGACTTAAAACACCACAAGGTTCTATCGGTTTTGCGAACAGTGGAATTAGGTACAGTAGAAATGATTTTTATTAGACAATGGAAAGACCTAAAGGTGAAAGAACGGAAGTTTTATAAACAAGAGTGTTTGATGTAAGAAAGAGATCTAGAAGATGTGGAGTATGGTTAGGGTTATCAGGGATTCTTGTGGGTTCAGAAATCATTTGTGTGAGATCATATGAAATAGCAAACGTTTCTGCACTGTGACCAGCGGGATTTGTAGTAGATGAAAATTGAAGCCAATTAGAGTTATGAACATTGAAATCGCCTACAAATGAGATATCGCAAGATGGAAACTGAGACAGGAGATAGTCAACTTTCATACTAAGGTAATCGAAGAAGTCTTGAAAGTTGCTGTCATTAGGAGACCTATAAATGCAACAGTAGAATTTCACAAAATTAGGACCAGAATGTTTAAACCAAATCCCGTCAAAATTTTTATTTTCTTAAGGAAGAAACCCTCTTGCAAGCAATTCTGTCCTTGATGTACGCACATACGCCTCCTTTATATCGAAAGTTAGAGTGAAGGTGGTATTGAGGAAATTGCAAGTCGGGTGACTCGGAGCTTTCAGAGGAGACTTGTGTTTCAGATAGAAACAATATATCAGGTTGTAATTGTTCAAGATGTTGGTGAATAGCATTAAGATTAGACCTGATACCGCGGATGTTGCAGTAGTGAATCAGAAAGTTGATACTTTCGATGACCGAGGTCGCTTGGGCCCTGCCCTCCCGGACATCCGAGTGGGGCAGGATTTTACGTCCGGAATTTATAACCCTAGAAACGACAGCCATCTTATTTTTTAATTTGGGACTTTTAATCCGATAGGAAGACAGTGAGGGTGAGAAGGAAGAATAAGGGTGAGAATAGATTAAGGATGATGGAAAAGGTAACCGACAGCCCTTACCGAGCTCAGAAAATCGGAGACCCAATATTAAGGAGCCCCTGGTAAGGGTGGTGGTACCTCCCCAGCTGGCATGCAGTATACATGCCTACCTAGTCATGACAAGTGACGTAGTAGTCATATATGACGTCACAGGGTCACAGTGATCAATAATTTTAAATAGTACCTTATGGCAAGTGACATCTCGTTTGAAAAGTATTAAAATTACCTATGCAGACATACTAATTTTATTAGGGTTTATGTTGATTTTGATAGAAAAATTAAATAAATACTAAAATTATAGTTTGGCATTTAATTAATCAAGATTGTAAGGTCTGCCTCAGGTTAATTGTCAAAAAACTCTCTCGTTGTTTTTACTTTGGTAAGTTTTTATACCTTGACTATTCAGTTTAATTATTCTTTAACGCGACATTTAAGTGTCTACATAGACAAAATGGTACGTACGGTAGCCGACAAAGTAGCAGCTATCTTAATAATTGGTGAATGTAGAAACAATTTCCATGCAGCGGAACGTCTTTTTAATGAGAGGTACCCCGATCGCCCTATATCGAGGACTTATTTGAGGGAACTTCTTCAGAAGTTTGAATCAACCGGTAGTGTTCAAGATGTCAAACGATCTGGTCGACCAACAATTAGTGACGACAAAAAAATCGACATAATTGCAGAAATGGTAGTACATCCTACTTCTTCTACAGCCCAAGTTGCGTCTATCTGTGAAGTCAGTCAAAAGACAGTACATAGGGTGTTGGCTAAAAACAAATTTCATCCATACAAACTAAAAATGGTGCACCAACTTTCAGAGGATGACTCCGACCGAAGATTAGAATTCTGTCAACATATGTCCAATCAAATTATCCAACACCCAGACTACATAAAATCAATTTGTTTTAGTGACGAAAGTACTTTCTTCCTCAATGGAAACGTTAACACACAAAATGTGAGATATTGGAGTGACACAAATCCTCAAATCTTTCATGAAAAACATACTCAATTTCCAGAAAAAGTAAATGTTTGGGCAGGTATTTTGGGAAACCACATAGTTGGACCTGTTTTTTTCAATGCTAACTTAACCGGTGAAGTGTATCTGGAGGTGTTACAAAACGCAATTGAACCGTTAATTCTTGAAATTTTGGAAGATAACCTAGATGAATTCGGCAACTTGGAAATAACGTTCTAACAAGATGGTGCTCCTGCACACTATTATGGTGCAGTAAAACGTTACTTGAATGAAGAATATCGTGGCAGATGGATTGGACGACGAGGTCCGATAGAATGGCCAGCTCGGTCACCAGACCTGACACTATTAGATTTTTTTCTGTGGGGGTTTACGCTACAGCACCTGGCAGTATGCATATTTTGAAACAAAGAATTGATGAATAATGTAGAGCAATTTCCGCAGACACATTTGAACTAGTACGACAAGAGTTTGGCAATAGGATGCATTACTGTCAGGAATTAAGTGGAGCACATTTCCAATATTTACTATAAGAATTGGTACTTGAATCTTGATTAATTAAATGCCAAACTATAATTTTAGTTTTTATTTAATTTTTCTATCAAAATCAACCTAAATCCTAACAAAATGAGTATTACTGAATAGGTAATTTTAATACCTTTCAAACGAGATGTCACTTGCCATAAGGTACTATTTAAAATTATTGGTCCCTGTGGCCCTGTGACGTCATATATATCTATTACGTTACTTTTCATGACTAGTTGAGAAGTTTATATCCGTTTATATTCACCCTCAAAATTTCATTAGTATAAGTAAAACCGTTCAAAAGATACAAGGGGGGGAGGGGACTTTTGACTAGCAGTGTATAATGTATAGCATTTACTAAATACTATCTTAATAAAGAGATATTGACAAATATGATTTGTTTTTGGTCTCCATATTGGTATAAATGCCCTCCTTTCTCCATCTAGGTAAACAATGTTAGCTAAGAAGCGAAATGCAAACTTCATGATAGCTAAAAAGATTACCGAGATGTAGCAAGTAGTAATAAGGCAGAAAAAATTTTAGAACAAAAATCTTGAGGACGATTTAAATCATCAGACGCAACATTAGGTGAATGAAACGTAGCTTTATCAGTCGGTATCACAATTAAAAAACGCAAAAAACTAGGAATGGGGTGCATACTTCGATCCAAGAAGATGAAGAAATCGCTAGCAATGGTGGAAATTTATTACATTTACTCAACATAATACCTAAAAAAATTAAACCTAACGAAAATTTCGCAAACACAATAAAGTCTGCGTTTTCAATGGCCAAACGTGTGGTAAAAGGTTTAGGAGAAAAAATAAGCATCAAAGTCCCTAGAGTAATTTACTTACCTCAACAAGGAGGGTTTTTACCATTTCTCATTCCGTTATTCGTAGGATTATCGGCGATCGGTGCTTTAGCTGGTGGTACTTCAGGAATTACTAAAGCAGTCAATGAAGCTAGAAATGCCAAAAAATTGCAAGAGGTAACACGCATAATCGAATGATGGAATATCTCCTTATAGACTCCATGAATGAAAAAGGTGCAGCACTTAATCTAAAACCATACAAATCCGGTGAGGGCGTGTTATACTTAAAACCGTTTCCAAAAAATTGAATAGAGTACTCGAAAGACCGTTAACAGACGTTGATTTAAGGAAATACCATAAAAATGTACTATACCTTAGGAATATTTTTATGAGACATGGCATGCCTAAATCACAATGGAAAAATTAATGTGGAATTATTAATTTAGGTAGCCAAAGCGGACCTGGCACGCATTGGGTTTGCTAGAAAAAGCGAGGTAAAAAGGTATGGTATTACGATAGTTTCGGTGATCTTTGACCACCAATCGAAGTGATTAACTACTTACGGATGTAAACTGTATTATCATAATAACCAAGATCAAGAATTTAATACAATTATTTGTGGACACCTATGCGTAGAAGTTTTATATAAGTAATCGATACAATGTCAAACTTTCTCAGTTATGTCAATAACATTCAGTTTAGGTGTTGGTAAGACATCATTACAAATATTTATACAGTGAACGATAGATTTCATTTTAGAACAAATCCATCTCATTTGCAAGTGAACAATATTCCACATGGTACATATGAGTTAGACGAAATTAGGGATTATCTAAAATTAGAGCAAACAACAATAGACTTAAATGTGAGATCAACAGTTCATTTGAAATTGATTTTACTAAAGAAAATAGCATTGGTCGCATAATAGGGTTTGAGCCCAAGATATTAGAAACAAGTATATTAGATACGTCTGCGTTAGATATACAGATACTTAAACACACTAATCTACACATAGAGTGCAACATGATAAAGGAATCTTATCGAAACAGGAAACCTGCAAAAGCAGTATATGAGACTGACGTTTCAGTTACACCAGGTTATCGTCTAGATCAAAGTCCAAGCAATACTCAATATTCCGACATAAACACCGAGGACTTTGGTGAACTAAAAGAAGATGGGCCTGAGAATTAATCAAGGACCAATTGCATTTTAAAAATTCATATAAAAGACATCATCCCTACATAAGTCGTTAATTAGTCAACAACTTTCATTACGTCCTATTTTGGTCATAAGTAATGACCTGGCATACATGTAGGCAACCAACATGCCACTTCTCCGATGCGACCCGAAAATCACTAACGCATTAATTAATTAATATCTTGATTAATTTCCTGAATTGTTAATATTCTAATGGATTTATAATATTAGATTAATTGAATAAGTAGTCTGTTTATCTTTACGTAGTTTCAAAATACTTAATATTTAAGCAGGGTGTGTCTATCACTAATCTAATCTTAATTTGTTAGTTACGTGTTCATATAACCATTTTTGTGGAAATAAAAGTTGTTTACTTTACTTAAATAGATTCGACAAGTTGTATAGAGTCTGTATTGTGTCACATAAATATACCACATACTTTCACCGGACATTATAAATAGGTATGTAATTGTGGTAATAACAATATTATTTGTTGTTTTTTCTGTAATAAATTTAAATACCTTATATGATGATTAGAAGCTATTTATTTGGTAATGTCCTTTAATTTGAAAGCAAATTTGAATATATGTCAAAAACTTGGAGGCCTTTTGGAATGAAACTTATAATTTTTAACAATTTGGAGTAGGTATTTTAATATTATTTTGGTAGAAAAGCAAGTTTAAAATCATATTAGTTATTTGCGTGTTTGAATTCAAACAAATTGTGATTAGGTTTTACCAGTTTTTGTATACCTACTAAAAGGGGTTACCATTATGTATAAGCTGAATAGGTAATACGTGACAGCGCGCCTTACGCCAATCTTTCCGCTTGGCACGCTACCTTTACACATTACTGAATACGTTAAGACTGACTGTATCCCTTCTTCATGTAAACATTTTCGCGTCGCATCAGCGAAGTGGGATGTTGGTTGCTTACAAGTATTCCGGGACATTGCTTATGACCAAATAGTACATTTTGACGATTCAATTATATCAGATATTCATACTTAACTTCCGTATGGTTCTTCCGAAAAAATTTGCATCTTAATTCAAAGTAAGGATCTAATTATGGGTACCTGTGGTAGTTTTCTGTACATAGAAGGTAAGATTGAGATCAAAAAAGGAGATGTTAAGAAATCATGCAAATTAACCAATAATTTTCCCAACTTTCTTTTGGAAGAAGTTCGTTATGAGTTAGGCGGTCAAAGCGTGGACATTTTCAGAAATCTAGGCATATCTACACTTAAGGAATATACTTCTTATACAGCAAGCAAGAGCAAAGCACTAATCCATTCGGGGTGGTCACAAAAGAATGAAGAACCGTTACAAGTAGAATTCGACGAGCAACGCAGAGAAAAATCTTTTACAGTATGCATACCATAGAACCACATATTTGGAATAATGGAGGGCCGTCATCAAGTAATCGTGAATACGCGTCAAGAGTTGATTTTAATTCGATCTAGAAGCGATACAAACTGTTACTATGGTAACGTTGTTGCAGCAATAACCATAAATAAAATTCAATAGAATGTACCACACTTAACACTTAGGGATGTATTTCTTATACGGCGAGAGCAAAGCACTAAGCCATTTGGGGTGGTCACCAAAGAATGAGGAACCATTACAAGTAGAATTCGATGAGCAACATGGAGAAAAATCTTTTACCGTATGCATACCATTGAACCACATATTTTGAATAATGAAGGATTATAGTCAAGTAATCTGAATATGCGTCAAGAGTTGAGTTTAATTCGAGCTAGAAGCGAAACAAACTGTTACTATGGTAACGTTGTTGCAGCAATAACCATAAATAAAATTCAATGGAATGTACCACACTTAACACTTAGAGATGCTGCGAAATTTAACTTGTGAGTTACATGAATTACCTGCTTTAAAGCAAGCAACCTCAGACATGTGACCAATAAAAAGCGTGAACGCAACTGGAAAAACCACGTTGAATAACTGTTCATTCCAACAAAGTAAAAGGTACACAAGTCGGCAAGGGCCGGAAATTGTAATCACATTAACATCAGAAACCTTAAAGTACATCTGAATTATGAGTATTATCCATATGAAGCACTGTATTTGAACTTCAGTGCTAACCAATACATACCTGCCTATAGCAATTTCTTGAAATTCCTGTGTGATTAGTGATTACTATGGTGAAGATGATAAGATGCATTATTCAACTCATGTCCAGTATTTGTAATCGACTGCTCTAAAGAAAACGTATCCTAAAGAAACTCAATAGTACTGAAAACTGGAAATTGAATCTCTAACATATTTCGATAATGGAATCGTTGTCTATAGCCTTATCCTCCATGACGGTATTGTGCAGTACAGCCCATTCACTGGAAAAGTGAAAAAAAATTTTTTATTTCATCCACACACGATGAAAGTAGTTGCTCAGAAACTAAAACTTCCAATTCATAATCATGACGCAGATGAAAAGTTTGTACTCCAAAACATGGTGATTTACATTCTAATTTAATACGTGGTATTATATGCGGCTTTTCCAATTGTGGCAAAACAAACTCAATGGTCAGTCTGCTTACTGAGAAAAATGGTTTGAAATTTAAACATATTGTACGTATTCTCTAAATCACTGAATCAAAACAAGTACAAACGTTTACAGGAAATCATATTTCCAATGTAGGGTATTGGTTACAAACTCTATTTTTATTTTCGATGATATCGCTTGTGAAAAGAAAAATAACATAGGGACATATTTTTCTATGGGGTCAAGCTTACAGTAAAATTCCAAAGCAATTAATTCGTTATAATGCGAATCTAATTATACTATTTGAGCAAGATTAGATATTAACAGCTATCTATTCAGGGTAAACCGGTACCTGTTTAGCGAACCCGTTTTGCTACAATGGATAATAGAGAAATTATATTCAAGCAAAAAAATATTCAAGCTCGTAAAGCAATACAGAAGAAGTACAAGAGTACCAAAACTGCTCGCGTTGATAATGAAAGAACATTTAAAGGTACTTATAAGCCCCTACTGGTACCGCTAACTAAACCTAAAACGGAGCCCATTAACACTAAACCCAAAAACTACCCGTGTCTGCATTTCCAAGAAAGCACGCTACTACCCCCACAAGCCCGCTAGCTCAAGTCCAAAGGACTCCAGGCTTTACTTCACCGTCATTAGACGATTCAAGTAAGGGTGCTACTAGTCCACTAGCTCAGCTTCCGTTTTTTTCAAAAAAATACTCCTCTAGGCCTTCGTACATCATCTTCCGTAGATACATCTGTTGTAGGAGAAAAAGAACCACTTAGTGTCACAGATGTTTCCATTACCCGTAATGAGCCCATTTCAAAAGAATTTCTCGAACAATGCAATGTATTTCCTCGTATGTACGTTGAATGTATTATGAGGGATCCTGAAGATGCTATTGATCATACTTATGAAGTCCACCGTGGTACCAAAGCAGACAAATGGACAATTGATAATACGTCCGTTACAATTACAGGATACGATATGATTATTAAAGGCGTCACGTATAAAGGGAATTTGCCTATTATGAGTGAACCCAATATAAATCTAGTAAATTAAAAGGTTATAAAAGTATTTTAGAAGCTGCGAATGTTGCAAGGCGAGATTATGATGTAAGTGGACAAATTCGAAGACGCCGCAGCAAAAAGTATACACAAATAATCAAACCCTTGCTGTCACCATCGCCCACAACTAAGGGAGGCGGAGTTATGTTTTTTACGGAATTAACAAACACACCCATTGGATATAAATATTAGAATCATGTACATGAACTAATTCGTGATACAGAGGTGTTGTGAGCAGGAAAATTGGCGGGAAACGCAGGTGTCATAAGTGACATCGAGAATTGTAGAATTGTAGAATTGTAGAATTGTAGAATTGTAGAATTGTAGAATTGTAGAATTGTAGAATTGTAGAATTGTAGAATTGTAGAATTGTAGAATTGTAGAATTGTAGAATTGTAGAATTGTAGAATTGTAGAATTGTAGAATTGTAGAATGTAGAATTGTAGAATTGTAGAATTGTAGAATGTAGAATGTAGAATTGTAGAATTGTAGAATTGTAGAATGTAGAATGTAAGAATGTAGAATTGTAGAATTGTAGAATGTAGAATTGTAGAATGTAGAATCAGAATGTAGAATGTAGAATGCAGAATGTAGAATGTAGAATGATAGAATTAGAATGTAGAATTGTAGAATGTAGAATGTAGAATTGTAGAATTGCAGAATGTAGAATGTAGAATGATGTAGAATGTAGAATTGTAGAATCAGAATTTAGATCAGAATTGTAGAATGTAGAATGTAGAATGTAGAATGTAGAATGTAGAATGTAGAATGTAGAATGTAGAATGTAGAATGTAGAATGTAGAATGTAGAATGTAGAATGTAGAATGTAGAATGTAGAATGTAGAATGTAATTAGAATCTAGAATTAGAATAGAATCAGAATGTAGAATCATGATAGAAGAATGCAGAATGTAGAACGTAGAATATAGAATATAGAATATAGAATATAGAATATAGAATATAGAATATAGAATATAGAATATAGAATATAGAATATAGAATATAGAATGTAATGTAAGAATCGATAGAATGTAGAATGCAGAATGTAGAATTGGAATAGAACTGAATGGATGAACTGTGGAATGTAGAATGTAGAATCAGAATGTAGAATGTAGAATGTAGAATTGTCAGAACTGTAGAATGTAGAATCGTAGAATGTAGAATGTAGAATTGTAAGTAGAATGTAGAATGTAGAATGTAGAATCAGAATCGTAGAATGTAGACAGTGAATCGTGAATTAGAATGTAGAATGTAGGAATGTAGAATGTGGAATGTAGAATCGTGGAATCGAATCGTAGAATCGTAGAACTGAAATCGCAGAATCGCAGGATCGCAGAATCGCAGAATCGCAGAATCGCAGAATCGGAGAATCGTAGAATCGTAGAATCGTAGAATCGTAGAATCGTAGAATCGTAGAATCGTAGAATCGTAGAATCGTAGAATCGTAGAATCGTAGAATCGAGAATCGAGAATCGTAGAATCGTAGAATCGAGAATCGTAGAATCGTAGAATCGTAGAATCGTAGAATCGTAGAATCGTAGAATCGTAGAATCGTAGAATCGTAGAATCGTAGAATCGTAGAATCGTAGAATCGTAGAATCGTAGAATCGTAGAATCGTAGAATCGTAGAATCGTAGAATCTTAGAATCGTAAAATCGCAGAATCGCAGAATCGCAGAATCGCAGAATCGCAGAATCGCAGAATCTCAGAATCGCAGAATCGCAGAATCGCAGAATCGCAGAATCGCAGAATCGCAGAATCGCAGAATCGCAGAATCGCAGAATCGCAGAATCGCAGAATCTCAGAATCGCAGAATCGCAGAATCGCAGAATCGCAGAATCGCAGAATCGCAGAATCGGAGAATCGTAGAATCGTAGAATCGTAGAATCGTAGAATCGTAGAATCGTAGACTCGTAGACTCGTAGACTCGTAGAATCGCAGAATCGCAGAATCGTAGAATCGCAATGAATCGCAGAATCGCAGAATCGAGAATCGAATCGTAGAATCGTAGAATCGTAGAATCGAGAATCGCAGAATCGAGAATCGCAGAATCAGAATCGTAGAATCGAGAATCGTAGAATCGTAGAATCGAGAATCGTAGAATCAGAATCGTAGAATCGTAGAATCGTAGAATCAGAATCGTAGAATCGTAGATCGTAGATCGTAGAATCGTAGAATCGCAGAATCAAATCGCAGAATCGCAGAATCGAGAATCGCAGAATCGCAGAATCGCAGAATAGAACGAGAATCGAGAATCAGAATCGTAGAATCGTAGAATCGAGAATGCGATTAGAATCGTAGAATCGTAGAATCGTAGAATCGAGAATCGTAGAATCGAGAATCGTAGAATCGTAGAATCGTAGAATCGTAGAATCGTAGAATCGTAGAATCGTAGAATCGTAGATGTAGAATCGTAGAATCGTAGAATCGTAGAATCGTAGAATCGTAGAATCGTAGAATCGTAGAATCGTAGAATCGTAGAATCGTGGTAGAATCGAATCGTAGAATCGTCAGAATCGCAGAATCGTAGAATCGCAGAATCGTAGAATAGATGAATCGCAGAATCGTAGAATCGAGAATCGCTAGAATCAATCGAGAATCGTAGAATTGAGAATCGTAGAATCGTAGAATCGTAGAATCGTAGAATCGAGAATTGCAGAATCGTAGATGTAGAATCGTAGAATCGTAGAATCGTAGAATCGTAGAATCGTAGAATCGTAGAATCGTAGATCGTAGAATTCGTAGAATCGCTAGAATCGTAGAATCGTAGAATCGTAGAATCGTAGAATCGTAGAATCGTAGAATCGTAGATCGTAGATCGTAGAATCGTAGAATCGTAGAATCGTAGAATCGTAGAATCGTAGAATCGTAGACTCGTAGACTCGTAGACTCGTAGAATCGAGAATCGTAGAATCGCAGAATCGTAGAATCGTAGAATCGCAGAATCGTAGAATCGTAGAATCTGTAGAATCTGTAGAACTGTAGAATCGTAGAATGCAGAATCGTAGAATCGTAGAATCGTAGGATTGTAGATCGAGAATCGAGAATCGTAGAATCGAGAATCGCAGAAATCGCAGAATCGAGAATCGTAGGATCGTAGAATTGTGGAATTGTGGAATTGTGGAATCGTGGAATCGTGGAATCGTGGAATCGTAGAATCGTAGAATCGTAGAATCGTAGAATCGTAGAATCGTAGAATCGTAGAATCGTAGAATCGTAGAATCGTAGAATCGTAGAATCGTAGAATCGTAGAATCGTAGAATCGTAGGATCGTAGAATCGTAGAATCGTAGAATCGTAGAATCGTAGAATCGTAGAATCGTAGAATCGTATAATCGTAGAATGGTAGAATTGTAGAATTGTAGAACTGTAGAACTGTAGAACTGTAGAATTGTAGAATTGCAGGATTGTAGGACTGTAGGATTGTAGGATTGGTGGATTGTAGGATTGTAGAATTGTAGAAATGTAGAATTGTAGAATTGTAGGATTGTAGAATTGTAGAATTGTAGAATTGTAGAATTGTAGAATTGTAGAATTGTAGAATTGTAGAATTGTAGAATTGTGCTTAAACCATTTTTTGTTCGATGTATTTTTTTAATACTTTGACTGAGTTAAAATGGTGAAACTATGGAGTATACATAGTTTCCCTGATTTACAGTAACTGTCTTAGTCTTATTCAACTGCATGTAAATTAAAGCAACCGGAGAAACCATATTAAATGAGGAACTTGTTTCGCACATAGGTAAACTGAATTGTCGACAGTGTAGACTTTTCAAACTGAATGCAACAATAACTCTTAACCTTAACATTTAGGTGTACGTGGAAAAAACCGTAATTTATATTTGAAATAAATAACTTTGCTTAATATAATATAATGGTTACGATACCTAAAACCGAATGGACGATTTTCCTTTTTATTATGTGGTTCATAATACGGCGTTAACATGCTCCGCTTATGTAGTTCATATTTTTTGTGTAAAATAGAGCCTTCATTAATTTTGAAAGATTTGTTTGTGTGTACTTATTGCTTGGTTACATATAATTACTTTATTCTAACTATAGCGGACTACATATTTAGTTTTTATTGATTTAATATGTTTAAGATCGTTTGTAATAGAAATAAAACTAGTGATAATCCACATTTTAATCGAACACAAACAGGCAAATGCCATTATTGCCAACCTATAACCAAAGCTGTAATAATCGACATACCTACAAGGTGAGATCTGCAATTTAGTTCTTTCCATAATGGTACTCATCTGAAAACTAGAAAACAATTCATTATCTCCATAAACGTTGGCCAGGATCCGAGTACAGTAAACTAAATATTGTGTTATATTATTTTGGTTCAGTTTATGGGACATTGGAATTTGAATTGAATTTGAACTGTGCAAGAAACTGTCGTTATCCATTAAACGCACAGGTTCTCTTTTTTTATACCCAGTTTTAAGGCAGTGCTTCGTTTGATTCTTTTTAGTGATTGTAAGACTTGTAACACTACTCGTTCGTGGTTTTCGTTTATTCGATTTGTTCGAACGCTTCTCTTTCTTCCTGACTTGCCCTTTCGTTATATTTTAACATTGCCAGTAGTTTTGAGCTTCTTAACAACGTACAAAATAACACTGAAGGGATAGTCTTTTGAAATTTCAGCTCAAATTGACATCCAACCCATTCAATGCTGGATCCATTATTTCTGCCGAACACGTGTGAGCGATTATGTGCTTCACACTATTTATTCAGTTGTAACCATCTTGATGACAGACAGTGTTGCACACCCTGACAGAAAACCAGTTAGTAATTGTTTTAAATAGGTTTGACGGTAGTATCACTTCCATAGCAACTCTGGAGTTACAATTTCGTTACTGCATATTTATGGTCATATTTTACAACGGGGAAACAAAATTATGGTAAGAAATTCTAATAATACAAATGTACATGCCATTCAGTGTCTTATCTATTGAAAGGGTCAAATCCACTTGTGAAGTTGACCTTAACCAAAAACATAGTATATATCCAAACCAAAACAGAATCGAATCAAAACTAAAATATTATTTTAAATGTTAATTGCCATTATTGTAACTTCAATTTATTGTATATGATATTAACCTAAAATACTATGTTATTTGTAATTCACAAAATAGATTCATTTATTTATTCTTTACCTTACAACCTACATGTACTTATACATACGTAGGTCTAGATTGACATCTTGACTATCGCCAAATTGACTTATTGGCTCATTTTATGTTTGACGAAGTTTCGCCAAGATCGGACATGTGTGTGTGTGTGTGTGTGTGTGTGTGTGTGTGTGTGTGTGTGTGTGTGTGTGTGTGTGTGTGTGTGTGTGTGTGTGTGTTGTCTGTGTCTGTGTCTGTGTGTCTGTGTGTCTGTGTTTCTGTGTTCTGTTCATGTGTCTGTGTTCTGTGTCTGTGTGTCGTGTGTCTGTCTGTGTGTCTGTGTGCTCTGTGTGTCGTGTGTATGTGTGTTGTGTGTGTGTGTGCTGTGTGTGTGTGTGTGTGTGTGTGTGTGTGTGTGTGCTGTGTGGTGTGTGTGTGTCGTGTGTCGTGTGTCGTGTGTGTGTCGTGCGTGTGTGTGCGTGTGCTGTGTGCTGTGTGTCTGTGCTGTGCGTGTGCGTGTGTGCGTGTCGTGCGTGTGTGCGTGTGTGCGTGTGTGTGCGTGTGTGCGTGTGCGCGTGTGCGCGTGCGCGTGTGCGCGTGCGCGTGCGCGTGCGCGTGCGCGTGCGCGTGCGCGTGCGCTCTGCGCGTCTGCGCGTCTGCGCGTCTGCGCGTCTGCGCGTCTGCGCGTCTGCGCGTCTGCGCGTCTGCGCGTCTGCGCGTCTGCGCGTCTGCGCGTCTGCGCGTCTGCGCGTCTGCGCGTCTGCGCGTCTGCGCGTCTGCGCGTCTGTGCGTCTGTGCGTCTGTGCGTCTGTGCGTCTGTGCGTGTGTGCGTGTGTGCGTGTGTGCGTGTGTGCGTGTGCGTGTGTGCGTGTGTGCGTGTGTGCGTGTGTGCGTGTGTCGTGTGTCCGTGTGTCCGTGTGTCCGTGTCCGTGTGTCCGTGTGTCCGTGTGTCCGTGTGTGTTTGTGTGTCTGTGTCTGTGTCTGTGTGTGTGTGTGTGTGTGTGTGTGTGTGTGTGTGTGTGTGTGTGTGTGTGTGTGTGTGTGTGTGTGTGTGTGTACAAATGTAATTATGTGAATGTTAATTTGTTTAAGTATGTGAGTGCGTTTGTGACGTGTGTGTACGCGTGCGTGTGGATTGCGTGTGTGTGTACGTATACGTGTGCGTAAGTGTGTGCGTATTCGTGTGTGCGTGTGGGTGTGCGTGTACTTGTCCTTGTGCGTGTGGCGTGTGCGTGTGCGTGTGCTGTGTGTGGTGCGTGCGTGTGGATGCGGTGCGGTGCGTATGTTGTGCGCGCGCCTGTGTGTTTGTGAGTGTGAATGTGAGTGTGTGTGTTTGTGTGGGTGTGTGTGTATGTGTGTGTGCGTGTGCGTGTTTGGGATGGGGTGGGTGGGGTGGGTGGTACGTGCGTGCGTGCGTACGTGCGTGCGCATGTGTGTGTGCGTGCGTGCGTACGTGTGTGTGGGTGCGTGCGTGCGTTCGTGCGTGCGTGCGTGCATGCGCTCGCGTGTGTGTGTGTGTGTGTGATGGTGGATGTAAGCTAATACCGATGATATCTCCAGAACAAAAGCACGTACGTACTTAATTGTATTTAAGCTTGTCTTTTTTCTCTTAGAGCTGATTAGATTTTGGGAAAAATGTGTCGTAGAGGAGGGGTTTATTAGGAGCTGCTTATGATCTCTATCAAATATTTCTGAAACAGATGTATATTTCAAAGATATAAAATATAAATGTATAGACCAAAATCATATGAATTAATTATCTTCTAAGTAATTATCTGATACGATAAGGTAGAACTTATGATTGAAAATGCTTAAACTGTATTATCGATAATAAAATACTTATCATTTTTGGGGTTTTAAATGGTGTATTTTAAATTATACAATCCAAACGTTTCGATAACACTTACAGTTATCTTCGTCAGTAGTAATACTTGCTGAAAATTGTTAAAGATGTAAACAATTTTGTCAAAGTTGAAAAATTAAAACATAAACATCAGTCTGCTATTAATATAACAGTTTGAGAAACGTATAAAGCCAACTATAAAATTAAATTTTAGTAAAGAATAACAAGGTCATTAAAAATTAAATATTGCAAGTGTTATTAACAATGAAAAGCATAATGCAGAACATTTTTTGTAATTTTTAATTTTAATTTAATTTCAACTACATATGTTAAATTATAGTGCTGTGATAATTTAACATATAATTGGTAAAGCATTTGCTTCAAGGTCTAGGAAAAACAGCAAAAAATCTAGACATACCAAAAGTTAAAATTAAAATCAAAATTAAGATGTATCATTATACTTTTTTCTTAATTATAAGATGCCAAAACCTATTTAAACGGAGATTCCCTTTTTGTCTATTAAAATTATTAGGGTGTTTATATATTTCAATAGCTTCACGTTGCAAACGAACATAATAATGAGTTTGTCTTCACAATATTTCATATTATCAAATTGAATGTCATGATTTAGATTATTCAGGGCATCTACAAAATCTCATATGTTCTTTGCGTCTTGAATCAAAGCTACGTTTTGTGGTTCCGATGTATACTTTTCCACATGAACAAGATAACTTATACACTCCGGAAGATGATAAAGGGTTTGGCATATCTTTAGGTGATCTTAAATGTTCTTTAATTTTTCTTGTAGGTTTAAAAATAGTCCTAATGCCATATTTAATTAGGATTCTTTCAATGCTATTTGTAACATTAGCTATAAAAGGAAGAAAAGTAGTACCAACATTAAGAATTGATTTTTCTTTAAGGTTACGCCTAGAAGGTGTAATAGGTGTAATCCTTCAAAAATTCAGGGTTACAAATTCGTTTTGCTCGATCTACGAAAGATTTAATTACACCAATTGTTTGACGTGGATGGTGGTTGGATAATTTATGAAGGTATCTATCAGTGTGTGTCGGCTTTCTGTAAACCTTAAAAGATAGTGAATTATTATTTTTAAATATTAATATGTCAAGAAATGGTAAACTTCCATTAGTTTCTTTTTCCATGGTAAACTGAATACTAGGATGTATACCATTTATAAAAACTAAAAACTCATGCAGTGCTTCTTCTCCATGTCTCCAAATAACAAATGTGTCATCCACACATATCTATACCAAGCTGAAGGTTTTTTAGGTGTATTTTGTAACGCTAATGTTCCAAATTTTTCCATATAAAAATTAGCTATAACAGGACTAAGGAGACTACCCATTGCTACACCTTCAATCTGTTCACAAATCTATTATTCCACTGAAAATAAGTTGTAGTAAGACAGTGATGAAAAAGAATGTTATGTCCTTTGGAAAAAGATGATCAATGTCTTCAATAGTTTCTTTTAGACTTTGTAAAAAGTGAAACAACATCAAAACTAACCATTATATCACCCTCTTCAATTTTGAAACTATGCGTTTTTCAAAGTCCGCAGAATTTTTAATGTAATGGGGTGTTTTTCCTATATAAGGTTGTAATAACAATGTAAGATGTTTTGCAAGGTTATATGTAGGAGAACCAATTGCACTAACAATAGGCCTTAAAGGAATATTAGGTTTATGAATTTTTGGTAAACCATATAGTTTTGGTGAAATAGCTTCAGAGTTAGATAGTTTCTTCTTTATTTCTTCAGGAATAGATGATAATTTAATCAGCTCTTTAGTTTTTAAAAGAAACTTTTTTGTTGGATCTTTTGGTATTTCACGATAAGTTTCTGGTCCTAACAATTTTTCTATCTTAGTGTTATAATCGTTCATATTTAATATAACAGTTGCATTATCTTTATCTGATTTTAATATTATTATAGGTACTTTCATTGCGTTTAAGATCAAGTAAAGCATGTCGTTGACGAAAGGATAAGTTGCTCTTTGGAGGTTTTGTTTTACGTAATATGTTAACGGTGTTATATCTAACTTCATTAGCAGCATCAAAAGGTAATAATTTAATGGAGTTTTCGATATTGGAAATTATATCTATGTTATCGCAAAATTTCCTCCTTTAGAAAGTGCTTCAATAGCATAATCTGAAACAACGTTATCAGAAAGGTTTATAACTGTTTTTTTTATAATCAATAGATGGTCTATTATTTTGTTGTTTGTAAAATTTATAAAATTTTTTTTTGACGTTGACATGAGATGTCAAAATTTATTTGCATAGATTTAAAGGTTATAGAATCAATTTTATTCCAATCTCGTTTATTCAATATAGATGAAATTTCTAAATGTAAATATAGAAGTGGTTTTTTTTTTAATTTAGCATCCAGGTGTCTATTAACTTTTTACATGAAGTTTTAAACATCTGTTTGACACAGATTACTGTTTTTGTTTTTACAATGTTGTCTATTTTCATAATGAACTTATTATAATGGAGGTTGCATAACTATACTAAAAAATTATTTTTAAAATCATTTCACTTCTTTTAATTTCGATTTTGTAGGTTGGAAATCGTGTGTTGTTCTTCACCAGAATGACCAAGTTTTTTAGTGACCAAGAAATAGAAGCTATAGTCAACCATCACCCACTTACAAAAGCATATTATACAGAAGAAGGCAAATTTGATCCATTGAGAGATTTTCATATTAGGGATGATGATATATTTTTGATTGGTCACCCCAAATCGGGCATGTATAATTAATTATTTCAATCAGTTTAGATTTATTCATTTTTTTTAGGTACTACGTGGGCTCAAGAAATGATATGGATGATTGGAAATGATTTAGACCATGAAGGAGCTAAAATTTTCATAGATGAACGATTTCCACTTTTAGAGTAAGTATTTTAATAAAAATGGAGTAGCTTAGCTGTTATAATAAAATAAGCGATCAATAACGAAACTAAAGAACTTTGCAATATCCGTGCCCTAAAATTTACGTATTTCTTGTTTTCGTTATTTTTAGTTTCTAAAACAAGCTTCAAATAAAAGTTAAGTCAAATACTAAACTGATCAGTATCGATCATTATTAATCAATAAAATTTATCTTTTTAGGGGATTTGCTTTATCTCCGAAAGATATGCCCTTTTTACAAAAACGCAACGAATGTCACTGGAACTCTCTAACGATCATCGAAAACATGAAACGTCCGCGTTTTATTAAATCACACCTGGGTCCAAAGAAGTTACCGCTTCAATTAATAAATGGAGAGAAGGAACCAAAAGTAAAAAGAAATAGTTAGCCATATTCTAAGTCATAATATCTTTTTTAGATTATATACATCGCGAGAAATATAAAAGATGTATGCTTGTCATTTTTTTATTTTTCGAATGACCTTGGCATGGGTACTTGCAGCCTTGAGGATCACTGCAAAGTTTTTATCAGCGATATACGTAAGTAGGCAAATGTAAATGAGCAATGAAACAGCGCGTAGGTTCTGATATATTTTTGTTGTGCTTTGCTGTGGTTTTGTTTCGTAAGATACTGGCCAGAACCAATGAAGTGTAAAAACTCATTTTCAGATCCTGGCGGAAAGTATTGGGAATCACTGTTGTATTTTTGGGAACGTCGCAATGACGACAACATCTTATTCATTAAATATGAAGAAATGCAGAGCAATTTATTAGATATAATACAAAAGGTAGCCAAATTTCTTAATAGACCTCTAACAAAAGACAAGGAGGAAGAATTATTGGGACTGCTACATTTTGATTCAATGAAGAAAAACCCTGCGGTTAACCATGAAAATTTATATGACCATAACAATTTTATAAGGAAGGGAAAAATTGGAGAACACAAAAAAGAAATGTCCTTAGAAATGATTTCTAAATTTGATTTATGGATTAGAGAGAACTTGAAAGGTTCAGATTATGAATTGTAAATGTTTGTTTAGAATAGTTATTGTTTGTATACGTTTAAATAGCACATCAATTACTCATTATTTACAAATGTTATCCTATGTGTAGTATCGGCGATTATCTAAATTTGTTATTAGTTAAATCATAATCCAAATGTTGTTTTTTAAATAGACTCCTCACGTCCCCAATTTCCCTTAACTTTCAGTCCATATATGTCGTCAAGCAAAGGTTGATTTTTAAAATATTCACTCATCTGTATAAAACCCCAAATGTATTGAACTTCAGAGCAACGAAAACTCACTTAACCTTGATATCGCTATAATCTCGCAATATAATTTGATCATAAATCACATTGGTTTGTATGGATTTTTGTATGCCCAATTAGAGTGTTTAGAAGGTTGATGTGCATGTCGAAATGAAAATTCAAGTGGTTTATTATTGAATCGGTCATTTATCAGCACCATATCATCCAAGTTAACTGGTCTAAACCTTCACTCGAAGCCAGAGGAAAAAGAAGATGTAACTGAAGATCTAACAGATAACGAGGATGATGATGCAGTGCTCATACATGAGATGTGCTTTATGTAATCTTAAAAATAGTATTACTTATAATAATTCAATAAAAGCGCTTTATCTTTTATTACTGGAAATAACCTAGATGTTTTGATAGAAGTCGACTTCAGTTCAATACTTTGATTTTATTCCTATATTATTTTGCGATTTAAAATTGAACTGTAATTAAAAATCTGTTCATGTATTTGGTTTGATTGAACTGATTGGCTGGTTTGGTTGATTGATTGATTCATCAGAATACGGCGTCTGAACGGAGTGTATGGACCACGAGTCCGCGTCTGTATCAGCGTCCGTGTCGGTGTCCCTGTCCGTGTTCCTGTCCATGCCCGTGTCCGTCTCTGTGTCTGTGTCTGTGTCAATGTCTGTGTCTGTAACTGTGTGTGCCTGTGTGTATCTGTGTATGTCTGTGTGTGTCTGTGTGTGTCTGTGTGTATCTGTGTGTGTCGAGTGTGTGTGTGTGTGTGTGTGTGTGTGTGTGTGTGTGCTGTGCTGTGTCTGTGTGTGTGTGCTGTTGTGTTGTGTGTCGTGTGTGCTGTGTGTCTGTGTATCTGTGTGTATACGTGTGTGCCTGTCTGTGTCTGTATGTCTGTGTCTGTGTGTCTGTGTGTCTGTGTGTCTGTGTATCTGTGTGTCTGTGTGTCTGTGTGTCTGTCTATGTGTCTGAGTGTCTGTGTGCCTGTGTGTCTGTGTGTCTGTGTGTCTGTGTGCTGAGTGTCTGTGTGCCTGTGTGTCTGTGTCTGTGTCTGTGTGTGCTGTGTGTCTGTGTGTCTGTGTTGTCTGTGTCTGTTGTGTCTGTGTGTCTGTGTGTCTGTGTGTCTGTGTGTCTGTGTGTGTGTCTGTGTGTGCTGTGTGTCTGTGTGTCTGTGTGTCTGTGTGTCTGTGTGTCTGTGTGTCTGTGTGTCTGTGTGTCTGTGTGTCTGTGTGTCTGTGTGTCTGTGTGTCTGTGTGTCTGTGTGTCTGTGTGTTGTGTGTGCTGTGTTGTGTCTGTTGTCTGTGTCTGTTGTCGTGTGTCTTGTGTCTGTGTGTCTGGTGTTGTGTGTCTGTGTGCTTGTGTCTGTGTGCCTGTGTGTCTGTGTGTCTGTGTCTGTGTGACTGGTGTCTGTGTGCCTGTGTGCTGTGGGTCAGAGTGCCTGTGTGTCTGTATGTCTGTGTTCTGTGTCTGTGTGTCTGTGTGTCTGTGTGTCTGTGTGTCTGTGTGTCTGTGTGTCTGTGTGTCTTGTGTGTCTGTGTGTCTGTGTGTCTGTGTGTCTGTGTGTCTGTGTGTCTGTGTGTGTCTGTGTGTCTGTGTGTCTGTGTCTGTGTGTCTGTGTGTCTGTGTTGTGTCTGTGTGCTGTGTGTCTGTGTCTGTGTGTGTGTGTTGTGTGTTGTTGTGTGTTGTGTGTGTCTGTTGTGTGTGTGTGTGTGTTGGTGATCTGTGTCTTGTGTGTGTGTGTGTGTGTTGTGTGTGTGTGTCTTGTGCTGTGTCTGTGTGTGTTGTGTGTCTGTGTGTCGTGTGTCTGTGTGTCTGTGTCTGTGTGTCTTGTGTCTGTGTGTCTGTGTGTCTGTGTGTCTGTTGTCTGTGTGTCTGGTGTCTGTGTGCTGTGTGTCTGTGTGTCTGCTGTGTGTCTGTGTGTCTTGTGTGTCTGTGTGTCTGTGTGTCTGTGTGTCTGTGTGTCTGTGTGTCTGTGTGTCTGTGTGTCTGTGTGTCTGTGTGCTGTGTGTCTGTGTTGTCTGTTCTTTGTGTTTGTGTGCCTGTGTGTCTGTGTGTGTCTGTTTGTGTCTGTGTGTGTGTGTGTCTGTGTGGTGTTGTGAGTGTGTGTGTCTGTGTGTTGTGTATCGTGTGTTGTGTGTGTGTTGTGTCTGTGTGACTGTATATCTGTGTGCCTTGTGTCTGTGGTCTGGGTGTTTGTGTGTCTGTGTGCCTTTGTGTCTGTGTGCCTTTGCGTCTGTGAGTCTGTGTCTGTGTGACTGTGTGTCTGTGTGCCTGTGTGCCTGTGGGTCAGAGTGCCTGTGTGTCTATATGTCTGTGTCTGTGTATCTGTGTGTCTGTGTGTCTGTGTGTCTGTGTGTCTGTGTGTCTGTGTGTCTGTGTGTCTGTGTGTCTGTGTGTCTGTGTGTCTGTGTGTCTGTGTGTCTGTGTGTCTGTGTGTCTGTGTGTCTGTGTGTCTGTGTCTGTGTGTCTGTGTGTCTTTGTGTCTGTGTCTGTGTGTCTGTTTGTGTGTCTGTGTGTGTCTGTGTGTATCTGTGTGTGTCGTGTGTCTGTGTCTTGTGTTGTGTGTGTGTGTTGTGTGTGTGTGTGTGTGTGGTGTGTGTTGTGTCTGAGTGTCTGCAGTGTCTGTGTGTCTGTGTGTGTATGTGTCTGTGTGTAGTGTGTCTGTGTGCTATGTGTCTGTGTGTCTGTGTGTCTGTATGTCTGTGTCTGGTGTCTGTGCTTGTGTCTGTGTGTCGTGTGTCTGTGTGTCTGTGTGTCTGTGTCTGTGTGTCTGTGTCTGTGTGTCTGTGTGTCTGTGTTGTGTGTCTGTGTGTCAGTGTGTCTGTGTGTCTGTGTCTGTGTGTCTGTGTGTCTGTGTGTCTGTGTCTGTGTGTCTGTTGTCTGTGTGTCTGTGTGTCTGTGTGTTCGTGTGTCGTGTGCTGTGTCTGTGTGTCTGTGTCTGTGTCTGTGTGTCTGTGTGTCTGTGTGTCTGTGTGTCTGTGTATCTGTGTATCTGTGTGCCAGTGTGTCTGTGTGTGTCCGTTTGTGTCTGTATGTGTGTGTGTGTGTGTGTGAGAGTGTGTGTATCTGTGTGTGTGTGTGTCTGTGTGACTGTATATCTGTGTGCCTTTGTGTCTGTGAGTCTGAGTGTCTGTGTGTCTGTGTGCCTTTGTGTCTCTGTGCCTTTGCGTCTGTGAGTCTGTGTGTCTGTGTGACTGTGTGTCTGTGTGCCTGTGTGCCTGTGGGTCAGAGTGCCTGTGTGTCTGTATGTCTGTGTGTCTGTGTGTCTGTGTGTCTGTGTGTCTGTGTGTCTGTGTGTCTGTGTGTCTGTGTGTCTGTGTGTCTGTGTGTCTGTGTGTCTGTGTGTCTGTGTGTCTGTGTGTCTGTGTGTCTGTGTGTCTGTGTGTCTGTGTGTCTGTGTGTCTGTGTCTGTGTGTGTGTCTGTGTGTCTTGTGTGTCTGTGTGTCTGTGTGTGTCTGTGTGTATCTGTGTGTGTCGAGTGTGTCTGTGTCTTTGTGTGTGTGTGTGTGTGTGTGTGTGTGTGTGTGTGTGTGTGTGTGTGTGTGTGTGTGTGTCTGCGAGTGTCTGTGTGTGTCTGTGTGTGTATGTGTGTCTGTGTGTCAGTGTGTCTGTGTGTCTATGTGTTTGTGTGTCTGTGTGTCTGTGTGTCTGTATGTCTGTGTGTCTGGGTGTCTGTGTGACTGTGTGTCTGTGTGTCTGTGTGTCTGTGTGTCTGTGTGTCTGTGTGTCTGTGTGTCTGTGTGTCTGTGTGTCTGTGTGTCTGTGTGTCTGTGTGTCTGTGTGTCTGTGTGTCTGTGTGTCTGTGTGTCTGTGTATCTGTGTGCCTGTGTCTGTTGTGTCGTTTGTGTCTGTGTGTTGTGTGTGTGTTGTGTGTGTGTGTGTGTGTGTGTGTGTGTGTGTGTGTGTGTGAGAGTGTGTGTTGTGTGTGTGTGTGTGTCTGTGTGACTGTATATCTGTGTGCCTTTGTGTCTGTGAGTCTGGGTGTTTGTGTGTTTGAGTGTCTGTCTGTGTGTCTTGTCTGTGTGTCTGTGTGTCTGTGTGTCTGTGTGTCTGTGTGTCTGTGTGTCTGGTGCTGTGTGTCTGTGTGTATCTGTGTCTGTGTGTCGTGTGTTGTTCTGTGTGTCTGTGTGTCTATTTATGTCTGTGTGTATGTGTACTGTGTCTGTGTGTCTGTGTCTGTGTCTGTGTGTTGTGTGTCTGTGTGTCTGTGCTGTTTGTATGTCTGTGTTCTGTGTGTCTGTGTGTCTTGTGTCTGTGTGTCTGTGTGTCTGTGTGTCTGTGTGTCTGTGTGTCTTTGTCTGTGTGTCTGTGTGTCTGTGTGTCTGTGTGTCTGTGTGTCTGTGTGTCTGTGTGTCTGTGTGTCTGTGTGTCTGTGTGTCTGTGTGTCTGTGTGTCTGTGTGTCTGTGTGTCTGTGTGTCTGTGTGTCTGTGTGTCTGTGTGTCTGTGTGTCTGTGTGTCTGCGTGTTTGTGTGTCTGTTTGTCTGTGTGTCTGTGTGTCTGTGTGTTTGTGTGTCTGTGTGTCTGTGTGTCTGGGTGTCTGTATGCCGTTGTGTCTGTGTGCCAGTGTGTCTTTCTGTCTGAGTGTCTGTGTGTCTGTGTGTCTGTGTGCCTTTGTGTCTGTGTGCCTTTGCGTCTGTGAGTCTGCGTGTCTGTGTGTCTGAGTGCCTGTGAGTCTGTGTGTGTATGTATCCCTGTGTGACGTTGTGTTTGTGTTCGTGCGTGTGTGTGTCTGTATGTCTGTCTATCTGGGAGTATGTGTGTCTGTCTCAGTGTGTGTTTGTGTGTGCGTGTGTGTGTTGTAACGTGCCAATTTCTTGTCTGACGTTACCTTAATTTAAATTTCGAAATTTGTATTATTATTAATAAGTATATTTACATTACCTTAGTATTTTTAAGCATTTCCTTTTTTTCGTTCAATAATTAAATTTTTATATCGCAATATTTTCTTTTCAGTCTACATAGTTACGTACGTCCCTGTATATATTTTAGACATTCAGTTTTAGTTCTATGCGCAGCGTAAGTTGAGCATACTCGAGGCATTTCCTTTTACCATGTCGTGCCTTTAACACGTTATCTTTTTAAGTTTTGCTTCCCTTTTATAAGGTATGTAAAGGCGTTTAATTACATTTTCTATATATTATATTTAATAGGGAATTAGACTAGAGAATCAGGAACAAGAATAAGACTAAGAATACCGTTTATCTTCAAGAAAAAGCTTTTATTTTGGTAAATTTACGTATCATTGTATGGCGTGGGTATGACGTCACGAACAGTTACTTTGATAAAAATGGCCGGTTAATGCAATGTCATCTTTATGAACATAAATGGAGATACCTTTGTTTTGCATCAATCACATATGCTGTTAGACATATTCTGCGGTCGTCGTTATAAACAGCTTTCGTCGTTCGAAGCTGCTTTCGTTATACGTTTATGTTTCGTTTATTTGTACGTTAACTACAAATGGAAATTACCTTTACATTATCGTATATTAATCTTGGAATTGGAAATGAAAATTCTCAAGCTACAGTTCGTTTAAGACGAGATTAAAATATTTGTTTTGTACAAGTAAGTACTTATCCTTTTAGTGCAGTTAAGTAAATAACAAATTAGTTTGTGTTATTTTGATAAAAAACATTTGAGATAACCTATCACAACTGTAATTTGTTGACATTGGTCAATGCATATTTCATTATGAAATACATGTTGAATAGATTGCATTTTGAATTCTAAGTATACGTTTATCTACTGTGTTTAATTTAGTACTTTAAGATTGTAATGCAGTACAAGAAGTATCGTTTAGTTATTTTATTCTGATATTAATCAGACATTTTGCTTTATTAAATATACATATAACTACAGATGTTTAGTGCTTATTCAGATTACCTATTATGTTCTGAGATACAACCTTTCTCAATTTTTGTTGTATTTTATTAATTAAACCTAGAAATTGAGTGGTGCCCAATTAAACAAATGCTAATACTGATTATATCTATGAAAATATCTCTGCTTTCCTCACACCTGATGATCGAGTTCTCATATTCAGTAAGTTTTATAAGTTTGTACCTCACTGAGCTAGACCGTGGTACAATTTACCTTACCTTTCTAATATAACAACTACACTTTTTAATTTATTTGTTATAAATTGGCGCCCAACGTGGGGCTCGATGTAGTTATGGTCAGTATTTGCATTACATTTACAGTGTATATTACTTTTCTCTTTTGTGCATTATACGTTTACATTTACAGTATATATTTTTATATCGAATTTTGATTTTGTGTATTGTATATTTTCATTTACAGGATTTATATTTATGTAAGTTGTGTTATATCTTATGTTTACATTTATGGTGGGTTTATATTATTGTATTTTTGTGAATTTTACGTACCTATAATTCAAAATGAATGCTCAACATTTAAAGAAGTATGAAGTTGTTTCAGAATTACTTTCTCGTGGAATTAAACCTTGTTTAACTCAGGATCAATGTAGAACTCAATTACGTGGAATTTTAGCAACAGAAAAAGATTTACCTTATGAAAAATTTATTATACCTTCAGATTTAAATTTAGAAATTACAGAAATTCAAAAGACTTTTGATGAAATTTTAAAGCTTTGAGTAATAATGATTTTAAGATTTAAGTCACGTTTAATACATTTAAAGAGAAGAATATATTGTTGTCCATTTAATGATGATACGAATTCAAGCAAAGAGAAGTTCATTTCAGATTTGTGTTTAATTGAAGGTATTTTGTTAGAACGTACAGATGTAAACGAATCTACAGATGCTACAGTTACAGTTCATGATACTTCTTCAGTTTCGTTTAGTCCAAAACAAATTCCAGTGTATAAATGGGGAATTAAATTTTCAGGAACTAATCCTCGTGAAAGTGTTATGTCATTTTTAGAGAAAGTCGAAGACTTATGTGAATCTCGTCATGTTAGTCATTCAGTTTTATTTGTGTCAGCACAAGATTTATTTTCTGGTATAGCTTTACAGTGGTTTAGAAATACTAAACATACAGTTAGTACTTGGTCAGATTTAGTTCAGTTACTTAAAAGAGATTTTTTACCGTTTGATTATGAGCATGATCTTTTGTTAGAAATCCAGCAACGTACTCAAGGTATAGAAGAGAATGTCATAACGTATATTATTGCAGTTCAGGCACTTTTTAAAAGATTACCTACCCCTAAGTCAGAAACAGAAATTGTTTCACAAATTCAAAGAAATTTAAATCCATATTTTGCATCCCATATTGGTATTAAGAAATTCTCGTCCATTAATGAATTAAATGAAGTATGTAGAGCAGTTCAAGATTTAAAATTTCGTACAGCAAGGTATAAGTCACCTCCTAGAAAATGTGTTGGTCTTTTAGAACCTGATTTAGCTTGTTTATCTTTGAGTCAACCATCTACCTCTAATACAGTTAGTGAAGTTCAAGTTATTTCGTCCAGTAAATGTTGGAATTGTGATAGGAAAGGACACTCTCATCGTGAATGTTCTAAGCCTCGGCAAACTTTTTGTTTTAAGTGTGGTAGAAAAGGTAGTTACAGTAATTCTTGTGTTAGTTGCAATTCAAAAACGGGTAAAGCGGTGCCGTTCCGTCTATTTCTCGTCCAGCTCCAAACCCTACAGGTGCGGTACCGAAAACCAATCTCCCAACTATGAAAACAAATCGAAAACCTACCGATTTAGACAAACAACTCCCAACCAACGACAAATAATTTCCTCGGTGAAGACCTTATTTAAACCAAAACGAGACAAATTTAAAAATATCGTACATTCTAGAAATAAGTTTCAATTTTCAGTTCCTGTTGATGTGTGTGCGTGCGTGGGCGTGAGTGTGTGAGTGTGCGTGTGTGCGCGTGTGCGTAAGTGCAAGTGTGAGCGTGTGCATGAGTGTGTGAGTATGTGCGTGTGTGCGTGTGCGCGTGCGTGCTATTGTGCGTGCGTGCGGTCGTGCGTGCGTGCTTGCGTGCGTTCGTGCATGCGTACGTGTGTGCATATGTCAGTGTCTGTGTCTGTGTCTGCGTCCGTATTGGTGTCCGTGTCCGTGACCGTTTTCGTGTCCGTGTCCGTGTTCAAGTCCGTGTCTGTGTCCGTGTCCGTGCCCGTGTTTCTGTCCGTGTACGTGTCCGTGTCCATGTCCTTATCCGTGTCCGTGTCGGTGTCTGTGTCTGTGGTTGTGTCTGAGTCTGTGTTTGTGACTGTGTCTCTGCGTGTCTGTGTGTGTATATGTGTATCTGTGTGTGCCTGTGTGTATCTGTGTGTGTGTGTGTGTGAGTGTGCGTGTGTGCGTGTATGCGTATGTGCAAGTGTGAGCGTGTGCGTGAGTGCGAGCGTATGTGCGTGTGTGCGCTTACATGTCCGTGTTCTTGTCCGTGTACGTATCCGTGTCCGTGTCTGTGGCTGGGTCTGAGTCTGTGTTTGTTACTGTGTCTGTGTATGTCTGTGTGTGTGTGTGTGTGTGTGTGTGTGTGTGTGTGTCTGTGTGTGTCTGTGTGTGCTGTGTGTGTGTGTGTTTGTGTGTGTTTGTGGTGTGTGTGTGTGTGTGTGTGTGCGCGTGTCTGTCTGTGTCTGTTTGTGTCTCTGTATGTGTGTCATTGTCTGTATGTCTGTGTGTCTGTGTGACTGTGTGTCTGTGTGTCTGTGTGTCTGTGTGTCTGTGTGTCTGTGTGTCTGTGTCTGTGTGTCTGTGTGTCTGTGTGTCTGTGCGTCTGTGCGTCTGTGTGTCTATGTGACTGTGTGTCTGTGTGTCTGTGTGACAGTGTGTCTGATCGTAAGGAAATTAGCACTAAAAGATTCATGACCAATGACAAATCACTGTAGACAGCATAAACTCGCGGCTTTTAACTTTTTGGTTCATAGATTGCTTAATTATTCTCTTTTAGTTCAAAATTATAATAAAGGATTGCACACTATGAAAGGAATTGCTGCATACAATGGGTGTTCAGATGAAGTGGTTATGAATATAGTTAGGAAATAAACACATAGAATGAGGGTTAAGAACGCAACTACACTAAGTGACACTACAGAACAAATAGAAACAAAGTATGTAAAGTTACCAAACTATCCTGCTTATACAATAGGTCTACCTAAAATCGTTTCCAAAATTAATTTGAAAATAGTCACTACTTCAGATAATAGTTTGCAAACTCTTTTAGGCAATCCAAACGTTAAAGTGGATAAGCAGGATAGGTCGGGAATTTATAAGATTAATTGAAAGAATTGTGAACAAATCATGTGGGTCAAACTAAGCGACCTATCAAAATTCGCTTTAAAGGACATTTAGCTCATATAAAAGACAAACGTTGGGACAAGTCTGCCGTAGCCCTACATACGTTTGATAAGAATCATGTAGTATATGAGGTATCATTAATCAAACATGTTAGTAATAAGCACGAACTTGATTGTTATGAAAGTTTAGAGATCTTCAAAAACAAATAAATTCTAATGAATAATGATGATCAAGTACCTTTAGGCTACTCAGAACTCATTAAACTTTCATAACTTTCACCAGATTGGCAACGAAGCGTTACTCGCTGGTGGTATATGATAGAAATTTTCTTTAGTCCGCCCTAGTCGACCACTGGCGATGATAGCATAGTTATCGAAAGTCGGTGTTTCTTAATTTTGTGTGGTACGTGGGTGTATTTTGTTTGTTGCAGATCCTGCCACAGTTCCAGATTTTTCACGTAAAATACTATTATTAGATTACGTGCAAAGAGATTGGCGGTTTTCTAAAAGGTCATGCCTATTGCTGAGCTGGAATTAAAGGCAGAAAATGTTGTTATGGAATGAAATGAATATAGAGAAATAAATGAATTTAGCGATTCCTCTGAATCTGATTCTGAACATGAACAACCTCCGTCAGCTTCCAGCAGTTCAGAATACGAGCCACTGTCGCACTGAACACATGTTTCGCAAAAAAGTAAGTTTTATTGTGACTACGAGTTGAAGTATATCACGCATATATTACAATTTTTCAGGTGAGCATCTTGAGTAGAGGGATTCAGATGGCTCGGGCACTGTTATAGGAAATTCTCTAGAGTTCAATCTCCCATTGCCATTGAATTTAGGAATTCCTGCAAATATTTGCAAAAGAAAAATTTATTGGAGTTATAAAGTTGATTGTGTTCTAAAGTTATCGACCTGATTGTGTTAGAGATGAATAGATTCGCCAATTAACAAATTCTAGTTAGAATATCTGATGATAATAATGACCATCACATGCTTCTAGGCAAAATTAGAATGAATCTTAGGCCACACAGTGAAACTAAGGCCACACAGGGACCACAGGATAACAGCTCAAACAGAAAAAAATAATATAGAGTCGCTAAGGGACACAACAACAAAGGAACTATATAAGAAAAGACAAAATCGAAATAAACCCAATAACGGAAAGGGATGATGTCGACGCTAGTTGGGTCAAAATAAAAAATAACATACATGTGAAGTACTAGGTACAAGAATCGTTAAAAATAATAGCAAATATTCGTCCAAAACCCACGGTACAGGCCTATGCTAAATATCAAACAATGACATAACAGGAGTCTTATGACGAATATCGGGGAATCAGAAATGAAATAAAGACGCTGACAAGACAAATAAAAGATCAGTATTGGGAAGCCCTCTCAAAAAGATGGAAAGTGATTTCTGTGCTCTTCAGAAGCAGACATGGCGGTTGTTTGGATCACAGAGGAAGGAAGTTAATGAGTTACTAAAAACGAACAAAATAGCTAAGGAAATATGAGTTACAGATTTAACTTAATCATATAAAGCAGCAGATACATAAACGATAGTGAACACACCTGAAATAGTAATAAAAAAATGTTGAATTTGAAAAGTCAGATGTCCAACAAGCCCTCCGGAAATTAAAGAATAGGAAAAGTTCGGAGCAGGACTGTATCCCCAATGAACTTCTAAAATACGGGGGGAATCTCTAGTGCAACAATTGATTAAATTAATTCGGAAGATCTTCTATCGCCACAGAACCCAGATAAATGACAGATGAGTACTACCATTCTGATGTTTAAAAAGAAGGACAAGAGAACACCTTCAAATTATAAAGGAATAAATCTGCTTAATACTACACTAAAATTAACAAGAAGCATAACAAACATAATTAACTGTCTTATGTGCTTAGCAAATGAGCAATACGGGTTCAGGCCTGAAAGATACTGTACGGACACCGTCTTTGTTTTAAGACAGGTATTTGAGAAATCTATTGAATACACTAAGCCTGTTGTGTTGATTTGATAAAGGCATGTGATTGTATTCAATTAAAAGACGTCATACATCTTCTTCACAACAAATAAATTCCATGGAATCTGATGAAGACTACAGAGAATACGGCAAACCAAATTCAAGCAAAGATAAATGGGGTACTAAGTAGACCGATACCAGTTGGGAATGGTGTTCGCCAAGGAGGCTTGTTCAGCCCCATTCTCTTTAACATTATCATAGATGCAATAACAAGTAAAGTGCGCACATAGAGAGGATATGAAATGTTAGAAAAAGAAATTAATATTTTATGTTATACTGACGACTCAGCACTAGTTGCAGAAAGCGAAGACGATCTACACCTGGATATACAACTATCTAGTTATGGTGATGTTGAAGCAGAGGCAAGGGAATAAACAATGAAAGCTGCAAAATCAATCAGTTGCAGAAAAAAGTGTTCTGGAAGTGATGGATCCTCTTTTGGACAGTTGCAGAACTCTCTATGCAGATAATTAGTGTACTTCAATTCCACTTACTGAAAAAGTGCAAACCAGATCAAAGGACTTGGTGTACTCTTTACGAAAGAATCGTAGCTGACTTCCAAAATCTGTAGTGGATTCAAAATTAACAATGAGGCAAATCACTGCTAAACAGAGTCTAAATTAGGTTGAAGTGATGAAATGGCTTGATAATCAAGATTTTGCTAATTTGTCGACCAAACACACAGACTAAATGGTTGAAGTTCATCACGGAATAGGTCCCCAAAAAATGGCCTTGGCAACTGTAGATTACAATACAGGATTTTTTGATATGCCTAATCAGATGACAGTCTACTCAAACAATGTCAGAAGAACTGTAAAATGATACCACACAAATTGCAATGAAGTTTCTAACTGGCACTTCAGTAGCGAACTCGTGAGTTTTGTCCGACAGAATAAACAATGTAGATTTCAATAGTTGCATTCAAAAAATACCTGTGTATGCAATTATTTGAACTTAATTTTTTATGTCAAAGTACTCCTGCGCCAAGTACAAATAAATCCCAATAAAAATTATTTTAATTATGTACCTTTAATCTTAGCAAGTCAAGCTTGATGAATTTTCGTAAAAGAATTTTAATAGGTAAGATGAAAAAAAATCTATTCTCAAGCTATCTTGCACGACGTCCCTACGCTCGTCCGGCAAAAATCGCGATCGTTACAGAAGATGATACTTCTAACTTATGAAGAAAAAATATTCATCTGAAGCGCTGCCATCTAATGAACAAAACCACTTTGTTCAAGATCTGACAGCAGTCAAACTTAACGTCAAAGTTTGCAAAAAATTATATACCGACGAACGCACAAAGTAATGTGCATTACTTTTTTGGGGGTAGTCTACCACTTTCACAGTACTCGGTTTAGTCTTGAGCTTGTAATACGGATATAATGACTCGACTACCTTATAAATAAACATTAGTACTATAAATCGTGACCAAAACAATTAATTCAGTATGCTCACTGTTTCCCCAAACTAATCACGATAGGTCTACAGTAAAAATGCTCAATGTAATTAAGAACCTATACGAGTAATTTCTTTTTAACGAGTGTAGACGTTCACATGTTCAAAAACTTGTGTATGTCACTTTGTTATATTAACAATTTCACAAGTAATTTTCGAAATATAGAAAGTGATTGTTAGAAAAATTAGTATTTATTTCATTTTTATAGTAGCTTCTTTTAGCTTTTTGTCTAATTAATTTAATTTCGTAAATTATTATTAATTTTGTCAATTTATCAGTACAGAAAGGTTATAATTGACAAAATAACATATCCCTTAGTAGAAATTAAGTTATTACCTGACAAGGATATTTCTTTACGAATTACTTCTATTCGGCGGTGGTAATTTCGACGCATTTTTAATCTTTTTGCCTGGATAACGAAAAGGGTCTGTTAATCCTATAGGTATCTCGACGCACCACCCTGCAGGTACCTGATTCCACAAAATAAATAAAACTAAATAAATTTGAAAATTTTCTATTATCCAATATTATAGTGTTTACCTGTGAAACGAATGTTCGTACTTTATCAAAAATGAATATTTTTTATATGGACGGCACATTCTCATACTGTACTAAGTTTTTCTATCAGCTATTTACAATCCATGGATATCATAACGGACACTATATTCCCGTTCTGTACTGTTTATTACCCGATAAAACCAGTGATACATATACCAATCTTTTTTCTTTACTAAAATGTAAAATTTTCGAAAAATATAACATTTCTTTTAGTCCGCATAAAGTTTTTGTAGATTTCGAAAAAGCCATTCATAAGGCACTGACTTATGTTTGGCCCAACGCAGAAATCAATGGATGTCGGTTTCATTTACACCAAGCTTGGTATCGAAAAATTAATTCTCTTGGATTGAGTTTAGAATATTCTAGTAATTCGTCCTTCTATTCTACGCATCCTTCCATATATGTTTTTATCGAAAAACTTAAAGAATTTCAGGTCGATTGTTATGTCAAAATGCAAAGTATTCATTTGCCAATGAAAATAAAAGACAAAACGGTTAAAGCCAAATTATTATCTTTAGAAAAACTTGTAAAGCAATTTGAATCTGGGAAAATGTTCCGCTTAGACTATATAAAATGTGTATCTCATTTATCTGTCAATATTGTGTAAAATTTTTGTACAAAAATGTTTTCGAATTGAAGTGCAATAAATATTTATAACTATGTTATTGTTTAATTTTATTTGCGCCGAAAATACCTAAAGGATTTAGCCGACCCTTCAATCTTTGCGTCGAGAATACCTTCGCCCCTTCTATTTTTAGAAGTTGCTGATGTCAATGGTGTCATTTACAGTTTTTATCGACATACTCTTTATTTTTCGTACGTGCAAATGTTCATTCCAAGAAATATTATTTAGTTCTGAGTTTCTTGGTTCATGATTATTGTACTTAGAAAATTAATTATAGTATATTTTCATTACTCTTTTATCTAGTTGTAATTTTAACGCTATAAATTGTAATTCAAATTTTGCTATGTATTAATATACGGCTTAAAACTAACACTGTTGGTGAAAGTTTTCACAAAAATGCAACTGTGACTATATTTTAGTACACAAGTGTTGAAATAAAACCGCATACCAGAAGTAAATTCACATAAGCGTCTGTTGTCTTCTGATAAATGCATGTTTATACCTATCGCCTATAATAATTATTTCATTTCTTAACATGTAATATTAATTTGTCATTTCAAGTCCTTTAAAATTAGCAATAGTTTGTACTTATCTCAATAACTGCAAAGATATCAGAAAACAGACACACCGAGAAACAGGGGCGCGCCAGGAGCATGCGGCGCCTGTGTCAAAATGTTTGATGGCGCCCCATTAATTAAAAACATTTGTATCAAAAACTAATATTATAAATATTTTGCACGCCTAGGTGATAAGAGCCCCAACAACTATAGGTTCGGACACTTTAATTTTTAATTCTCTAGTAGCATTTTTAAGTAATACGACATGAATAAAAAAATAATGAATAATTAATTTGAAATACTATAATTTTTAGGCTTATGTTTAGGGACATTTAAATGACTGTTTTTGTTATATTCTTAACGTACTGAAATAAAAAACACACAAAGATTGAAATAGTCTGTGTAAACTTTTTTATTTAAAATACAAAATTACAAACACAAGAAAACAGATAAACAACAATAATAAATGAAAAATATAATATTTATAATATAAACATAATACATATTATACGGTAAATTAAACACAAACAATGTAAATAAGTCATTAAATAAATTTTACTTTCCTAGCTTTTAGCAAAGAAAAAGTTTGGATAATATCATGAATATCAAGTTTATCCAGTATGTCAGACTCAATTGAAATTATTGCGAGATCTGATAATCTATTTTGCGCCATTGTGGAGCGTAAATAACTCTTTATGATTTTTAATTTCGAAAAAGACCGCTCCGCGGACGCAACTGACACAGGTAATGATAAAAGAATAAGGAGTGCTACAGTAAAATTTGGAAAAACTCCTACTTTTTACATTTGAATAAATATACTGAATTATTTGGGATATATCTTTTTTTGAATTCGTAATAAATACTTGACATTATAAAATTTCTTCACATAAATCATCTGCGTCAATATCGGACTGATTTTCATGAGTTAATTTCGCTTGTAATTTTTTGCAGCATGATAATAGGTATTCTTTATTTTGTAAATTATCTAATGAATATAAAAATTGTAATGAATCCATATGTTCTTTTAATAAAGAAAATCTGTCTTGTAACGAAATTAAAATTTGATCTATTATACCATTGAGTAAAAAATCATAAAGAGATGCAACGTAACGTAAAATTTTGTGCTATATGGCTATCTCACTTCTCGCGTTCCTTTGCACCCCACTATCAACAAACTAAACCACTGTGTAGTGGTGACACCATCGTCCGTAAACAGAATTTGCGTGTGATATGAAATTTTATCGCTGAATGAATAACATTTATACAAACATCGCAAGAAAGCGATAACGTTACCTCTTTTATATTAGAAATGATTCGAGGATTAATTTTATGAACGATTTTAAGTATATAAATAATTTACATGTTCCCTGTTAATTATATACTTGTTTATTGGTTTTAACGTCAATAAAACTTTGTAATTGCATATACAAAAATTGAAATTAAAGTATTTAAAATAAAAAAAAAATCCTTTGATTAGCATTTCATAAAATTTACTTTAAATTACGTATACAGGGTAATTCAGAATAAAGATCACATTAATTTTATGAACGATTTTAAGTATATAAATATTTATATGTTTCCTGTTATTAATTATATATTTGTTTATTGGTTTTCACCTCAATAAAACTTTGTAATCGCATATGGAAAAATAGAAATTAAAGTGTTTAAAATAAAAAAAAATGCTTTGATAAACAAGTTTCACGTCATTCAAAAATTTGCTTTAATTTTCGTATACAGGGCATTCCCTCTTATTAATTATATACTTCTTTGTTGGTTTTCACGTCAATAGAACGTTGTAATTTAATATAGAAATTACAGTATTTAAAACAAAAAAAAAGTGCTTTCATAAACATTTCATTAAACAATTTACTTTAATTTACGTATACAGGGTAATTCATAATAAAGGTCACATTAATTTTATCAACGATTTTAAGTATATAAATATTTATGTTTCCTTATATCAATTATATACTTGTTTATTGGTTTTCACGTCAATTAAACCTTGTAATAGCATATAATCAAAGTATTTAAAATTTAAAAATAATGCTTTAATAAAACTTCATAAAAAAAATTACTTAATTTACGGGGTATTTCAGAATATAGATCACATTAAAAGTCATTATTAATTTTATTACATACATAAATAAAAAGTTTAACTCGAGTAGAATTTGAACCTACGACATTCACTTTACTAGGGTGGCTCACTAACCAACTGAGCCATGGGCGTAGCCAGCGAAGGGCAGGGAGGAACAACTGCCCCCCCCCCATGGAAGAGCAAAAATAAATTCAATAATTTTTAAATTTTAATAAACAAAAAATTAAATCTAAAATATACATATTTTTCTGTTCTGCATATTTTTTTTGTTATCTGTTTTATATATTTTGTTTGTTGTTGTGGTCGTTTGGTTGCTTTTATGAACATTTAAAAATTAATTAATAAGCTCTAATAAATAAAATTATTCGTGTTTCCTTTGTCACTAAAATATATTTCATCAGCAAAAAACAAAGCTGTTTGAAAAACTGACATAGTGCTAAATATATATTAATATCGTTTTCGATCTATGCATTTAATGAATTGGTGCACACCAGAATTGTCCCACACCAGAATTGGATAAAACGAGTGTTCTATTTACTCTCAGGATACGTCAATTTTAGTGTTCGATTCAACCACTTAACAGTCGGACATTTTGAGAAAATGGTAAAAAATTGTCACTTTTTTTGTCTTGTGCTCTTGCCTAGCGACAGTGTCCTATTTAATAGTGTAACGAAACGCCACTGGTTTTCTTCGAGAAAAATCGAGATACAAGTGAGGAATATACGGGAACCGGCGATGCGAATGTTCTGGCAATTTCTAGGCTCAAAAGGGTATATAAAATTGCCTATCCGGCGCGAAGACAGACAGTACAGTACAGTACATAGTGCAGGATACGAAGTTGCATACGGCGAATAGAAAGCGAGGCGCGAGATTTAAAAGCGGAATAGTTAAAAAGTGTTGAGGAAGTGAATATTTGTGTTTGTTTTGTTAACTTTATTGGTTTTAAATAAAGTTGGTGTGAATAGTTATCAGTGTTAAATTATTGCCTGAGAAACAAGAGGAAAATCCGTAACAATAGTTTTACCACAGAATAAAGAGACAGAAATCACAGAAAAGACAATATAGATATAAGAAATTGGTTACAAAAGGTAAGTTAAATAATTTCAGTAGAAAATTAAATTTTTAATTAAAACTTTAGAGTCATTCCATTAGAAATGGTCCAAAAATTTGAAAATTGGTTGCTCGACCAGCACCAAATAAAACAAAACTACCATGTAATGATAGCTTATAATGTAAATATGTGATATCCGATGTTAATTTTTGTTCAAAATTATTTGTATCGCAACGTTTGGAAAAAAATTCAATTGCAGCCCTTTACAAAATTGCCAACTGCTCTTTATTCTTTGCTTGTATCTTTGTGAAACAATTTTTATTAGCTTTGGCAAAAGATTCTGTGCATTATTAATATAACTTTATATATTTTTCATTATTATGATGCCGACTTTTTTGCCTTCTAATTATAACAAAAATTACAATAATGCACCGATGATTTTGACAGCTGATATCTCAAATGGGACTAAATATAAAAACTTGAAATTTTCACATATTAAAGATCAAAAAGCACTTTATACGTGCTATTAATTTCATTTTGTGTTTTTAATCTAGAGAAAAAATATTAACATCGGATATCCACATTATAAGCTATCATTACATGGTAGTGTTGTTTTATACTAGGGACTAAGAACAAGAATGATATTAGGTCAAAAATCTCTAAAACGGAAAAAAGTTCATGATGACAGTAGTGGAAGTGGAAGCAATGATTGTGATGAAGATGAAAATAAAATGGCCGGAACATCAAAATCGAAATCTATTTTTGAAGGAGGCTCAAGTAGTTCTTCAAATCTACATGAAGCTGTCTCTGGAACTGGGACCTCTAAACAAACTGAAGAACACGATGGCTACCATGAAAATGACATTGGTCGTTATGTTAGTTTTGCCAATAACTTGCCTTCTGAAAAAAAGAAGGAATTGTTGACAAACCCTTGGGTTCCATCATCCAATTACGATTCTTCTTCTGATGCCATTCACTTGAAAAGAAAATTTAACCATCGCTGGTTAGGTCAATATACTCCATGGTTGGTGTACTCAAGTCGTTTGAAAGGTGCTCTATGTTTGTATTGTGTTTTATTTTCGCCAAGAATTGCTACAGTTAAAGGAGTATTGGGGTCATTTATGGTAAGGCCTTACATGAAGTTTAAGGATATACATGAAGATTGTAGAAAGCACGTTGGCAGCCATTACCACAAATCTTCAACAGCTGCTGCAAAAGCATTTCTTGAAAATGCTCCTGTTGATGTCCAGTTGCAAATAGGGCACCATAAGACGATTGAAGAAAATAAACAAATATTGTCAGCAATTATTTTATGCATAATATTTTGTGGAATTCATGATTTGCCACTTAGAGGAAAACAAGGAAATGAGGGAGTTTTCTTTGACCTTTTAAATTTGAGGATTGACTCTGGTGATGAGAAGCTAAAGAGCCACTTGGATAAATCTGAAAAAAACGCAGTCTGTACCTCACCAACAATTCAAAATGAGATCATACAATTATGCGGTGAAGTTATCAAAGAAAAAATAATCGAAGACTAAACGGGCAAAAGCTTATGCTGTAATGGCTGATGAAACAGCAAATATCGCTGGAAAAGAGCAGCTTTCTATTGGATTAAGGTTCTATGATGAAAGCCAAAAATAATCAGGGAGAAATTTGTAGGCTACATTGAGTTAAAATGTCAAGATGCTTCTACAATCGCTAGCGCAATTCAAAGTTTTTTAGAAGATAATTTTTCCGCCGATAATTGTGTGGGATTCGGATTTGTTCCACGATGGCCGGCAAAGAAGGTGGTGTACAGGCCATTCTTAAAAAAAGTACGCTAAATCTTTATTTTTCCATTGCTCCAGCCACAGACTAAATCTTGTGGTCAATGATACTAGCAAGCTACCAGAAATAAGAAACACAATTGCAACGGTTAAAGACACAATAACCTTCTTTCGTGAGTCGCCAGCCCGTAGGAAATCGTTCCAAATCTTTCAAGGCTCTGTGAGACCAGATGGTCGGAAAAATGTAAGAGCATAAAAAAATTTTCAGAAAGCTTCGCTGACATTGTTAAAGCATTAGAACATCTATCTGTCGAAGGAAACTATGCATCAAGAAAATCTGCCTACCAATTGCACTGTGCAGTTACTAAACCAATATTCATCTTAGGCTTAAACATAATTGCAAGATACTCTGCAATTTTGGAACCCGTTGTACACGTTTTACAAGGTAAAAGTATGGATTTGGTTATGGTAAAGAAACATATTGATGATATTCTAGATCAAAGAAGATCGACAAGATGTCGAAAATGTTTCTTATGAATTATTTAAAAAATCACTTGATATCGCAGAGAAAGTAGGGGTTGAGTTGTCAGTATCACGAGTCACTCAAAAGCAAGTACACAGAAGTAATCCACGATCTGAGTCTGCAGTTGAATACTGGAAGCGGTCAATAATTATCCCTATCTTGATTCTTTAACTTCGTCTTTGGATGCTAGATTCTCCAACGAAAATACACCTGCTTTTGCTTTAACTTATCTTCATCCTTCAAGCATGCTCAAAATGGCTTCGAAAGATTTCAAAAATAATGCAGAATCTTTCATGGAATTTTATAAGTTGGGTGAAGTCTCTGCAGAATTAGATTTGTGGTACAATATGTGGAAGAAAAAGAATTTAGCAGAAGACAAATTAAAGGACATTGAAGTGGCTGCACTTTTGGAGGAAGCTAATGTTTTTTTCCCTGCAACAAGGCACGCACTGCTAATATTAAGTGCTTTCCCATCCACTACTGCTACCGTGGAAAGATCATTCAGTACCCTGCGAAGGGTAAAAACCTGGCTCAGGAGTACAATGGGTGATGACAGACTCACAGGGTTGTGTTTGATGAGTGTGCATCGAAAATATTTGAAGGAAAATCAGGACTGCATAGTGAAGAAAGTTTTGGATAAATTTAGTTTAAACCCAAGAAAAATGTTATTAGTTTAATTTAAGTATAATTAAAATCTCAAAGTTTTGTTTTCATTTGCCTTTTCTTTTTATCCTAAAATTTTACATTTTGAACAACCATGGACCATGGTTCCCCCTGTTATAAATCCTGGCTACGCCCTTGAACTGAGCTATCGAGATACAAGTCCCAATCGATGTAAATTTTGACTTTATGTATTTAGAACTCATGTTCTAAAAGAAAACTGCATAAAAATATTAAAATATCGCCCTCCCTCCCCAGAAATCTAATAATGTTCTTATACACTGCTTATTAGCTTATCGGCTCTGCTAAATTGCAACTTTCCTTCTCGTGTGTTGTGAAGATTTATAATTAGCAGTTTCAAGCGAATATTATGATGAATAATCATTTTATTCCATTATGTCCAATCGTTGCTTCTGGCTCAAGCCTTCTTGGTAATAAGCTTTTAGATGTTCTTTTAGACCAGATAAGTGTTTTGCTTATCAAAAGCGACATTAAATAATATATAAATATCTTTAACAAGATCCGTAAATCTTTGCGTGGGCCTTTTCAGGAATTTTATGGATTTTTCACAACCATAATTCTTATGAAGTAAAAATATTTCGCTTTCGTTAATAATCTCTGCGTGTGATTTCAACATAAGTATTTCACAAAATTGACATTTATACTGTTTTAAAAGTTTATAAGCTAAATATCCCGCAACATAAACATTAGAGCAAATTTCAAGCGTGCTTTTTTTTGGAGATGGCATCAATATTTTCTTTATTCTCCAACACAATACACTTGCTATTTTATATACTTAAATTGTGATCTTTCGCAGACACTTCCCTTAATACAAAATGCTCATTTTCAGAGAGCTCACTATTTTCCTCCTCGTTCTTCTCTTGCATGTCTAAATCTATAGAATTCTTAATTTTCTATTTTGTTTTTGTTGATTATCACTTTTACATTTTCGAATTTTTTCCGTTTCCCACTTTATGGCAATTGCAAACATTAATTTTACTTAAATACGGCTTTAATCTTTCCGTTATATTTTTTGATAATTCTTTTTTGAATGTATACTTTTCAAAATTAATAAAAAAAATTTTCTAATAATAAGGCAAAAGATTTATAATATGAAACACAAGGTTTCTTTAAAAACTTTGCTGATGCTGATTTTGAAAAGTCCTTATTTATTATAAATATATAATTAGAATCTACTAAATTACATTCTGTCAATAAATATTTTTTGCAAATTTCGCAATAAAATTTTTTTAAAATTTTATGCCCCACAAAAGCTGCCACATAAGCCTGTGTCGTGCTTTCTAAAGTTACAGGTTTTATTTCTTCTTCTATTACTTCTTCAAGTATATCATCTTCTTGAAATTCTTCATTTTCTTGTACTATTATGTCGTTCATATTTTTATCAACATTCAAAGCAGTTTTTTGTGCGGTGTAAATGTCATGTGCATTTTCCTCATTGCTTAAAACGTCTAAAAATCGGCCAAAGTCTGTGTCACAATTGCCATTATCCACAGCAATTTGCAGCCGAATATTAGCGTAATGTTGAAGGGCAATTCGAAATTGACGCACAGTGGGCATTGGGTTATAACCGCCTCTTGTCCGCATTACAGAAAAAAAGTTTTCAAGTGGATCTTGATTCAAGAATGAAGTTAATAAGTATTTAATGTCGTAATTGGTTTTTAAATCGACCCACAACATTAAAATTGATTTTATAGAAAGTTGAAATCCTTGAATAAAATATATGTTTGTTCGTAGTCTTCCATTTTCAAAAACTTTAAACTTCTAAAAAAATTAAGGCCATCCTTTAAAATGTTTTGCGCGTTATTATTAAAAACAGACAATGGTCGTCGGTTTCTTCTACTATCACCCAAATATCGACTGTTTAAAGCGTCAAATATTTCATCTATTTTCTGAACAAACTGAGCGGTATTAGATGCTGCGGTTGAAGTAAGCTGTTTAGTGTCAACCAAAGATTTTACAGTTGTTGCTACCGAGTGAGAGAAAATTTGTGCTGCATATGCAACTCGCATTTTCTGGAATCAATTGGGACGTATGTTTTCTCTGTTATTTTTAATAAACTTCGAGTTGTAGAGCTAGCTTCAGGAATTGGTACATCGCCCGCTAATTCGTTTAGAGAGGAGCAAGTAAAAATGAGTGCAGCAATAACGCGCCTTAAAACAAATCATTGTTGCTATTTATATTGCAAAGAAAATGCGAAAAAGGACAAGCATTTAAGTTTTTTCAAATTTCCGACAAAAAATGAAGACATTTTAAGTGAGTGGAAGCAAAATTGTGAAAATATAAATGTGTACCTAACGGATAATTCAGAGTTAGGTAATAAAGTCCTGTGTGAAAAGCATTTTATTTCCGATAATATAATCATTCAACAAAAGCGGAAAATTTTACGAAAGAATGCCGTGCCTATAAAATTTTATCAAGGTAAGTTTATTACTAGTTTGCTTATTCATTTATTTATTTTCAAAGTTAAATGTTATCTATTGAGGTTTGAACTTAAAATTGAAATAAAACTACATGGTAATTTTGTATAAATGCCCGTGATTTACGAGTATATATGCCATTTATACTTAAATATACCTAAGTTTGAACATTCAATAGACCCTACGGTTGGACCGAAAGAAGCGCAATTAGGAAATATAATTTTTGGTAATTTATTGGGGGCGAATATTAGCGACAATTCGCCGCGCTATTGCTGATGTAAGACCTCAAGATAAAGGCAAACAGATGCATTTCACAGCAATAATTATATCCCCATTCTCGGGTCCGCCATGAGACACCTCTCCCTGGCGGTACTATATTAGGTTTTTTTGTCATATATGCTATATTTTACCTTTTCTCTGTAAAAATAATTGTAAATTTATGAGTAACAACATAAATTTCTTTACTATTTTCTAAATTTTAGCAGACAGTCAAGCCAACAATAAAGACATTCGCAAAAGACTTTTTTCTGACATGGATGGTAAGCTTATTAATTATCATAATAAACCGTAAATGTATAAATGCATTTTTTAGAAAACAATCCCGACATTACAAATGATTCACTATGTTCCAAAGAGAAAAGATCTCGTCAGATGGACACAATATCTGGTTTGTTTAAATTTTTCTGTTATTTTAATATTAAAGTTAATATTATTTTTTTAATTTTTTTAATAGATGAAATTTCTCTCAAGAAAGAGGTACATTTTAATACAAAAGAAGATGTTGCAGAAGGATTTGAAGATCTTGGCCATCTTGGACGAAAAGGTATGCCTGCTAATGCAGCGTTAATGTTTTATATACGTGGCCTAATAGAAAATTGGAGACTTCCCCTTTGTTACGTTACCTCTGAATACGGGCGCGTTATTGCTGCACTCATTTTTACTTGCTCCTCTCTAAACGAATTAGCGGGCGATGTACCAATGCGTATACGCATACAACGTTATAAGCGAAGCTTCACACGTAACGTTCTAGACGTGACTGAGAATTCCTGGAGCAAATGCAGCGACTTGCGACCTCAGCGCTCCTATCCGCCAGAGCAAATTTTATGCACAAAACGCCTTGCCCTTCCGCGAGTCTCTATAAGTTTTCAGTTTTCAGTCAACGATTATACAGAAATAAAAATTTACTTTGAATGAATTTTCAGGATTTAGTATAGGTTGATCTTCATGTTCATAATCAAATTGAGTAGATTTTTTACGTCGTCTTAATGGCCTCGCACTACGAAATTCAGTTTCTGTCAAACTTTTCTGCAATTAATTTGAAACTTTCAACAATTTCTGCAAAACTAGCATCAGATCGATAATTAGTTAAAAATATATTTAGTTTGTTTAATGCGTCCAAAGCAAGTTGCAAATTTGTAATTTGAGATTGAAGCATTTTACTCACAAAATTTACTTGATTTAAAATATCATACCACACTTTAACGGAGCAAATAAATGTAAATGTAGAAATTTTTTCTCCCAGACATTTTGCTTGGTATTGAGATTGTTCGTCGACTCTTGTGTGGTCATTGCAAATTTCAAATAATGCATCAAAAACTTCTGATAAATATTTATAGAGAGGCTTTATGGCATCAATTCTACATGACCAGCGTGTTCCGGATAAGGGCTTTAAAGTTAAATTAGTAACATGCTTGATTAAGATATTCCATCGATTAGTAGACGCTGAGAAAAATTTGTATAATTCTTGTATTATATTAAAAAAATTTATTGTTTCATGGTTGATATTAGCGGCATCATTTACAATTAGATTCAGGCTGTGATTCGCACAAGGAACATAAAAAGCTCGCGTGTTCAAATCTAAAATTCTTTTTTGTAGGCCACTATTTTTGCCGCGCATGTTAGAGCCATTATCATAGCCTTGGCCTCTTATATTATTTATGTCTAAATTTAATGTTTTTCAATCAATAAGAAATGTTGTTAATCCAGCCCCTGTAACATCTAAAATTGGATAAAATGCAAAAAAAGTTCATGTATTTCAGTCGATCCTAATGCTAAATTGAAATGAAAGAATCGAATTATTACACTTATTTGCTCAATATGAAAAACATCCGGAGTGCAATCTAATATTATTGAAAAATATTTATTTTGTCGACATAAATTTATAATATGATTTTTAATATTAAAAGCCATTAAGGAAGGTATTTCATTTTGGATTTTGTCTCCTAGATATGTTGGCATTTTGTGAAATTCAGAATCGCTATTTATACGTCGTGTGTGTTCCGATATAATAGGATCAAACTTTTCTAGTATTTCAATACATTTTAAAAAATTACCATTGTTGCGATTGTAAAGATTATTGCTTTTGCCTCCAAGTGCTAAATTTTGTTTACATAAAAATTGAATTACATAAATTATTCGCTTTATTACTTCATACCATCGTTTACTTTCAATGTGTAATATTGTTTGCTGTAAATAATCAACAGCAGTTTTATTTTTGAACGATAGAAGCAACTCTGTCCATTTTTTGTAGTTAGTAAAGTGAGTGGAAGTTTTTTCATGGCGGTTCAGGTACATTGCTATATGATGCCAGTCATTAAATCCCTGAATAAATCTATTTTGCTGAGAAGGTTCGAAAAGTTTACAACAAAAGCAATAAACATTATTTTTCGTAATTGAGTAAATCAACCAATTTCTATTACATTCTTCACCATTTTTTAAGTTTCTCTTATAGTAACTTTCAGAAAATTTTCGACCCAAAAAAATCTCGCGGAAAATTAAAGTTTTTTATTTGTTTAGGACCCGTTTTTATAATAGCTTGCCTAGATATGTGAGATATTGGTTCCGGCCAAAGCCCTGGGTCATCAAATGCACATTTATTTATTGTATCTGTACCTGTCTCTTCAGTATAGTCCCCAGATCCAAAAACAGGGGTAATTTCTTCAACGATTTGATTATCTTCACTGGGAGTTGGTCCTGGCTGACTTTGTATTTTGAATTCATCTACACTGATTCCTGAATTGAATCTGGCGGATAATCTTGGTCAGTTCTGGTCGTTTGTTTCGTAAAATACTGTGTTAATCTTGAAGCATTTTTCTCTGGTTCTTCTTGGCGTCTTTTTTTATTAATTAAATTTTGATGCCCGGATTGTTTCTTTTTCTTTCTTTCTTGAGACATCTAAATAAAAATATTCAATAAATTATAAATGTAATTATTCTATTACCAAAAGTCTTGTTTGCGTTATTTGCTTTAGTTTTGCTTTAATTATAGGGAAGTATGAAGTAACATTTTCGAATAATTTCGCTTTTATTACTTTTTTTTCTAGATTTTGCAAACATGATCGCTACTCCTATTGGGAAATGCGTATTGTTATGTATGTATGTTTATTTTAAATGCAAAATAGCTTACCTTTAATCTTTAATGTTCTTGATATTCTTAAATTCACATTTACTCACAAATATTTTAAAAATACAAGGTACATAAATTCTACACTAGTGCAGTACTGCTTGCTGAAGGAGAATGAAGCAAATAATATGTTTGTTCAATCATAGACGATTTCAAGTAATGCATGTTTTAACAAGACTAAACGAGTTAGAACGCTTGCGCTTCATTTTGTAAATTCGTGCGTGGACAAATTTCCGCCGCCGCGTCGCCCGCGCGCTCCCGCCCCCGCGGCTATATATCCATCGGCGATTTAATATGAAGAGTCCACTGTATACATGAAATTAACACGACTATTCGAACTATTCATGTTAAAACAAGAATAATTACTGAGATCATAAATAAGTTATAATAAAATAAGGCGATATTGAATTATTTTAATCGCAACCTATAACGAATTTTGAATTTATATACATTCGGCGCCTTTGGCCTCCTGGCACCTGTGTTCGCTGACACATTCGACGGCGCTCCCCTGCCAAGAAACTGCATTGCTGCAGAGTAATGTAATTTAACCTAGTATTTACACAAACAAACATAGCCAGTCATATCAGTGCAACCGAATACCCGACAAAAGTACCTCACAACGCTACGGAAGATTGATTCAAATTAACGAAACGCAACACACTCAATGCGTACTTCACAAGGCTACGAAATGTTTTGTCCACACCTCGCATCAATGTAAAAAATTGGTGGTTCAAACATGAACTGTTAGCACCAATTAGGAACATTTTCTAAAATTTTTTTGAGTTAGCCGAGTGTAAGATCAAAACAAGAAAGCAAAAAACGTAAAATGGGGTGTTCCATACATGAATTATGAATATATCATGTTCTAAAGGTGGTCCCATTACCGTATCGGAGGAGCAAAGACCTCGCAAGACCCTCAATCCGCGTAAGGGTGGATGGTGGGTGTGGGTGTGGGGGTGTGTGTGTGCGTGTGTGTGCGTGTGCGTGTGTGTGTTAGTAGCCACGTATTTAAAATGTTGTATTTAGGCTTCTTTTCATTCCACTTAAGAGCTGGTAAAAAATACCTTAAACATATCGATTAATTATGCCCTATGCATTTTTTTGATATGACGCGTAATTTAGCGGCAAAAAAATTCTAAGGTATAATTTAAGTGTTAGTTCAATATTTTTCATTATCTGAATAACGATTAATTTTATAACAAAAAGTGTAGACGTATTTTTTAAGGAATATTTAATTTTACATTAAAATTATTTGCAAAGTTTTTTAATGTAATAAATGTAAAAATTAGATAAATATGATTGCAAATGCTGAAGCTGTATTATCGGTAGTTTTATAGAAGAGGGCAACTTATTATAAAAGAGGTTGCATAATTGCCTTAAAAAAAATATTAAAATTATTTTATTTCTTTTAGTTCCCATTTTGTAGGTTGGAAGGTCGTGTGGTGTTCCACACCAGATATATTTTTACGTTAACATGTATTTATGTCTATGAATTTCTATCTGACATGAATTTTTAAACGTCATTTTGACATAGATTATTGTCTTTGTTTTTACAATGTTGCCTGTTTTCGTTATGAACGTATTAAAAGAGGTTGCATAGTTATCATGAAAAAATTGAAATTAAAATTGTTTCATTTCTTTTAATTTAGGTTAACCTCTGGCTATCATGGAGTTTTAAACGTCTGTTTGACATAGATTATTGTTTTTGCGTTTACAATGTTGCCTATTTTCGTAATGAACTTCTTATAAAAGAGGTTGCATACTTATCCTAAAAAAAATGTAATTAAAGTTATTTCATTTCTTTTAATTTTTAGACTGCATTGCAAGCAGTAGTTAGGTGCGGTACTGTGACAATTAAAGTACTGCCCTTAGTGCTTTCAAATTAAGTACCGGGCCTCTCTACTCGTACCACTTGGGGAACGGATCGTTTCAATATTTGAATAAGTTCATTCGGTATTTCGTGTTTAATTGTGTGGTACGAGTGTGTTACTCGTGTATTAAAGAAATCGTCCTACCAGAGCTGCAGTATTCCAAATTTACAATTGGCAACTGGAGACGTAAATAAATGTGGGTAATTTCTTGTTCTTGTTATTTAAGATCATTACAAAATAAGGATTGCTTTTAAATATGTTAAATATTAGATAATCATGACAAAAAATATCGTTCGCGACAAATACAATAAGTAAAATCATAGTTCAAATTAATTCGTAATTCCTGAGGGTAAAATGGTTCTTTTTTACGGAATTAGAATTGAAATTTGGGCTGAAGTACTGCGGGTTCTCTGGTATACATTGATAAATAAAAATTGTAATAGAAAAAAAATTATCATTGAATGTAAAGGTCAGAGGCTATTTGAACTCATATAAGTAACTATTAACTTAATCTTCTTAGTTTTCTAATCTTGCTATTAGTGTGACGTTAGTTACATGTCACTCAGGCTTATCTTACATGTATGCCGTATGGTAACCGTATCTTAGCCGTTTAAGATGATAGCTGCATCTAATACCATATTTATTTAGGGCATCTTTATAGAATTTATATTTCATAGTCTTATTTAACATTCTTGTTATGTATGAAAGGTTTTGTAAATAACCACATTTTTTTAGAACTGTGTAGTTTTGCAAAAAAAAAACAACTGTATTTAATGCTTTCTATGAATGTTCCATTATGATTTTTTTCAACGGTAAATTTAGTTTTCAATATACCACCCCTTCATGCTATTTAAAATTTTTTTGCAATCCGATTGGACAATTTTCATCATACAAACTTGCCAACTTAACAATTTCGTCCTTAGTAATTACCAGTAGTTATTTTCTCTTTGCATTTTTGGAATCACGCGCTTTTTTAAAATAAATACCCGTGAAAGAGCTAAAAATAATGTTTAACTCTTGATGGAATTTTTCTTTGTAAAGACCCAACATCCTTTCAAAAATTTTCCTGTAATCAATTATTTGCTAATTATCCCTTGTTAATCAAATTTCGCAGAAACCAAAAAATAATTAATTTTATAATCTCCTCCGACGTAGATTTCAAAAAACATGGAATGTTTTTACGTCAGAATGTTATCCGCCAATCGCGACCGGAGGACCCCTGCACGGAAACCTGATCCACCCACCGAAGATTCTCTATAAAAAATCGCGACGTGCGACCGAAAGCCCAGACCCAGGCCGCGCGCCTGACGATCTTATTCTCGTTGTGCACACCTCCACCTGCCGATTACCGAATTCGTTCATCCTGAACCGTCCTGTATCTTTTGTCACTTTGCTGCTATCACCTGCAAATCAACTCCATGTAATCAAGCTGCTGGTTGATACGTTCTGAGGTTAAAAGCACGTGAGTTTTTTTTATTGCACATTAAACAAATATTATATAATACACAGATCTGCCGATGTTACGACTGGCTTAGATCCCGGAGTCATCACAAACAGTTATTACAAAATACACAAATGGGACGGTGTGACGACGAGCTTTGACGCCCGCAGTCATCTTTCCGTTCTTCGTTGGGAAGAAAGGTCGTCGCCTTAATTCTACCAACCTTCTGAAGATCCATTTACACAGCTTACAACGGGTTAGTCCCAGATTCTTATAAATGGCCCTTCACCTAAACATCTATTCGACATTACACAACCACCCCTGACAGAAAGCAATATAAATAAAAACTTTACGCGTTCCCGTCCGTAGTTTGTATATTTGATCGTTTCAAGCGTAAATAAAAACCGATCACAATTGGTTATACTTAAGTTCTTGGTCTAACAATACTTTTTCATAGAAGTTCTGTAAGAAAACCTGTCATTAGTAACGAGTTAGTTATCATTTCCTTTTAATACGGGAATTAATAGAGTAAATAATAAACGTTAGTTTATTCCGTTCTAAATAATTGAAATAATTATTTAAGGCCGGAATAGTAGTGTTAACATCTCGTGTAAATAATAATCTTAGTGGTTTTCCAGTTAAACAATTAGAATAAGTCTCGTGTAAATAGTAAAGTTTTATGCTAAACCGAATTAATGCAGAAAGCATTTTCCAGCCGTATAATTTACATTGGTGGTACTTGGATGAGATCGCCAGTCTCACCGACCTCCGTACGTATAGGAAGACTTGTTCAGTCCAAATTCGGTCGAAGAAACCCAATCCAAACTGCCAGTCTCAATACCTTGCGAAGTAGTAGGTAAAACTTCTACAACTTGAGTTGATTTCGCTCTGTCCGGGCTCACTATTTAAATCGCTTGCACCGGAAATCTGACGTCATTGCAAGGTAAGAATTACGTAGAGTTCCAGTGACCTAGCCAGAGGGCGAGGTTCCGGTGGCGTTTGTGACGGCACCGCGCAGGCGTTGGGATAATGGGTGGCCGTCGTTTGATGGGGGCTGTAGCGGGGTCCGGTGCATCTGGTTCCGGTCCTGGACCTGGACTTAGCGGTCGCTGCTCTAGCTCCGGTCCAACGGGTCATGGAGCAATAACGGGTGCGGTTTGTAGATGTGGACATTGTCCAACTCTCCGTTTGTGAGGCAAATCCAGTAGGCATAAGTGATGACCGAGTATATCCCGTTCCCGTTTGTATAGCAGACTCTGTACCGGTGCTGGTTACTGTGAACCTCCGCTATTCGTTTCTCGCGCGCTGTCCTTGGCTGTTGACGCCGGGTTCGATGTAACGGGTGCTCCATTCCCTTGGCTTTCAAAGGTCGTAACCCAGCGTGGGTGTAACTCCGCTTGCGGCATTTCTTGTAGTCCTGAGCTTGAACAACAATACAGGTAGGACTCTGTCCCAGGTGTTTGGTTTGTGGCCTTGGATGTGAGCGTTGATTCACTTCACCTCCTGGTTACGCGTTTCTACCGTATTCCCTGTTCGATAGCAAATTGGGGTTGTTCAGTGAATACAACCTCATTTCCGAAGCGCAGTGTCCCACGCCAGTAAAGTGATTTGCAGCCCGTTCTCGAAAATGATATCCTTGGGAAATCCAAACCTTACGAACAACTCGTTTTCCAGGCAGTTGACGACGGCAGTGTTTGTGGTACATCCAGCGGTGAAAACCTCTACCTCTACCGGTGGCGGTGTACAGGAAACCTAATTAAGCAAAATAAAAAGAAACACGTAACAACAAAAAATTACGATAGATTTGATAAAGCAAGTTTCCTAAATTTTGATAGTGAATTACAAAAAATATCGCACGCTGATGAAATTTTGTAATAGTTGTTACACATCACATAAACTGGTGATTTCTGCAACAAAATAGTGTGTGCTACACGAAATGACCGATCTCAATTTTAATTCGTTTCAAACGTTTTTTCTATCGTTCCAATTTTAACAAAATTTTACTAATTTTTCTAAAAGTGACTAATGATATAGTTTCTTAGGAATTTTTGTTTACATTGTGCATATAATTGCTTTTCTTATCATAATTACCTTTAAGTATGGTTGCGGTCATTACGACCGCACAATTATTTCCTAATTGACATGCTTTAGACAAATTCCTAAGCATTCATATTAACCGCTAATTAACATTCCAAGAAGTAAAATAGTTTCCGATAATGATATTTTCTATAAGTACTCACTTCCTAGAAGTTTTGAAAAATTAGCAAGTATGAATACTCGTATACATTGAATCAACAACTTTAATTAGGTACTTTAAGTTCAAGATGTCGAAATATGTTACTGAAGCCGTACTGAGATATGAAATTGACAATTTAAATTTGTACGATTCCGACGGTGATAATCGCAGTTCAATTCTCTGATTAGAGAGATTGATTAGTTGGGGTTTAATGTGAGGGGTACGCCGTCACTCGTACCAATTGTAGACTATTCCTCACAACCCTGTTGAGTAATTGAATAAAGATGAGATTCATTCAAGAACTGATTTATTCGATAATATTTACACTTTATATACAATGTTTTTACATGACGTATTTTCTTATTTGACCTAGTTAGTAGGTCATGTTTTATTCTTTTAAGCGCCTTTTTGTGCTTACTAGTTATAATGCATATCGTATATGTGTAATTTCAACCTTACACACTTTTGTATCAGCACAATTTGTCGCAATAATTAACCTGCTCTATATTCAGTTTTGCTTGCTATTCGTTTTACATTTCTTAATTGTCAATTCTATTATTACTAAATATAAAATTACAAAATTATTAACATTATTAAAATACCCTGTTTAATTTGGAAGATTAAACATCCTGCCGGCCAAGTTCATGTTCATTCGTAGATTGAACATTCTGCCGCGACGAGGTGGTTGGGATGGCGTAAAGTTGTTCCATCTGGAATCTTTCTTCTTCTGTTTCCCTGGGTTTCTTCTTTCGACGTATTCTTGTCCATGCCTTGTATGCCCCCCAGATTGCTATGGCTACTCCTAGTAACATTGCTGTACCTGCGAGACTGTTTAATCTGGAATGTGATGCTATTTTCTCCCAGTGGGTGTTGATTAAATCTTGTTGGATTTCTTCTTCTTTTTGCTTTAAGTCACTTAGTTGATCTGTTGCCTTTAGTATGGTTTCCCTATGAGTGGTGTTTGCTTGCGTCTTGTGTTGGATTGTGTCTGCCATGTTTATTTGCACTGGTTTGTGATAACTTGTAACTACTGATACACTGTCCTGACGTGTCGGACTTAGAATGCTTTGTTTTGTTTGAACTAAGCACTCTGATGATATTTGGATGATGCCAGTTTGGTTTAACGTGATGTCTTGTCTTACTCCATTGCATATTACTGCTCCTCTGACCGCCTCTTTTGTTATGAACATCCATGTGTTGGGCATGTATAGTTGCTTCCAGATTATTCCATCTATTGTGTGTATTGATGTCCTGCATGAATTCTTGTCCACTCGTTGATATAGTTGATCTATTATACAATTTGGCCTCTGCTCTATGCTGTTTACTACCGTAGGTGTGCATATCATTGTATGTCTTCCGATGAATACACTGGTTTTTAGTTCGTCGTCTGATAGCTGGAAGTAGAGTTGAGAGTTGTATTCTACGGCAATGACTCCAGCTTCAACTTCTATTATTCCATATGTCCCGTTCTTAATCTTCAGTGGTATTGGAGTTATTTTCAATACGACATACTGCATGATTTCTGTAATGATGAAGTATCCTGATACATGGATTTGATGTTCGTCTTGTTTTACAGACATCTTTATTATCGGACGTGTTAGTATTTGTATGTTGGATGGTAGCTTCTTTGATGCTGATGTTACAATCTCCTTTATATGGACTTCAGTGATAAGGTCGTAAAGCTGCCGTGACCACGATTTACGTCTAGGATTTTGTTGTAGTGGTTATATATTTCGTTGATGAGGTTTACTGCTATTTGATATGAGTTTAGAATGTGTAAATTTAGCTGGTTTTCATCTATGGTCTTGTACCATTTTTCCATTGTGGATATTGCGTCCAGTCCTAGGTTTAGTTTCTTCATGAAGCTGTCGAGTTGTCTGTTGAGTCTTATTTCTGTGTTGTTAAATGTTGATAGTGCCGATAGCATGAATTTGGTTTGACGGTCTGCTGTTTTCATTAATTCTTGTTGATTCTTGGTTAATGCGTTGATGTCCTTGTATACTTCGTCATTTACTCCAAATATTGATGTAAGAATGTCCCTAGCATGCCCTTTTCTTTCTTGAGTGGATGACTGCTCGTATTCCTTCTTGTAACCATTTTAGTTGTTTACTTAATTCACTTGTGTGATGAGTCAGCTCCTTGCAATGTATTTCTTCTGATATCCTTGTGGCTTGCTGGCACAGCTTGCCAAACCCATGTGTAGCGTTTATTGCTTCTATGATATCCTCTTCAATATTAATTGTGTTGAATTGTAGATCGATCCGGAATGTACCTCTTCCGATTTGTGCATTACCTATATGCTCTACGTATAGGCCTGGATCTGGATGTTCCATCGTAAAATTCGCTCTTGCAACTGTTAACATTGTTAAGAGTCCAAGTGCTACTTGTAGTACGTGAGATTGCTTTTGTTTCTTCCTTGCCCGGATGTCTTCGTGCTCGTGTTTTTTGGCCGGAGAGTGTATGGGGATCAAGTTCCGAATATGCCTTTTACTTGTTTTACCATCTGGTTTGCGGGTTGTTACGATGCGAACCATGCCATCTGCTGCTGCATGGACTTCTGTTACTTTCTCTAATGGCCACTTAGCGGGTGTAAACTTTCGTCCTTTACTAACACTATGTCGTTTACCATCACGTTTTCCTTGCTTTGTTTCCATTTGTACCTTTGCTGCAGACTGCTTAAATATTCTGATGACCAAATTTTCCAAAAGTCCGCCTTCATCTTCTGCACTAGTCTCCATCTTGTACTTAGATTCTCTTCAATGGTGTTTGTTGTGTGTTGTAGTGGACCTAGTAGTGCTTCTCCAGTTAAAAAATGGCCAGGAGTTAATATGATACCTCCTGGTTCCGATGTGATTGGTATTAATGGCCTTGAGTTTAGACATGCTTCTATTTGGTGCATTAGTGTAGTTAGTTCCTCGTATGTTAATGTTGCTTCTCCAATAACTCGCCTCATGTGGTGTTTGACTGACTTCACTCCGGCTTCCCATAGGCCGCCAACATGTGGTGTGGACGGTGGTATGAAGTGCCATTTTATTCCTACTGATGATTCTTGGGTTCTCACTTCTTCCATTATTGCTTGAACTTCATTTTGAAGAATGTTATTTGCTCCTACAAAATTTGTACCATTGTCACTGTATATGTATGTGCAATGACCTCTCCTGGATGTGAATCTTCTCATTGCTGCTAGAAATGTTTCTGTGGTCATGTCCCTTACTACTTCCAGATGTATTGCCTTGGTTGTTAGGCAGATGAATATTGCAATGTATCCTTTATATGCGTTGTGTCCTCTTCCTTTCCATGATCTTATTTGAATTGGACCGGCGTAATCTATCCCGGTGTGTGTGAATGGTGAACATGGAGTTACCCTAGCCGCGGGCAATTCCCCCATAAGCTGTTGTGTAGTTTGTTTCTTGTATCTGATGCATGTCGTGCATGAATGGATGACTGATTTTACTGCCCTTTTGCCGTTTATTATCCAGTATTTTCTGCGTAGGTATGCAAGTGTGATCTGGGTCCCCCCCCATGCAGTGTTTCTTGGTGAGCCTTTAGTATCACTAAATTTGTAAGTTGTTGGCCTGGTGGTAGTATTATAGGATGCTTTTCGTCAAATGACAATTGTGAATTGTGTAATCTTCCTCCCACACGTAGGATGCCTTCTCCATCTATAAATGGGTTGAGTGTTGCCATTTGGTTGTTTTTCAACACTTGTTGCTGTTTTTGTAGTGCTTCTAACTCCTTGCCGAAGTGCTGGTGCTGTGTCATTCTGATGACTTGATGCATTGCCCTGCTTAATTCTTCTAATTCTAGGTGTTTGTGTTTACTTTGCTGTCTTCTGCATGCCTTGCTGAACCTGTTGCAGTAGGCGATTACTCGTTGCAGTCGTTGCAATGAGGAGAATCGGTTTATGATGCTGCTGTCTTCTATTTTACGGTTGTCAGACATCTCTTCAGCTCTAGTTTTGTGGTTGTGTTTGGTGTTTGGTATTCCTTCCATGCATTTGTTTTCAGCCACTCCGGTCCATTCCACCATATGGATTTGGTCTTTATTTTGGATGCTGGGTATCCTCTTGACAGGATGTCTGCTGGGTTTTCTTCTGTGCTGACATAATTCCATTGTTGATGTGGAACGAGGTTATTGATTTCCATCACCCTATTGGCTACGAACGTTTTCCATCTGGATGGCTCCCCTTTGACCCATGCTATTGTTATCATGGAGTCACTCCATGCATACACCGTTATGTTTGAAATTTCTAGTGCCTCTGCTGTTCTTCTCAATAGTTTTGCTAATAGTACTGCTGCGCATAATTCTAACTTGGGTATGGTTGCTTTTGTCTTGATAGGTGCTACTCTTGATTTTGCTGTGAGTAACGTTACTTCCCCTTGACTGGTTCTCGCATATATTACTGCACCGTATGCTTTTTCTGGTGCATCGCAGAACCCGTGTAACTGTAACTCGCCTTGAGTGTGGTGGATCCATCTTGGTATTTTTAGTTCTTCTATAGTTTTTAGGTCGTCCCGGAACTTCGCCCATTTTGCTGCTATGTTGTCCGGCACTTGCTGATCCCATTTAATTGCGCTTATCCATAATTCTTGTATTATTAGTTTGGCTGTTATGGTTATTGGACTGACCCACCCTAGCGGGTCGAAGATTTTGCTGTTTCTGATAGTATGCTTCTTTTGTTAATGCTTTGTTGTTGACTGCTACCTTGAATTGAAAGCTGTCTTGATCTGGTAGCCATCTCACTCCTAGGGATTTTCTTGATTCGTCTTGGTTGATATCCAGTGGTTCCGACGTTTCTTTATCTTCTTTCCATAGTTCTTTGTGATTTCCTGCCCATTTTCTTAACGTAAACCCTCCTTTTGCTGCTAATGTGGTTAATTCTTCCTGTAACGTTTTTGCGTCTTCTATTGTGGTGGTTCCAGTTAACAGGTCGTCCACGTAATAATCTTTCAGTGTTACTGCTGATGCTTGCGGGTAATTGTTTTCTTCATCTTGGGCTAGTTGCTGCAATGTCCTTACCGCTAGGTAAGGTGCGGAAGCTGTTCCATATGTCACGGTTGTAAGTTGGTACTCTTTGATTGGTTCCCTTGGTGTGGTTCTCCACAGGATAGTGTGGTATTTGTAATCTTCTTTGTTAAGTTTGATTTGACGGTACATCTTCTCTACGTCAGCCATGAGCACATAGCGATGGTTTCTCCATCTTACTAAGAGGTCCCATAGATCCTGTTGTAATCTTGGCCCTACGTGCATCATCTCGTTTAAACTCTTCCCGTTGGAGTCCTTAGATGATGCGTCAAATACTACCGCAACTTGGTCGTTGTATTAGTTTCTTTCACAACTGCCTGATGTGGTATGTACACCCTGTCTTCATTTGGGTTGGTGGCTGGTTTCATGTGCCCTAGTTGGAGGTATTCGTCCATGAATTTTTGTAACCTGTCTTCAACTTGTTGTCTTTTAAAATTTCTTCTCTAGCTGTAGTAATCTTGCGACTGCCAATGGTCTTGAGTTTTCCAACGTGTCTGGATCTTTTTTGAATGGCATTTTTACTGTGTAAGTTCCATCCGGGTTCCTCACCGTGGTTCGTTGGTAATGTTCTTCACACTCTTCATCTTGTTGGGACATTTCCACTGCCCTTGGAATTTCCTCGAGTTCCCAAAATTTTTCTAAGTGCATTTCTTCTTCCCGTGACACCATACTAACTATCGTCACTTCTTCTTTTTTAGGATTGTAGATCTGCCCTGACAGAATCCATCCTAATTCTGAGTTCTGACCCAATACGTCGCCTGTTCTTTTACCCCTCTAGTATTAACTTTGCGTAATCTTCAGCTCCCAGAAGCACATCTATTGGCCCCGGTTTATCGAGTGTGGATCTGCCAATATTTGGTTTGTCCACTGGCTGTTGTCGAACTTGAATTGCTTCATGGGAAGATTCTCCGTGATCTTGTTTAGCACTATAACTTCTGTGGTTAGTGAGAAGGTACTTGGATGTAAAGGTTTTAGTTGGATATTTATTTTTGAGGTTGCCTTGGTTGGTGTAGACCCTCCTAAACCGCTGATCTCGGCGTGTACTGTTTTCCTCGGTAGGTTTAATAGTTGTGCAGACTCTTCTGTAATAAATGATGCCTGTGACCCTGGGTCGATTAATACTCGTAACATTTGAAATTCACCGAAGATGTCCTTTATTCTGATAATTGCTGTTGCTAATAAAACTTCTTTTTTTCTATTTTCGGGACTGCTTGCTTCCTTAATTTCTTTGGTTGATGCGTGCGCTGCCGATTTTGTTTGCTGGTGTGTTGCAGGTTTTTTGTATTCCTGGTGCAGTAATGTGTGGTGCGGGTACTGACACGTTGTGCACCTCCGTATTGCGTGGCATCTGATGTTGGAACTGTGGTCCATGCAATTGAAACATAGACGTTTTTCTCTCACGAATGTGATCCTGGCTTGTGTTGACAACCCTTTGAACTTGATGCAGTCACCCAACTTGTGATATTGGTTGCAGTAGACGCATGCTTGCCGTTTATTCTGCCACTGGGGGTTCCATTGGGGCTGTCCTCGTGTGGTAGTATGGTGTGATTTTCTTGCCTGGGACATCGCTTCCATTGACTGGAATCTTAGTTTGAGGAATTCCATTACTTCCTCCATTAGTGGTATTTCATTTGGTGCTTTCAGCGATTGTTCGAAAAGTTTGTTTGTCTCTGCGTCCCATTTTCTTGCTACTATGTGAACAATAAGAGGACCCCAGGAGGCTGTTTCTACTCCTAGGTTCTTTATTGCTTCCAGACACTCATAAGTGGTGTCATGCAGACGCCTTATTGCACCTGCATCTTGCTCTTGGATGGTGGGAAAGTCTAGAATTTTGTCTATTAAGGTTTTACCATTAACCGTTTGTTGTTGTATCTGCTCTCGAGAATTTCCCATGCTGTTTTGTAATTGCATTCTGCTATTTGAAGGTGTTGGATTAGTTTGATGCTTCTCCTGTGACGTTGCTTTTAAGGTACTGCATTTTTCTATTGTTGTCACCGTTTTGTTGGAGTGTATTATTTTTCAAACAGGTCTTGGAATGTCATCCAATTTTCATAGCCACCGCTGAACACAGGTAGCTTTATTTCTGGCATCTTGATGCTGCATGCCTTATCTCCAACCATTTGTATTTTGTTTCCGAGTTCGATGCTAATTTGGTCACACCATTGTTCGGTTTTCTCGAACTCGTTGTTTGAAAAATAGTTGTCCTGATGTTCTGTTTCATGTACCTCGATGTGTTCGTGCAGTTCTTCAATTGCAGTCCATTGGCGCTGAATCTTGTCTTGCCATAACTTAAGTTGGACCGTGTTTTCTCTTTCTTCAATCTTTCTTCTACTTGTTGTAATAGAGCACCTAGTTGTTGCATCTTGATCTCTTGTCGTTTCAATCGCTGTTCTTGTTCTTTATCGACCCCATCGTCTTCTTGCGAGGTGGTTGTTAGCTTCTTTTCCAGCTCTGCCAGATAGTTCTTAATGTGATTATATAGTTTACCCAATTTTTCAAAGTATTCTGACGTGTGGTAGTCATGATCGTCTATCCGCAGTTTGGATATTTCCATATGTGTGCTGTTCGCTTCTTCCCACCATGTTTCCAATGCCTTGCTACGTTCATTAATGTACACCTTGTTCTTCCGTGCCGCCGCATCTTTCTTCATATTTGTAAACATCTTCTCCATAGCCTTGCCAATTTCATTTTGGGTGTTGGCCAATTTGTTTATCTTCTCCATTTTTCGCTTTGAGTCTTGTGTTGTTTCTTATTTATAAAGCTTGATTTTCTTACCCACTGTCGATATGTTTCTTCTTTCCTATAAGGGGCGTAAATCCTTATAGTTGACAGAGGTAGACTTGCTGCTGTAACTTCTTTTGGCGGTGGTGGTGGTGAATTGAATGTGGCTGGTGGTGTTGATGTCTTCAATAGTAATTAATTTTACTGGTTGCCGATGTTGTTGGCTCGAAGGACCATGACTAATTTTACTGGCTGCCGATGTTGTTGGCTCGAAGGACCATGACTAATTTTACTGGCTGCCGATGTTGTTGGCTCGAAGGACCATGTTCAATTCTCTGATTAGAGAGATTGATTAGTTGGGGTTTAATGTGAGGGGTACGCCGTCACTCGTACCAATTGTAGACTATTCCTCACAACCCTGTTGAGTAATTGAATAAAGATGAGATTCATTCAAGAACTGATTTATTCGATAATATTTACACTTTATATACAATGTTTTTACATGACGTATTTTCTTATTTGACCTAGTTAGTAGGTCATGTTTTATTCTTTTAAGCGCCTTTTTGTGCTTATTAGTTATAATGCATATCGTATATGTGTAATTTCAACCTTACACACTTTTGTATCAGCACAATTTGTCGCAATAATTAACCTGCTCTATATTCAGTTTTGCTTGCTATTCGTTTTACACATTTCTTAATTGTCAATTCTATTATTACTAAATATAAAATTACAAAATTATTAACATTATTAAAAATACCCTGTTTAATCTGGAAGATTAAACAACAACTTTAATTAGGTACTTTAAGTTCAAGATGTCGAAATATGTTACTGAAGCCGTACTGAGATATGAAATTGACAATTTAAATTTGTACGATTCCGACGGTGATAATCGCAGTGATAATAGTGTAATGTCATCAGAAGAAGGTGCATCCTACGTTTTGTAAGATGCATTATCGAGCACCAGAGTAATGGTGACGCGTATAAGTATTTAATCCAGTTTTCCAGAAGCATCAAACATTAGTGTAGAATATGATGCAGCTGACGGTACTAAATGGAGAATTCTGAGTGATTTGCATATCGATTTTGGACGTATATCTCGCCATAACATACTTAGAGAGGAAGCTGGTCCAACCGGATATGCCAAATGAAACGTTGACAATACTTGTGAAAGTTCTTGGAGGCTTTTGACAATTCCATGATACGTAATATTAGGAGGTGTACTGAAGTAGACAATTGGGTGGCAGTCATGGACAACTTCTTTGGAAGACTTATACGCGTTTACATTTTGTTTGTACGCTCGTGGGATCTATGGTGGTAAAAACTTTCAAGTAACAAATCATGGGGGCCTAATTTCTTTGTGATACCATGTCGAGAAATAAATTCAACCAAATGAAGCGATTTATTCGATTCGATGTCGCCGAGATCGTCAAAAATCTGATAAGTTTGCTGCAGTATATGAAGTATTTCCTACAAAATCCAGATGTCCATTCACCCAATATATGAGTAATAAACCCGACAAATTCGGTATAACGTTTTGGAGTGCAGCTGACGTTGGAACAAAATATATGTTGAATCCTTACTTGGGCAAGGATGAATCAAGACCAACTAATATGTTATTATCTGAGCATATTATGATGAAATTATAATGGAACACTTTCTAAAAAAGGGGAGGAATGTAACTGTAGATAACTTTCTTACGCCTCTCAATTTGGCCACAAGTTTGCAAAAGGAGTCGACATCACTAGTTGGAACTGTGAACCGACGATTATGTTTACCGCATAGTACAGGAATAGTTGTTTACACGTATTGATGAGCTTGATGTAGCAAAACAATTAAAGAAGACAGCTTTGTATTTTTAGTAACTAGTGGATAATTTTATTTTTAAGTAATCGTTAATTTATAGATTAGCTTTGAGTGGAAATTATGTCTTTGAAAATTGCTTCTTTGTAGTCAAGATTACTATACGTGAGCGTATATTTGCCGATTCAGAATGATGTGAACGACGCGTAACATAACCGTCGCGTCATTCTCTTGCGTGGTAAGCAAAACAATCTCGTTCTCATATATTTCTCATTTACAATCTTTCTCCGTGCTTACTTATATCTGCATACCTTCCTAGCTTCCGCATGTTTCATACATTGTCTCTGACGTGCCCTTTTATTTTTAAAATTCCTTATCTTTCTTTCTTTTATCGTACATTCTACTGCATTCAGTTAAGTTTTACGCGGCCTACCAGGCATGGCCTTGTCTCTAATTTCCCCCACATATATTTGCTTTGTTAATCTTGGGTATTTCATTCTCTCGATGTGACCAAACCATCGTAGAGTAACGGTAGACAAAGGAAGAAGGATGAGGATGGTGCCGACATGTGACGTCGATGTGTGACGTTATATATTTTAGCTAAGAAAAACAACACTACTGTAACCTTACATAACTAGATACGATAAACAAAACTACTATAACCTAACATAATTAGATTAGATAAACAAAACTACAATAACCTAACAAAAGCAGATTAGATAAACAAAACAACTGTAACCTAAGAAAAAAAAGTGCACGAGCCGGGAATCGAACCCGTACCAAAAGCGTTGAAGCCGACTGTTACCACTAAACTATCAGCGCTGTAGCAATTTGACATTGAAAGTGATATTTAAACCATTTATAAAATACCTATTTATATGAGCTATGATGACGTCACACATCGATGTCACACGTCGTCATCCTTGTTCCTTTGTTTTCCGCCTTGTCATTATACACTCATTCTTTATACAATCCCTTCTGGTTTTGCCGCATGGGCTTCTCAGGAATCTCGTGACCCCGGCATTATTGATTGCTCATTTCGACGCTACGCTCATGCTTTCATTTTTCATAATCGTCCATATACTTTCAATCACTTTCGTTCCAGCATTGACCCGTCGTCCAATCTCGCTATACATTGTACTATAGGCCAGTGAACATTCTACCCAGATATCCTTACTCGTCTACTTGTTCCACAATTTCATCATGCAGGGTAAATACTGTACTCTCGTTTTCACCTTCCCGATTGAACACCACTAACTTTGTGTTGTTCACGTTTATCTTTAGGTCTATGCTCTCACAGACTATATCAAACTTCCTCAGAGCTGTTTGTAGCTCATCCGCATTCTCACTTAATAAGACTGTGTCATCTCCATACACCAGAACTCGTACGTTTACGTCACCAAACATTACACCACTTGTATAGGTACATGATTGTCTAACTCGTTAATCCATGTATACATTGAACAATCACGATGACATCACATAGCCTTGCTGCACCGCTGCTCAATATTAAAGTATTCACTCACACCCCCTCTCACCCTAACACATGCCCGACTACCATTATATACTGCCCTTATTCCGTTTATTAAACCTTCACTTATGCCATACTTATTGAATATTTCCCACAGCTTGTTACTGTTCACTCGGTCATATGCTTTCTCCAGACCTACAAACACACTTAAACACCTTTCGATCACCTGTTGGAGACCAACCATCTGATCAAGAGATTCTCTCCCTGGCATGAAGCTGCCCTGCACATCTTAAATCTTGATTTGCGTAGTTTCTATACCCTATCAGCACTCTTCCAAATACCTACTAGGTACACCGAGCAGACTTATTTTTTTGTGGTTTTTGCAATCACTATTGTTCCCCTTGCTCTTATACAGTGGTACAATGATCGTACTCTTCCAATCCCTCAGCACTTTTCCAAAGATAAGGCATACATTGAATAAATCACACAATCTTCGTATAAGCTTTACACCCTCATATTTTAACATTTTAGCAGTGATTTCATCTACGCCTACTCCTTTACTTTTTTTCAACTTTCCTGCCATTGTCTCTATCTCATTTAACCCAATATCCTCCTCAGTTTCATTCACTATTCCTTCTACATTCTCCTTATTTACCTCTTCAGTCTTATTTTCTTTACTACTGTATAGCTTTCCGAAATATTCTTGCCACCATTTCCTCTCACAATCGTCCCATACCATGCTTTTTCTTTTCTTCCACAGCCATCACTTCCTCTTTACTTATTCCACTGCCTACTTCCCTTCTTTGTTTCTTAATCTGTACACCTATACAATCGCTTTCTATCAGTCTCATTTTTTGCAGCAGTCATTGCCAAGTACGCGTATTTTTTCTTACATTGCCTTGTATTTGTTCCTTCCACACTGCTTCACTCACATTCAATTCTTGACTCACCGCATCTGCATATTTTATTCTCGCACCATTAACTATTAGTTTATCTACCCTAATTCTGGACGTTCGATTACCTTTGATTTCCTTCTCCAGACTTAATCGTACACTATACACTATCAAGTCAATTATACTTTTAGATTCACCTGTTTGCCATGTACACATATGCACATTTTTATGCTTAAATCACGTATTAGATACAAACAGGTTTCTTTCCATACAGATGTTTACCAGGCGTCCCCAATCGCATTGACTCCTTGGTCATCGTACTTTTCTAGGGTGCGTTCCGTATGTTCTCTCTGTACACTCACCCTCTGTTCATATCTCCCAACATCACAACTCTTTCCTTTGGCTTACATACGTTCAACACGTTCTCTATATCATTCCAGTTCTCACACTCTTGGTCTCTTTTCCATTCACCGGTTCATAACATTCAATGAGAAAATTTAACTCCTGACCATAGTGCTAGGCTGCCATCTTCAATCTTCACAGCATCCTTTCCTTTGTGCAATATCTCCTTTGCATACATAATATTAAACTGCCTCTCATTCATTCAATTTCAAATTCTTTACCATCCATACCACTAACATTCCACGTACCAATTCGCCATTCATTCCTTGCACAGTCGTCAGCAACGGGGCTCATTTGTTTCGACCTAGACCGCCCCTTGTAACCAGGTCGATCGAGGCATTTGTAGTTGTTTAGTAATAAAATTAGCAAGCAGATCGGTTACTAGCCGAATCGAGCCAAAGACGATGTAGCATTCCCTAGTGAGGGTATTGTCCTACTACCAGGCAGTGTTGGCACCCAGTATGCCTACTGCTTCAATAAGAAGGGAAATGAGAAGTAGAAAATGGAGACAGAAACAAGAAAAACGTGAATAATATAAATATGTATACTTACTATACCGGATGCCCACGAGATCACTTTCCAGCTGCCATTTTTTAATTTATCTATCGATTTAAATGAAACTTGGCAGGGTTGTTACTCTAACCAAACGTCATTTTTAGGAATTTTTGACAAGCATTTCCGACTTCCGGTTTCACCGGAAATGACCTTAACTTTTGATTTTTGAATGACACCCCCTGTATATTTTTAGTTTTTCGGATTCTGGAGGTCATTTTACGGCCGATTGCGTAATATTTAAATCGATTTTTTTTCCAAATATAATTTTAAAATTGAATTTTATTTTCTCATCCAGAGTGCCATGATATTAAAATCATTCTACATACTTAACTCACTTCCAGAAAAATGTAAACTCACTTTTGTCTTTGTTAACTTTTTTACTAGAACGTTCTAAACTTTATTTTTGCCGTAGCTCAAAAAAATTAAATGGAAGCATACCACTTTCATAAAACTACTAAATGCAGTATTTTAAAACGAATTTAATGACGTATAACACGTTTTGTCATTTTTACCCATTTTCGATTTAAAACATTTTTATTTTTATATTTACGTCTTACTCATTAATAAAATACACTTCCTATGTCACAGCACATCAGAGTTGCCATGAAAACAATAGGTAGCTAGGTTGCCATGGAAACACTATGCTAAATTTAATAATAAAGGTTGTTGTTTATTAACATAAATCTAATATTTTACTTAAAAATTAAATTGAAGTTTGTACTTAGTTTAATTATAAAATTAACAAAAATGTTTACCAAGAGTGAGCAGGTCGATATACTTATTATGTATGAACAATGTGCCAAAAATGCAGCGGAAACCGAACGAGTTTATCGGCAAGAATATCCTGAGCGTCTTCATCATCCTACAAGACAATACATTATCCACCTTATAAGAAAAATGCGCCAAGAACCAGATAATTTGCAACAACATTTTATTATTAATGAACAAACGGAAGAAAATGTAATAGCATATGTCATTCAAAACCCCACAGCATCCACAAGGGAAATTGCCTTTGAATTAGACATTGGCGCAGAATCAGCAAGAAAGATCTTGAAGAAACATGGATACAAATCATTTAAGTACCAGCTTCACCAACATTTGTACGAGGGAGATTTTGTTAGAAGACTGGAGTGTTGCAACTGGTTCTTGGAACATAACGATGCCGATAATAGCCTAGCCAATTCTATTTTGTATTCTGACGAGTCGAGATTTATCAATAATGGAATGTTCAACCGGCAAAATACAAGATATTGGTCAACGATAAATGAACACCGAATGATGGAAGGTAATTTTCAAGAGATATTTGGAGTAAATGTATGGGCTGGAATAATTGGTACTCGTATTGTGGGACCGATTCTTTTCCAAGGGTATTTAAATGCAGAACGATATTTGGGTTTTTTACAACACGAAATTGAAAATTTTTTGGAGGAATTACCGTTGGAAATATATAATCAACACCTTTATTATCAACAAGATGGTGCGCCGGCTCACAACGCTATTGTTGTGAGAAATTACTTAGAAGAACGATTTGGAGAACATGTTATCTCTACCCGTGGACCGATCCGGTGGCCTCCTCGTTCGCCTGACCTTACACCTCTTGACTTTTTTTTGTGGGGCCTTATTAAGGAGATTGTTTACCGAACACCGCCAACAACACTTAACATCTTAGAAAACCGTATACGAGCGGCATTTGCTAGCATTACACCCGACATGCTTAGGAATGTCGTAGAAAACAACGTTTTTCGTGTTAGGAAATGTCAAGAGGTGGAAGGGCAGCACTTTGAAAATTTAATTGGTGGTTAAAACGTCCAAACTTTATAATCTAATACCTATTGTTAATGTTATTAATTTTTTTTAATTATTTTTAATACTGTTTAAAATTATTACACTCTGTTTTAAAATAAATTTTGTTCAATCGTTGACTGAAAAAATTGGGAAAATACGCAAAGCAATGCATTAAAATTGTGCTGCTTTAAAAACAACTCTCAGACGGGCCCATAATGTGTCTGTCCTTTTCTTTCTTTTTTGCTAGGGCAAAAATAAAGTTTAGAACATTCTAGTAAAAAAGTTAACAAAGATAAAAGTGAGTTTGCATTTTTCTGGAAGTGAGTTAAGCATGTAGAATGATTTTAAGATGGTCATGGCACTCTGGATGAGAAAATAAAATTCAATTTTAAAATTACATTTGGAAAAAAATCGATTTAAATATTACGCAATCGGCCGTAAAATGCCCTCCAGAATCCGAAAACTAAAAATATACAGGGGTGTCATTTAAAAATCAAAAGTTAAGGTCATTTCCGGTGAAACCGAAGTCGGAAATGCTTGTCAAAAATTCCTAAAAATGACGTTTGGTTAGAGTAACAACCCTGCCAAGTTTCATTTAAATCGATAGAATAAAAAAATGGCAGCCGGAAAGTGATCTCGTGGGCATCCGGTATACAGAGTGGCCCACCAAAGACAACACGTTTTCTCCACGAAAAACGGTTGAATATTTTTAAAAGGTTTTTTTGTAGGTATTACGGGAACCGTTTGAGGTACAATTTAGAATATTGGAGATTTTACACGGTTCATAAAGAAAGCCATGTTAGAGTTAATTTTTTAAATGAAACTGTATTTTATGCGATTTATGAAAACTAGAGGACAAATAAAGATGACTTACCGTTATGGTTCCTATACCTAACACCAACTGGTTTTCAGATATTTTTAGATTTATACAACAGAAAATTTAAAAAGAAAATACATTTGTTTTTCTCTCGTTTCACAAATATTATTAAGTGAAGTATAATGCCAGAGAGTTTATTTGTAATTTAATATACATTAGGAATAAAAAAAAACATAGAGTGCGAGGACAACATTCTGCTCAAATTTTCTTAATAAGCTTAAATGGTACACCGTGTATGTAGTGCTTAAATGTGCTATAACATTTTAATGTCTTTCCATTTCTATTACGGTTTCCTATACCTATTTTTAACAAGAACGTCAATTTTTTGCATTTTGTTATTTAGGCTCTATGCCGAGTACCTTTCTAATAAATCAAGGAGACTTTGACTGTTTTTCACGTAATGTCTGCCAATCCTTTGATTTCATAACTCTCAATTAATTTAATATTAATTTGTTGTGCTGATCTTTGATCATTATTACAATGATGAAAACTCCGATTTCATCCATACAGTCGATCGCCAGCACAGATGGTCTGTTAGTGTATAGGTCGGGATTGTTAGAGATCGAGCAATAGGGCCATACTTTTTTATGGTCATTTAAACGGGCTCAAATTTCGTCGATTTTTAATGGAGGGGTTGCTAGAACTGTTGGAGAACGTTCCTCTCAATATTCAAACAAAGTTGTGGTTACAGCTAGATGGTGCTCCAGCACACTTTCATGCTAACGTTCGCACGTATTGAAATCAGAGCTTCGCAAATAGATGGATTGCGAGAGGGGAACTAAAAATTGGCCAGCCAGGTCCTCAGATTTAATGAGTATTGATTTTTTTTGTGTGGATCTACATTAAAAATGTTGTTTACGATACCAGGTCAACAACTCCGGAATATACGAAAGAGAGGGTACGTGCTGCATTTAGACCAATAACATCACAAATGTTACGTAAAGTGCAAGTTTCATTCTTAAGAAGAGTTCAGTTATATATCGAACAAGACGGTCGTCAGTTTGAAAATGTATTGTAGACATTAGAACATTTTATTTTTTCCCTTTGTTGCTACGGATTCACTATCTCACTTATTAGTGTTCGTTCATATTCGAGAGTTTTTTGCTTACATTTAATATGCATCTTGGATTTGCTACGTTCTTTAATGTTTATTCCATTAAATTTTGTACCTAATATCCATGTTTTTCTTTTTGTAAGAACGTTCCTCTCAATATTCAAACAAAGTTGTGGTTACAGCTAGATGGTGCTCTGCACACTTTCATACTAACTTTCGCACGTATTGAAATTTAAAAATATTGAGCGATTCCTCAGATGTGTTATTTAAACAAGGAAATTTGAATACTAGTTTCTTGTAAGTATGATGTCAAAATTATTTCGTAACGATAACAATTATTATTATTCTGTTTTCCAAAAACCAATAAGTTGATATTTAAATTTATTTGTAGCATGCACATCTGCAAAGTAACTTAGATTTATTAGAACGGTACTCAGTATAGCGCCTAATTGATAAATGCCTAGAATTGCCGTTATTGTTGAAAATAGGTTTAAGATGTCCTAATACAAAACGAAAGAGATTAAAATGTTATAGCATATTCAGATATTACATATAGGGTGTACCATTTCAATTGATTAAGATGCTCTAGTTTAAAGGTGATCAAATTGATCTCAATTCTTTTCACTAGTATGTTTTTTTATTCATAGTCTATATATAAATTAAGAACTCTTTGTCTTATTACTTCACTTAATAACAATTCTGAAATGAGGATAAACCAAATGTATTTTCTTTTTAAATTTTTTATTGCAGTTTGATAAATCTAAAAATATCTGAAAACCTGTTGATGTTAGGTATAGGAACCATAATTATGTCAAAATTGAAAAAAAATTTTAAATTTTCAATTTTGACAAAACTGTTTCAAAATCTCTAACAATTTTACTACATATTACTACTGACAAGGATAACTGTAAGTGTTATCGAAACGTTTAGATTGTATAATTTAACATACACCATTAAAAAATCCAAAAAAGATAAATATTTTATTTTTCGTCGTAGTTCAAAAATTTATCTTGAGATTACTACCAAATCTATGAATTTGTAGCTCCGCATGTAATTAGTACAGACATTGATATTTTAAGAAATATTATAACTTATTTTATTTTTACACAATATGTACCAGAAATATGAATTTATAGTTTTTTTTTGTTTTAAATGTAGATAACTATCTTATCCTAAATACAACACCCGTCGAAAAAAAAATTAAAAGAGCATTTGTTCTAATTAGCAAATTCTGTCTAACTTCAACGGTTTTTGAAATATTTACAATTTTAAGATTTTTATTTCAATTCTTCATGATAGAATCAATATATACCTCTTATAATATTAGGTACACCGATCAGAAAACGATCATAACAGTTGTCATACTTAAATAAAAAATGTATTAATTTTTGTATTACATATGTGCGTGAGAACGTAATTTCATAAAAAACATTTGATAGATATAAAAATAATACTATGAGAAAGAAAATTTTTTGAAAAGCACGCTTTTATTTACGCGTAGAAAATAATTTTCTTCTTTGCACCAAAATATGATCAAAAATCAAAAATATAAGTGTGGGGCGCTCATATTATAAACATGTGAGAGAGAAATGAATTATATTATTATATTTTTTTATTATTATTGCAAGATGTTTACGTGTTGGAGTTCTATCCTTAGAAAAAGGGTGGTGTTTGCGCTTTACGTTTACGATAATATGAGTTTTAACAATCGTACCTGACATGGGTTTGAAGGAACCGTATTTTTCATAGCAACTGCATAGAAATACAACAATACTCTTTTCGCGACCTTTTATTTGTGTAGTTATATAGCCATTTCACACGTTACAAACATTCTACTGATTAGATTATCATTGTTATTTTTGTGTATTAATAATATTCAAGCCGATGGGTTATAAAACTCGCTCTGGGCTTGCTCTGGTGATTGATTTAGAAATTGTCATTTTCAGCCGCACATGTTTCACTAACCGAAGGTAGAAGCCGGGGCACACCTAAATACGTCCGTTCGCTTTGATTATTGGCCAGACCTGAGAAGCGACGCAATATTGAGAATTTAGGGTTGATAAAATATTATAAATAAACAACTGTGGTTTTTATAATTTGTGAAATTAGAGTCGATTTTCCAAAGTTGAGAGGCGACGAAAACAGATCGGGTTACAATGTCTTTCGTGATAAATTGAGGGTGCAAGTTTCTGCTGATGACGTATTTGGTAATTCGTGTACCCGAATATTTTCTCGTTTTTACCGCACATGCGGTTTGAAAGAATTGTAGCATTATGAATGGTCATATTGCGCAAAGTTTAATATGGCGAAGTCTGGAAAAAACGGCGAGAGAAGATTATTCATTGGGTGGCAAGCATTGAGTTGAGTCAGGCTTGCGTGAAAGCGGTGCCGTCGTTAACATCCCTTAGGTTCGTGTGTATTTGAATAACGTGTTAAGGTTGAAGTTTATAAAGGTTGTTATCCCATTTCGAGAAGCGTATTTTATGGTGGGTTTGCAAGAACACACTTTGTATAGTAATTTAGTTCTCCTGGTGCACTAGCATCACCTATGGGAAATACCCGTGAACGGCTCTGTTAAAGATTTAGTAATTTGGAGGGGTTGATTAAAGAACCTGAAGGCCTGGAGATGACGATTGTATCCAGCCTTCAGCTAATGGAGTGGAGCATTGCGGGCGTTATAAGGAGTTTAGCTGGTGAGGGGCGGCCGATATCGTGCCAACCAGGGAGGGAGGTAAACGTAAATCTATTCAAGCGCTATTGTTATTTTGGTTGAAAATAATGATAAACTCTGTTGTTTTAAGTAAGGATATTGAAAGTGTTTATGTGTGATAGACGTATTTATGAAAATTCATTAGTTATTTATTCATTTTAATATAATTATATATTATATTAAAATAGAAGAGTATGTGCACCTATCTTGAGATCTAGAAGGTACTTTCGTAGGGGCGAAAGAAAGGAATTTTTAATGTGAGAGATTTTTCACAGTTTTAAGGAGTATTTTTTTTAAAACGTACTCGGCGATAAAATCTTTTGTTGCTATGTTGACGTTGCATCTGAACTTAGACGATTATTTGTTTTAAAGCATCTTGATAGGTGTTTGTTAAATTAAATTATTGTTCCTTTTAATCAGTAAATTTCTTTTGTAAGAGAAACTGTACCGATGCTAAAGAGTGTTAACCCTTTCGAATTCCGTATCATTTATGCGACGGTTTACTATGATATAACTTGATGTCATTTAAGGTAGCGAAGGGGTAGTTTTATTTGAATTAAAGACCTAACTAAAGTTGATTTCAAATGTGGGAAGATTTATTGGCTCTAATTTATCAACAATTTGCCAGTGGTATTTAATAAATTTGAAAGTTGGGTAATAAGAGCTTTATTTTGGTGGTTTTTGAGCATTATGTTTCATCTTTGCCTCAGAAAACCTCTAGTGGCGAACAAAAAGGTATTTTCCCTATTTTATGCTCGTACACACCTTTTTGTTTGCATAAATTTTACCCGGATCACGACATTATCGTATCTACAAAACTTTAATAATATCCACGACCTCACGAGGAACTAGTTATCACCTAAGGTTATTTCGTGCCATTTGAATCCGTTACACTGTATCCGAAGTCATTATTTTTGTTCTTAATGTAAAGTTTCGCAAAAGTCTATATAAAACAATGTAAATTAATAAAATGGTCTAAGGAATATACAATTTAATTAAAACTTGGATAGTTTGACACTTCCTGAATACTAAAATTGTGATGCTCTTGCATAGAAACATTCTCTATATGCTATATTATCAACAAGTAGACATTTGACTCGCTTTAATATTTCTAACCCCAGAAACACGAGCTAATATTACCAATCTAGGAGAAGGAAGAACAACTAGGACACACAGTTTATAGAAAAGCCACGCACACCAACCGACGCCTGATCGCTCAATCCCATCACCATTCAGCAAAACTACAGACCGTAGTTAAAACATTAATTACGCAATTCAAGAGACAAAACACTAGTGAGCTTTACTAAAAAAACGGATTCACCGGAAAACATATCCAAAAGGCGAACCAACCGAAGAAGAAATAACAAAAAGAAAAAGAGGAGGAGCAAACAAAGTGCTCTTACCGCACATGAAAGGAACAGCAGATTGTATTAGCAGAGTTTTAAAAAACACAACATCAAAACGATATTTAAGGCTAACCCAAAAACGAAAATCAAGATATAAGATCAAGATATACGTGAGATTCCATGTGGGAACTGTGACCGAACGTACATAAGTCAAACAAACAATCAAATCAGTGCTAGGATGGAAAAACATCGATTAGCAGTAAGGAAGAACATTACAACCTCATATTTAACACAATATGTTCAATAAACACCACACAATATAAACTTTGATAAGACCAGAAGAATAGCATCAGCATAACATACAACCAAGAGAATAATAAGAGATGCTGCAGAAATTAGAGACGCCCAAACACCCTTAATATCCGAGAAGGCGCGAAGAGACTACATAATACATGCAAGTTAGTATTAAACAGCAACCACAATAAACCTCTTATGAAGTCTACAGAAAAACCATTGATACGAAAAAAAGAAAGTAAAGCAGAGAAAGTACAAGACAGCGAAGGTATAATTAACAAGCAAAGCGCAGCAGACATCAAATGGCCAATGAGAGTTTGGCATCTACGCTACGCCTTTGCACTTTAAGAGCACTGTTACAATCATTCAAACGTTCGATATTTTTTATTTTTTAAAACAGTTGATTTATTGTTACAGAAATATATATATATATATATATATATATATATATATATATATATATATATATATATATATGCATGTATAGTGTGGTCAACTTATACTCCGGAGTTCGACAACTCCGTTACCTAGAGAGTTACGAAAAAAAGTTTTAAATAAAAGTTATTGATAAAGTCAAGTTGCATACTTTAAAATTATTTAATAATATACAGGAAATTTCATAAAGTCACAGGATATCAAATTTATGTTTTTTTAATGGAACACCCTTTATATCATGTCAAATTTCAATTAGGATCATTTTTCCTATTACAATGATAAAGGTTTTTACTAGGCTCTACTGGGTACTTTCAAAGATATGGCCATTTTTATAGGAAAATCGTAATGAAATCGTCATCTTATATCATTTAAAATAAACAATTAAGGGCTAATCTCTCATGGGCAAAAAATTTCGTGATATTAACACCCGATATTTTATATCATCTCTGGAAAGTACTTAATAAATACTTTTACTCTTCTGAAGCATTCCCTATACCTAAATCTTACAGTTATTGATTTATTTAGATTTTGATAAATTTAAGCGACAATTTATCAGGCGAAAAAGACATACTTCAAGCATAAACTATTGCAAAATTTAATTTATATTTAGAATCAGTTTTAGAATCTCGATGGCGCAGATGGTTAGCGAGGTACTCTAGCAAAGTACAGGTCGTAGGTTCAAATCCTACTCGAGGGAGGAAACCAAACAAAGAATCTACTTCTGCCAGGAAGTAAATGGAGAACATTTTAAACACCTCCTGCAGTAATTAAGTTGTTAATTAGAATAATTTGTCCAGTTCATTTATTTTTGAAGATTTAATTTAATATTATTTGTTTGTTTATTTTTATTTGTATTTTTATTTAAAAAAATTAAAAATGATAATTTTTGAATTCTACTTTTAAAATCTATTCCAACGATGTATCGCACGACCCCCCTTGCTATTTAAAAAAATGGAGGGGTAGATGTCAAGGGGAGGGGGTGAAAGGGGTGACAATTTTGTTTTGTTAAAAAACACCTCGTTTGAAATAAAAATTGACGTGTCTGAGCGTTTTTCAATTTTGTCTTCAGTAACGGAGATTAAAGGGGGTAAGGCGTATCATCCGCATTGTATATATATATATATATATATATATATATATATATATATATATATATATATATATATACAGCGTATACACATCTGGAATTTTTATTACCATCAATAAGATGCACGAACTTTGTCTAATTTCCGTCATATTCTCAAAACTTTAGACAGCACAGTACTGTAAAGTAAGTGATTAAAAACTCACGTGAACGTACCTCCACCTTAAAAACTTATGATTTTAGGAAAATTCATCGCCAGCAATTCATCGCCTGCAATTCACCGCCTACGCAATTCATCGCCCCAACAATTAACCGCCAGCAATTCACCGCCGGAAAATTCATCGCTCCGTAACATTTATTTTTATTATTTGAAGATAGGCTGTTATCGTTACCCAGGAGACACCACGTGGAGGTCGGCTTACTATAGTCTATATATCAAATAGAGGTTGTTCCATTTAAAATAACCGAGATAATCATGGGTGTGAGTTTGGGATCACCCAGTACAAAAAATAAAAGTTATCAGAAAAGTGATAAGTTTTAACAAAACTAGACTGTCCAGAAATTATTTTGCCCATGCGAGATTAGCCCTCAATTGTTTATTTTAAATAATATAGGGTGACGATTTCGTTACGATTTTCACAGAAAAATGCCCATATCTTTAAAAGTACCATGTAGGACCTAGTAAAAACCTTTATCATAGGAAAAATGAGCCTAATTGAAATTTGACATAGTATACAGGATGTTCCATTAAAAAAACGTAAATTTGATATGCTGTGACTTACCCTGTATATTATTAAATAATTTTAAAATGTGCAGCTTGACTTTATGAATAACTTTCATTTAAAACTTTTTTTCGTCACTCTCAAGTTAACGGGATTATCGAACTCCGGAGTATAAGTTGATCACTCTGCATATATATATATATATATATATATATATATATATATATATATATATATATATATATATATATATATAACATCACAAACACACACACACGCACGCACGCACGCACGCAGCCACACACACACACACACACACACACACACACACACACACACACAACACACACAAACACACACACACACACACACTATACATATATATATATATATATATATATATATATATATATATATATATATATATATATATATATATATATATATATATATATATATATATATACTATATATATAGCGTATACATATCTGGAATTTTATTACCATCAATAAGATGCATGAACTTTGTCTAATTTCCGTCATATTCTCAAAACTTTAGACAACACAGTACTGGAAAGTAAGTGATCAAAAACTCACGTGAACGTACCTCCACCTTAAAAACTTATGATTTTAGGAAAATTCACCGCCAACAATTCACCGACAGCAATTCACCGCCAGCAATTCATTGCTTGCAATTCACCGCCTACGCAATTCATCGCCCCAACAATTAACCGCCTGCAAATCACCGCCGGAAAATTCAGCGCTCCGTAACATTTATTTTTATTATTTGAAGATAGCCTGTTAGCGTTACCCAGGAGACACCACGTGGAGGTCGGCTTTTTTTTTTATGATTGTGGACCTGAACAGGCTAAATAAGGCCTATCGTGCTAAAGCACTCAGGAACACTTAGGAGGATGGATAGAGGGATAATGAATTGCCAATAGATGCCTTTGAACAGCTACCTTAAATTTTCTCATATCATAAGTGAGAGGAAAACAGGAACTAGGGAGATCATTGCAGAGTTTAGAAGCCGTGTAGAAAAATGTGGATTGCGCCCGTTTGGTACGACAAGTGGAGATTTGTACTGCATACTGATGATGTGAATGAGCGAACCGAGTGTTTCTCGTAAAGATAGCCGGAGATGGTATCAAAGAATGTAATTCACCAGCACAATAGCCGTTGTAATAACGATAATACAAAGAAAGAACTGAAACCATCCTTCTATGCTCAAGGGACTGTATGTGAGAAGTTAAGGACGGGTCATTTATAAGCCTAATCGCTCTCTTTTGAATACGATCAACGATATCGAGAGCGTATTGGGGAGCACTAACCCAAAGGTGAGAATTATATTCCAGATGAGGCCGAATTTGGGCCTTATACAGCAGAAGGAGCTGTCGAGAGGTAAAGCACTGCTTAGATCTGTTCAAAAAGCCTCTTTTACGAGCAGCTGTTTTGGTAGCTGACAGAAGATGGTCAACCCATGAGAGATTTGAAGATACAGTCATACCCAACAGAGTAATAGAGTCTGAAAACTTAAGAACTGAGCCATTCATACTTACAACAGGAAATGATCGATCTTTTTTGGCGGACATAAGGCAACACTGAGTTTTGTTAGCATTAAATTTAACTAGATTATTGCTTCCCCATTCGAGAATACGTTGAATGTCTTTGTTGATTGAATTTGCCATTTCAGCTTTAATTTCTAGATTTGACATAGAAGGTGGATTATCACTATGAGTAGACTGAGATGAACTACAATGAAGAGTGCTATCGTCAGCAAAGCAATGGATGGGTTAGTTGTTGAAGAAATAAGGTCGTTTATGTACAGCAGAAAAGTGTAGGCGCTATAACGGATCCCTGTGGTACGCCCGCGTTAATGCTAACTTCTTTTGAAAAAAGCCATCAACACGACACGTATTCGTCTTTTATCAAGGAAACTAGAAACCCAGTTGATGAGCGTATCATTTAACCCAAACGAGGTGAGTTTGGCAAGTAAACACTTATGCCAAACTTGGTCAAATGCCTTTGAGATATCTAAAGCGACTACAACTGTTTCACCGGACTGCTCTACTGTATTGTTCCAAACTTGGGTCACATATGAAAGAAGATCGCCTGTTGAACGACTTTGCCTAAACCCATATTGGTGGTCACTAAGGAGTTTGTTAGTTTCAAGGAACGTGAGCAGTTGCTGATTGATGGCTTTTTCCATGATTTTAGACAAAATGGAAGTGATGGCAATTGGTCTGTAATTTGAGGGATCGGTCTTATCACCTTTTTGGGAATAGGTTGAACATTTGCTAACTTCCATGATGAAGGGAATTCCCGAAGAGATCGTATAGAGCTTAGATAATCATGGGTGTGAGTTTGGGATCACCCAATACAAAAAATAAAAGTTATCAGAAAAGTGATAAGTTTTAACAAAACTAGACTGTCCAGAAATTATTTTGCCCATGCGAGATTAGCCCTCAATTGTTTATTTTAAATAATATAGGGTGACGATTTCGTTACGATTTTCACAGAAAAATGGCCATATCTTTAAAAGTACCATGTAGGACCTAGTAAAAACCTTTATCATAGGAAAAATCAGCCTAATTGAAATTTGACATAGTATACAGGATGGTCCATTAAAAAAACATAAATTTGATGTGCTGTGACTTACCCTGTATATTATTAAATAATTTTAAAATGTGCAGCTTGACTTTATGAATAACTTTCATTTAAAACTTTTTTTCGTCACTCTCAAGTTAACGGGATTATCGAACTCCGGAGTATAAGTTGATCACTCTGCATATATATATATATATATATATATATATATATATATATATATATATATATATATATATATATATATATATATAACACACACACGCACACACATGCACACGCACAGCACGACGCATGCGACGCACGCAGTCACACACACACACACACACACACACACACACACACACACACACACACACACAAACACACACAACACACACACACACACACACACACACACACACACACACACACACATATATATATATATATATATATATATATATATATATATATATATATATATATATATATATATATATATATATATATATATATATATATATATGTATATAATACATATACACACACGCACACGACACACACGCACATGCACACGCACGCAGCATGCACGCACGCACGCCGCGCACACACACACACACACACACACACACACAAACACACACAAACACAACACACACACACACACACACATATATATATATATATATATATATATATTATATATATATATATATATATATATATATATATATATATATATAGCGTATACATATCTGGAATTTTATTACCATCAATAAGATGCATGAACTTTGTCTAATTTCCGTCATATTCTCAAAACTTTAGACAACACAGTACTGGAAAGTAAGTGATCAAAAACTCACGTGAACGTACCTCCACCTTAAAAACTTATGATTTTAGGAAAATTCACCGCCAACAATTCACCGACAGCAATTCACCGTCAGCAATTCATTGCTTGCAATTCACCGCCTACGCAATTCATCGCCCCAACAATTAACCGCCTGCAATTCACCGCCGGAAAATTCAGCGCTCCGTAACATTTATTTTTATTATTTGAAGATAGCCTGTTAGCGTTACCCAGGAGACACCACGTGGAGGTCGGCTTTTTTTTTATGATTGTGGACCTGAACAGGCTAAATAAGGCCTATCGTGCTAAAGCACTTAGGAACACTTAGGATGATGGATAATGACTTGCCAATAGATGCCTATGAACAGCTACCTTAAATTTTCTCATATCATAAGTGAGAGGAAAACAGGAACTAGGGAGATCATTCCAGAGTTTAGAAGCCGTGTAGAAAAATGTGGATTGCGCCCGTTTGGTACGACAAGTGGAGATTTGAACTGCATACTGATGATGTGAATGAGCGAACCGAGTGTTTCTCGCAAAGATAGCCGGAGATGGTATCAAAGAATGTAATTCACCAGCACAATAGCCGTTGTAATAACGATAATACAAAGAAAGAACTGAAACCATCCTTCTATGCTCAAGGGACTGTATGTGAGATGTTAAGGACGGGTCATTTATAAGTCTAATCGCTCTCTTTTGAATACGATCAACGATATCGAGAGCGTATTGGGGAGCACTAACCCAAAGGTGAGAATTATATTCCAGATGAGGCCAAATTTGGGCCTTATACAGCAGGAGTTGTCGAGAGGTAAAGCACTGCTTAGATCTCTACAAAAAGCCTATTTTACGAGCAGCTGTTTTCGTAGCTGACAGAAGATGGTCAACCCATGAGAGATTTGAAGATACAGTCATACCCAACAGAGTAATAGAGTCTGAAAACTTAAGAACTGAGCCATTCATACTTACAACAGGAAATGATCGATCTTTTTTGGCGGACATAAGGCAACACTGAGTTTTGTTAGCATTAAATTTAACTAGATTATTGCTTCCCCATTCGAGAATACGTTGAATGTCTTTGTTGATTGAATTTGCCATTTCAGCTTTAATTTCTTGATTTGACATAGAAGGTGGATTATCACTATGAGTAGACTGAGATGAACTACAATGAAGAGTGCTATCGTCAGCAAAGCAATGGATGGGGTTAGTTGTTGAAGAAATAAGGTCGTTTATGTACAGCAGAAAAAGTGTAGGCGCTATAACGGATCCCTGTGGTACGCTCGCGTTAATGCTAACGTCTTTTGAAAAAAGCCATCAACTACGACACGTATTCGTCTTTTATCAAGGAAACTAGAAACGAGGTGAGTTTGGCAAGTAAACACTTATGCCAAACTTGGTCAAATGCCTTTGAGATATCTAAAGCGACTACAACTGTTTCACCGGACTGCTCTACTGTATTGTTCCAAACTTGGGTCACATATGAAAGAAGATTGCCTGTTGAACGACTTTGCCTAAACCCATATTGGTGGTCACTAAGGAGTTTGTTAGTTTCAAGGAACGTGAGCAGTTGCTGATTGATGGCTTTTTCCATGATTTTAGACAAAATGGAAGTGATGGCAATTGGTCTGTAATTTGAGGGATCGGTCTTATCACCTTTTTTGGGAATAGGTTGAACATTTGCTAACTTCCATGATGAAGGGAATTCCCCAGAAGATATAGAGATCGTATAGAGCTTAGATAGGACTGGTACTAGTTCGGGGGAACATTTCTTTAAGACAATAGCTGGGATACCGTCTGGGCCAGTCGGCTTATTGAGATCAAACCTACTGATGATCGATTCCAAGAGCTTGTACCGAAAATGAATTGGTTTCATAACGTATGAAGAAGAGTTGACTAGGGGCACATCTTTTCCAGAATCATTGAGACACGAGTTTGATGCAAACAAATCCACAAAAACGTTGGCTTTGTCTACAGAATCAGCAACTACCGATCCGTCAATAGATGTCAGGGGGGGAAATGAAGATGTTCGAAAGTTTTTACTAATGGCTTTTTTTAAAGACCAAAATTTACGACTGCCTAAAGGAGATGTAGCTAGTTCATTGCATTTTCGTTGTTCGAACAACTTTTTAGTTTTAGTGATGACACTTTTGCAGTTATTTCTAGCACCAACATATTCTACATGACTGTCAACCGATTTATTAGATTTCCATTTAATGTAACATTTATTTTTTAAAGATATTGCATCAGAACAAGCCTTATTGAACCAGGGTTGGGAACGTGAATGACCTACACGGTACTGTTTTTTCGGAATGTATAACTCCATTCCCATGAGGATGACTTCAGATACTGAAAGAGCGATGTCCGAAGAAGAGGACGACTTAAAACAATATTCACGCCATGGAAAGGTTGCAAAGAAATCCCGTAAATCACTCCATCAAGCTGACTTAAAACACCACAAGATTCTATCGGTTTTGCGAACAACAGTGGAATTAGGTACAGTAGGAATGATTTTTATTAGACAATGGTCGGAAAGACCTAAAGGCGAAAGAACGGAAGTTTTATAAACAAGAGGGTTTGATGTAAGAAATAGATCTAGAAGATGTGGAGTATGGTTAGGGTTATCAGGGATTCTTGTGGGTTCAGAAATCATTTGTGTGAGATCACATGAAATAGCAAACGTTTCTGCACTATGACCAGCGGGATTTGTAGTAGATGAAAATTAAAGCCAATTAGAGTTATGAACATTGAAATCGCCTACAAATGAGATATCGCAAGATGGAAACTGAGACAGGAGATAGTCAACTTTCATACTAAGGTAATCGAAGAAGTCTTGAAGGTTGCTGTCATTAGGAGACATATAAATGCAACAGTAGAATTTCACAAAATTAGGACCAGAATGTTTAAACCAAATCCCGTAAAAATTTTTATTTTCTAAGGAAGAAACCCTCTTGCAAGCAATTCTGTCCTTGATGTACGCACATACGCCTCCTTTATATCGAAAGTTAGAGTGAAGATGGTATTGAGGAAATTGCAAGTCTGGTGACTCGGAGCTTTCAGAGGAGACTTGTGTTTCAGATAGAAACAATATATCAGGTTGTGTTCAAGATGTTGGTGAATAGCATTAAGATTAGACCTGATACCGCGGATGTTGCAGTAGTTAATCAGAAAGTTGATACTTTCGATGACCGAGGTCGCTTGGGCCCTGCCCTCCCGGACATCCGAGTGGGGCAGGATTTTACGTCCGGAATTTATAACCCTAGAAACCACAGTCATCTTATTTTTTAATTTGGGACTTTTAATCCGATAGGAAGACAGTGAGGGCGAGAAGGAAGAATAAGGATGAGAATAGATTAATGATGATGAAAAAGGTAACCGGCAGCCCTTACCGAGCTCAGAAAAGCGGAGACCCAATATTAAGGAGCCCATGGTAAGGGTGGTGGTACCTCCCCGGCTGGCATGGAGTATACATGCCTACCACCTATGAAACTTACTATAGTCTCCCTTTTTCTTTTAGTTTTCTAAACTGAAGAGATACTGAAATGTGTTCATGTTTAGAGCGTGGTGTTGTGAGCGATTTTACGTAGGTAATCGAAGATATTCATATCCGCATTGTGATATGTAAGTACCTGTATATTAATTGAATTTTCATTTACTTTTTTAATTGTTCTGTGATTAACCTACATTAACTACTAATTTAGAAAGTTCCTTTGGTATGTCATTAATGGCGTATTTGGGGATGGAATTCTTATAATTCATACAAAGAGTAGCAGGTACATATCACAATGTAGATATGAATATTTTCGATTACCTGCGTGGAATCGCTCACAACACCACTCTCTAAACATAAACACATTTCAGTATCTTCAGATTAGAAAACTAAAAAAAAAGGGAGACTATAGTAAGCCGACCTCCACGTGGTGTCTCCTGGTAGTAACGCTAACAGGCTATCTTCAAATAATAAAAATAAATATGTTACGGAGCGATGAATTTTCCGGCGGTGAATTGCTGGCGGTTAATTGTTGGGGCGATGAATTGCGTAGGCGGTGAATTGCTGGCGATGAACTGCTGGCGGTGAATTGCTGTCGGTGAATAGCTGGCGGTGAATTTTCCGGACACCAAAACTTGTTAATTAAAGTATACGGTTGCATACCCTTACAGTTATTTCTCTACAATAATTTGTTCATGAGATTACAAACTCATAGGTAATAAACTGCAGTAAAAAAATTCACTTTGAAAACAAATCAAAACAAATACTTAATAATGATGAGTGGGCAATTAGTTGTAAAAGTCACCACATCAGAGGGTGATCTTTAACTCAGACGCCTATTCTTATAAAAACAATAAAACATTGGAACGTTGTCACGCTTTAAGCTTAAAGATTATATATAACGACAACGCATGAATGAGTGATTAGTAAATGATTTATCGACCACTAGATTTTAAAGTTTTTTTTTGATATGTAATGTATTTTTACTGCACGCATATATTTAATTCATCTTGAATGTGAATACATGTAACATGTAACACCTAACAAACAAATCTGTCTAATATACGGAGTAATATTAAGTCGAAATAGTAATATCTTAGAACCGGTCAAAAGGTTCCACAATTAAACTTAATTATAAATTTAGTGAATAATAAAAATTTATTTAAATTGCAGTAAGTTTGAAAATTTCGGGCAATATCTCATTTTCATTTTCTGAATATTTACCATATAAAAACCATCTTATACTCAGATACGGTGTTTACACTATTACCACCAATTTTTCATACATGAGTATTTTCTGACAGCTGTCATGCATATTAGAGACGTTTAACATGTTCATGTTCAGTGCTGCCAACATGAACTAAATATGTGAATGTCATCAATCAAATTTTCAAAGTGTAGTGCATGACACGTCTAGAATTTTTGTGCAGTAGCATTTTCTGGTTCACGTCTCAAGTCGAAATATTGTTTATACACGCAAAACTATTGTTTCTGTACTTATAGTATAAATAACTATTTACGGAAATTTAATATTTTCATACTAATTTCCGGAAGTACAAAGCGCATTACATCATGAAATGGGACGTTTACTTTGACGAGATATGTGAAAATATGCCCAAATTTGACATGCTCAGGTCGGTCTGAAAGTGAGGTACCACACTCTTGTATTATGATTATAAACGACTGAATGTATAAATGGTTTATCAAAAAGGAAACTCTTTTACTGTGCTTTTGTTAACTTTAGTAACACAACACTCTATTGTCTTCTTAGAGTTTCGAAGTTATCGACATGCCTATCTATGTGTGATTATTCTATTTAGTAAATTTGGAGTGATCTTTGAACTTTGAGCTTTAGGTGATCTTTCATAGTATTAATCTAAAATGCTATACTAAGCCTAATGTATAAAATATTTTATTTTATTAAGTCACGTTGTTTTGTGTTGGTAGACCCAATTAATTCCTTATTTTTTTATTCCAGAATGACCAAGTTTTTTAGTGAACAAGAAATAGAAGCTATAGTTAATCAGAATTTCTTTACAAAGTTATATTATAAAGATGAAGACAAATTCGGACTTGTACGAAATTTTCAAGTTAGGGATGATGATGTATTTCTGCTTGGTTATGGGAAATCAGGTATGAATAATTAATTATCTCGATATGTTCTCATTTTTCGGTTTTTTATAGGTACTACTTGGGCTCAGGAAATGATATGGATAATTGGAAATGATTTTGATTATGAAGGAGCGAAGGTTTTTATAGATGAACGTTTTCCAGTTTTGGAGTAAATATAATAGTTTTTCTTTATTTCTCGCTTAGAAAGTCATCTAATACTAATTTTAATGCTAAAATGATCTTAACTCTAATACGACTTTTGGTGACATTTCATTCTTACATAATTTTTGTGAAACTTTTTTCAGAGATTGTTATGCGTGTAAAATTTAGTAAATCTTAACCGTAGCGTTACCAACTTCACTAATCTACTGTATGATAAAGTTGGGGATAAATTTTATATTATAATGCAAGACCTGAACAGCAAAAATAGTATAAAACAATTGTGTTTGAAAATTCCTTCATTAATGTAACAAAAGCAAACTGAAGTCAAAGGTTTGCGATAAACAATAATATACGAGTAGAAATTTAACAATTTTAATAACTTCTACAACTCTGGCGATTCCTTGCAAGCAAAACAATTGAATATCAGAGGAAAAAGGGAAACGTCCACGTATGTCATTCCCTCTCTAAGGGCGATGGCGGGCGGCTTGAGATTTCCAAGCTCCTTCAGCCACAATCATGGATGCCCAGCAACATACATTACGTATATAAAGATGGTGGGATTAAGGATGAGTGTGGTCAGGATAGGATCGGAAGGAACGCGGTTAGGGTTCTGAGGGGAAAAATACTACCCGAGCCTATTGCACATGGAGTGCATATACGCAGTGACCATACCGCTACATGTGCATTTAAAAATTTCCTGAAAAAACCTCATATAAGGTAGACGGTAAACGGGAATCGAACCGATTACCTCCCGAATGCTAAGCTGGTTGTGTCACCACTACTCTACTAGCTCGGTTGAATATCAGGGTAAAATACAAGACACAATAGTGCAGCACAGAAAAAAGGTTCATACCCGTAGATATTATACATTGCAAACATATCTGGTGTGGAACCACACACGACCTTCCATCCTACAGAGTGAAGATTAGAAAAAATAAAACAAATTTAAAAATAATCATTTTTCTAGGATAATTACACAACCTCTTTTGTGTTAAGTTCATAACGAAAATAGTGAAGAAAGCGGATATATACGTAGTTTCGGCTTTATAATTATTAATAAAATTGGACAAAAATGGCAAACATTGAAACGGTGTAACAATTAAGTAATATGCCAACAATTTACATTAAAAATGTATGGAGAAATGGCAATACGATCAACTGATCGGACTGTTAATGCAAGGAACGAAAATTTAACCCCCGAAGAGGAAATCATTTTTTTGACAAATAGTTTGTAAATTTTAGTTTGTTATGGATTTACACTTTAAAATGGCATACTTATTAAAAATCTTGTACAAGCGTTAAACAGAAGTTCTACTTAGAAATGTATTTTCACATTTTTGTTTTAAATACAAGGAATTGGACATTACCTCCGTCAATATTTGAAAGTCTATCTTAAAAAACTATTACAATATGTATTAAAAAAAAGCAAAAATGCTTAAGAAAAGTGCTGAAGGACATGTAAAACAAGAAATCAAAAAATTTCATTTTCGTATTTTACGTAGTTTTATTATGTAATTGTATAAATCCGATAGTGCCTTTATTGTATATATGTAAGTATACGGGAATGTTGAGCGGGGACAGTCCAAATTTTTACCTTCCAACCTACATGTACATATCACGTGCATGTATGTCCATGTGTGTCCGAGTGCTTGCACTGTGCGTGTGTGTTCGTGAGTGTATACGTGTACATGTGCGTGTGCGTGTGCGTGTTCGTGTGCGTGTGCACGTGCGTGTGGGTGTGCGTGTGCGTGTGCTTGTGCGCGTGCGAATGCGGGTCCGTGTGCGTGTGCGTGTGCATGTGCGTGTGCTTGTACGTGCGTGTGTGTGCTGGGGGCTGGCGCGTGTGCGTGCAGGCGTACGGTGTGTGTGTGTGAGTGCGTGCGTACGTGGGTGAGTTTGTGAGTGTTTGGATCTGTGTGGGTATGGATATATATTAGTATCCACGATAACAACGCGTACGTACTTTAAATGTTCTATTTAAGCTTGTTTTCATTTCTCGTGGAGCTGATTAGATCATGAGAGTAATTCGTCGGCGGTGAGGGTGATTTATTAGGAGCAGTTTCTGGCTTCAAATATTACTGAAGCAGCTGCATATTTAAAAGGTGAAAAAATACCAAGATGTATACCTTAAACATACAGATTGATTATGTTCTAAGCATTTTTTTGATGTGGCCAAAAAAATTCCTAAGATATAATTCAAGTGTTCCTTCAGATGTGTTCAATATCTTAAGAACGATCAATTTTATAAGATAATGTGTGTTATACTTCTTAAGGAAAATTTTATTTTACCTAACTTTTCTTCATAAAGAGTCTTAATATAAATCCAACTAAGTCTAAAAATTAATGAAAGTATTGAAAACGCTTAATTTATATTATTGGTAGTTTGTAGAATATGGGATATAGAATATATGCTTTGAAACTTTTTTTTAAATTAGCACCTATATGACTATTAACCTCTATCTGGCGTGAAGCTTTAAATGTCCACATGACATAGATTATTGTTTTTATTTATACGATATTGCCTATTTTCGTTACTAAAGCATTAAAAGAGGTTGCATAACTAAGGTTATTTGATTTCTTTGATCTTCCACTTTGTAGGCTGGAAGGTCGTGTGTTATTGCAAATCAGATATTTTACTGTTCCACTTATTAGTTTGAGTTTACTGGAAATGGTGCAACAGATTGTCATGGGTTGCTAGATTAGTTAACATTGTTGAAATATTCCTACAAGCATTTTATTGAAATTTTTTCAGGAGCTTTGTCGTGAAAGGGTATTTACACTGTTGAAAGGAGAACAATAAAAAACTTTCTTTGAGTTTTCCACTAAAATTAATGGTTTTTGAAATATTCACAAAACATACTTTAACGCCTTTTATAAAGCATCTTTGTTTATGAATATGATTTAACTAAGATTTGGCAATATCAAGACATTCTGAAAATAACTCGAAATATGAATATTAGATTAAGATCAGTCCCGTATTTTTAAGTTATGCACATGAACACACGCACATACGCGTACACGCACACATACACACAAGCACACATGCACATACGCATACACATACGCACTCGTACACAAACACATAAGCACATGCACATTTTTTCCATGGTTTCTTAAAACTTAGATTAAATAAAATCCGTTCAGCGCCGCCACGTTATCACGGCCACTTCATCGCCATCGTTTTATCGCCAGAACAAGTTCATAACCGGCCAAAAGATTCACCGCCAGCCAGTTCATCGCCAGGTAGGTACAGCAAATAGCCATCGTCGTGTATTTAGTTAATACGTAGCGTACCACAGAAAAGTTTGTTTTTCGAGAAAAATAGTACAGTAGTATTTATGACTGCAGACAATTAATGCGCTTTAACTAACTTAAACAAGTACTATAATGATTCCTAAATATTAAAATATGTATCTTGAGGTTTGATATTGAAATGTTTATTTAAGAATCATTTATTATTCGATTAATCTGTATATATATATCATATATATATATATATATATATAATATATATATATATATATATATATATATATATATATATATATACTCTGTGACATAAAAAATGCAACACCAAGATGGCGAATGTTTGAATGTTTGGACCAAACAGAAATGTTTTAGTCAAATGTAGTAATTGATTAAAATTTCATTCAAAATAATCCAGTAACCATGGAAAATTTGACTTTTTACTTGTTGTAACAATAGAAATTATCGGGTGTATTTTTTAAGAAATTTAGTCGATTTCGGTATTGTTTTTGGTTGCAATTCTTTTTGCTTTTGTGTTCTTCTCTGCATTTTGAGGCTGCGATTATGCCTAGAGTGCGGAAACGTGAAAATTATCGACAACTGAGTGAATTTGACAGAGGTCGCATTATTGGCTTACGTGAAGGTCGTTCTTCTCTAAAAATGTATAATCGTCGTAACCGTAATCAATCCTCTATAATACGGTGTTACCAAGCATGGTCTAGAGAAGGTCAAGGACTTCATAGAAGAGGAAGTGGACGGCCAAGACTGACAAATGTGGTCTAAGACCGCCATGTCAGATTAATGGTATTAAGAGACCGATTCTCGAGTACAAGATCAATATCCGATCAATGGTTTGGAAAAGAGGGGCATCCTGTGACCCTTCGTACAGTTTACCATCGAATTAGAGCTTTTGGATTGCAGTCCTATCGACCACATCTTGTGCTTCCGCTGAAGGCTCGTCATCGACAGCAACGTTTGGAGTGGTGTACCTTGCGACTGGATTGGGACGTGGAATGGCATAGGGTGGTCTTCATTGACGAATCCCGATTCTGCTTGGAAATTCACGATGGTCGCATGAGGATCAGACGTAGAAGTGGAGAACATCGCAATGTGCAGTTTTCTGTTGAGGGGCATGTGCACCACACTGTGGGGGTTATGGTATAGGGTGCTACTGTTTGTGGAAGCAGGTTTCAGTTGGTATTAATCCGAGGCTGGAGATGGAGGACCCGACTTTCCAACAAGATAATGCTCGTCCACACAATGGGCGGAATTCTATGGAGCGCTTTGAAGAGGCTACCGTCATTATCTCGCCGTGGCCACCCAAATCTACCGACCTTTCGCCCATCGAACATGTGTGGGAGATGATGGGTAGAACACTCAAACAATTAGCCAATCCTCCACAGGCACTAGAAGCTCTCCGGCATGAATTACAGATTTTCTGGGTTGCAATACCTCAGAGAGAAATTGACCACCTGTTGAAGTACATTCCAAGAAGGGCGCGGAGTGTGAAACTAATAGGGGTGGTCCAACATATTATTATTAAATAATGCCTGTATCTTTTGTTTAATTTCTTTGAAATTTTAATCATTTACTACATTTGACTAGTTAAACGTTTCTAAGTGGCACCCCCCCCCCCCCCTACCTAATCAGAGGTATTTGTAATCTAAATTTCATTTAGGTATCTTAAACCGTTGCAGTGATAATGAAAAAAAAAGGTTTAGGGGGCCACTTTTTGGGCCGTACCTTCTTAAGGAGGTATTTTCGGACACATGTTTATTAACTAACGTTACTTTTTACTATTCTATTTACCCTATAAACTAGCGGAACGTTGTTTGAAACACCCTATATATATATATATATATATATATATATATATATATATATATATAAATTTATATCATCAAACATTAAAACGCTATTTTTAAAGTTGCATATGTTTCGATCATATGTTTCATCTTCTTCAGTGCAAATTACAACAAAAAAATCATATAAACTTTTTACAAGAAACGCTACAATATAAATGGCTAAAACGTTACACATTACTATACACCTACCACAAATTTTCTAAAATATAATTAATAACATTGAGGTAACTTTTCCAAATCGATTTTACTATTACATACTGTATCACTGTTAATTTTTATATACATCATTTCCAAAAGTAATCGTTTAGTAAAAATTTTTTCTATGTCTAAAATTTTAGTGTTTTTATAATCAAATAAGTGATTTTTTTCTACAGAATGTTTGGCTAAAGCGGTACTTCTTGGTTTAATATTCACATCAGATTTATGTTGTACAATACGATTTTTTTTAAAGTTGCATTGTGGTTCCAATATATATTTTTTGATAATTATTACAAGAAATTTGGTAAATAGTATTTTTTTCTTGATTACACGGTGTAACAGATTTTAATTTTGAAAATAACCTAGAGCCTTTACTTTGTGACCTAAACGCTGGTTTTATTTCATATTTAGTTAAAGATTTATAAATTAAAGGTTTTTTATTCGTGTAAGGGATTGAAATATAATTTTAATTAGATATGTCTGTTCTAAATTATTACAAAAACAATTAACTCTCTTTTTGACAATATCTAATATTACTTTTAGAGGATAATTGTTTTTAAAAGCTCTTATAATGTGGCGTATTTGTTTTTTTCTAAAAATGGGATCTGAAATTCTCAAACATTTAATTCTGTTGCTAACTACATTTAATATAGTTTGAAGTGGATGATTAGAATGAAAATTTAGATATCTACAGCTGTGAGTAGGTTTTTAATACCAATCAATTTTTATTTCGTTTTGGTCCCTAATAACCATAGTATCTAAAAAGGAAATCTTTTTAAATTTCTACTGTAAATTTAACCTTTGGGTGAAAATTATTAAATGTATTCAAAACTTCATTAATTTTAGATTTCTCACATGTCATAATTATATCGTCAACGTATCTAAAATAGAATGAGGGTGAAAAACTTAATCTATTTAAACAATAATCTTCTAAAAATTCCTTGACTAAATTGCCGGATGTAGCTGAAATAGGTTACATAAGATATATTCTACATACAGGGTGTTCCAACGATTTGGGGGTGGAAGATTACGCGCACACTGTTGATTTAAAAAAATCTTATAACAGATTATTGTTGTCAATAACGAGGGGCATCTCGTAAAAATATTTTTGTATATGCAGTATGGCCCATTTTGGAGCACCACACTAAACTTGTGTTTTTTTAATGGAACACCCTATATATTTTTATATATTTGAATTATCTGTTAAATGGCGAACAAAATGATATAAGGTACTATGGGTCTACGGTTAAGGGTTCCTAAGTTATTGACATTTTTATGTAAAAAAAATAGTCAATGGAGTAGACTCCTGTTCGTCATCTTGAAAGATATCGGAGTGAAATTTTGGCATTTGTTTTTCCAAAGTGTCTTGTTTTAACTTCTACATTCAGATTGCAGACTCTTCTCTCTACATATACAGGGTGGTCCATTTTGCTCAATGTTATGCTTCTAATTTTCTTTAATGGCACACCCTGTATTTTATTACAGATTGGAATATAATTATTTCGAGCTTTCAATAGATAGGTACTCACTTTGTACTACCTATTCCTAAGTATTTTTGTGTTGTTTAGTGATAAAGTTGAAAATTGTAATTTGAATCTGTCACAATAGGGCCTATAAAATAAATTAAGACACTGTCACAATTCACAGATAAACAAAAATTAAACAACGCTAATTGCAATAAAAACTGTGAAGCTATAGGTTTTGTGACACAATACAACATTTTAGACCACAAATGAGCACACTTAATAATTATTTACTCGTAGAACGGCATAACTATAAACTTTAAAATGGAATTAAAGTACCCAATCAATCATAGTAGCTTGGTTTTCGCTTTTTCTTTCTGTTTCTTAACAACATAACAAATGAAAGCCACTTATAAATAACTCTGGAAGAATTGTCAGATATTTATCTGCATAGTAACTTCACTACTAACTGGTTATTTACTTAACGTGCGACAAATTTCTTAAAAGAAGACCGGATTAATATGATCTATGCTTTGGAAGAAGCTGAAAGGAACTGTTTATGAACAAAAGTAACCTTTAGCAAACATCTAGGACCTGAATCGTTTCAACTTCTTCGAGAAGATACAGGAAATGTTAAATGGAAAAAAAGAGATATAGAAAAACGTACAGTTACAAACGAAAAAAACGAGTTAACAGTTTTATTAAGTTTAGAAGAAAATCCTTACGCAAGTGTTCGACAGATTGCGGTACCAGTAGATCTGAGAATACAAAGATTATAAGCAAACCTAAATATCACCCATATCCTTTGTGCTTACATCAAAGCTTCGACAGCAATATTTCGCAGACCGTGTCGCATTTTGCAATATTATTATGGAATAATAAAAGTTGCAATTCATTGTGTTCTTTAATTCGATTTTAAAGTATATAGTTACGCCGTTCTACGAGTAAATAATTATTAAGCGTTGCTCTTTTGTGGTCTAAAATGTTGTATTGTGTTACAAAACCTATAGCTTCACAGTTTTAGCATTATTTAATTTTTGATTATCTATGAATTATGACATTGTCTTAATTTACTTTATAGGCGCTCTTGTGACAAATTCAAAAGAAGTAACACAATTTTACAATTTTCAACTAAATAATTCAAAAACACTTATGAATAGGTAGTACAAAGTGAGTATCTATTGAAAGCTCGAAATAATGATATTCAAATAAAATTCAGAGTGTGCCATTTAAAAAAAGTTAGAAATACATTCCGCACAATGGACCACCCTGTATATGTAGAGAAAAGGGTCTGCAATCTGAATGTGGAAGTTAAAACAAGGCACATTGGAAAAACAGATCCCAAAAGTTCACTCCAATGTCTTTCAATATGGCGGAAAAGGAGCCTTCTCAATTGACTAATTCTTCTACATAAAAATGTCAATAACTTAGGAACCGTTAATCGTAGACCCATATTACCTTATATCATTGTGCTCATCGTTTAACAGAAAATTCAAATATAAAAAAATATATAAGGTGTTCTATTAAAAAAAAAACAGGTTTAGTGTGGTGCTCTAAAATGGGCCATCTTGTATATACAAAAATATTTTTACAAGATGCTCCTCGTTGTTGACTACAATAATCTGTTATAAATTTTATTTAAATCAACAGTATACGTGTAATATTCCACCTCCAAATCGTTGAGACACCATGTGTGTGTGTGTTTGTGTGTGCACGCGCGTGTGTGTGTGTCTACATATATATATATATATATATATATATATATATATATATATATATATATATATATATATATATATATATATATTGAGATGGCTAAATTATCGTTCAAATGGATATGGAGATTCTATTTATTGGGAAATTATAATTAATATATTTATTATGATATGTATTTAATTTTTTTTATATGAATTGAATTGCATTCAGAAGCATAACTGGCATTTTTAAATGGTTCTTTATTATGTGGATTCCACGTTATATCAAATATCTTGTATGTGAAACGAGACTTACTAAAGTTTGCACAATGACGCATGCGTTGCGTATTAAATGAAATCAAATACCAAACTGTTAAAACTGTTAAATGGCGACTTCTTAAAAATGTGATCTTAATAATGTAATTGAAATTGAAATTTGGACAGAAAACTAAATTTTTAATTGTTTTACAGATGTTTACACAGCTATTGCATAAACATTTACACCTATACATAAAATATAAATGCAGGAAATCACACAAATAATGAATACAAGTTGAAGGGTTATGATTAAAAATTGACTCACATGTGCATCGGCATAACTTCAAAAGGATGTGTTGATTCAGCTGGTTCCATTCACAAACGTAGGCTCCTTCCAGTCAGTGATCCATGTTATTGATCCGCTCCACTTGCTGCTGCAGTACTTCCAATAATTCAACAATGTCCCTCGGATAAATGGTTGCTTTTCTTGTGGTAAACGTGCTTATAATTGCTTAAATGTTTTCACTCAAGCACTTAATTATTAATTATTATATTTATTTAATTGTTGTTTTAAAATGTTTCAATTATTTTCGGTTTAAATATTGTATTAAAGTTGTAAAAATTTTAAATTAACTCCACTTTTCTTTTTAGCATCCGATATGGAATATCATTTATTAATATATCGCAGCAGGAAATAAACATCAATTGGGAAAATTGAATAAATTTTATTTACGATAACATAACCAAAAATAAATTACAACAACCGAACTTTTCAAAACGTCAAACATAAATCGTAACAACTGTTAAATTTAAATCGTAATAAACTTTACGAACATGGAAATTTATCGGTAACCTAACTTTATTTAAGATTGTAGGTTAAGAACAATTGTTTCTGAACTTTCGTCTCTTCAACAAACTCGTATCAAAATTTCCGATAAAAAACGTGGTTTTAAACTTACGTGTTAACACAAAACACAACACTTTGACCTTTGTCATAAAAATTTAAACTTTGAGAAACAAATAGAAGAGAGAGAGAGAGAGACTGTTCTGGAACAATTCCTTATATACTCTCCTGTTAGCTACAGAAATTTCAATTTTTTTTTATGAATATAAACAAGGCAACCAAGTCAGTGATTAGTTAATATAAATTTGAAAACCTATCTAAAATATAAATTATGCTATAACTTTCTTAATAAGCTACTGATTTAAATTTTAAAAACAGAAATTAAATCTGTGCAAGATTCCGCACAAAATGATACCTCACTTGGTATACATCTGTCAAAAAATGTACGATTTGACTTATCCTAAACTAAATTTGCTTATATCTAAAAAATCTTACTTTCTATACTTAAACTAAATACATATTCGTGATCTGCACGAAAATTTGAATTAAAAAACATTTATTTCATCTCCAAAATCTTAAATTTAGAGGAAAATTCTTTTTTACATAGGGAATTTGTGTAGTTAACCCCATTTTATTAAATTTATGTTCAAATGACTTGTACAAAGTAAATTACTGCATGTAAATGAGGAAAACCTCCTATTAATCACATTAACAATTTATTCTAAGCTCAACTTACTCTATAAAACTATAAATTTGCAAAAAACCTTAAATTTAAAACTTAACCTAACTTAATTTAAATGTTCATATAATTTGCATATATAACGTCCAAATTAATCAAAATGTTACTTTCATAACTTATAAAATCCGTCTTTAATATTCTCAATGTTCACTTTTAATGTAGCGTTTAAATATTAGTCACTTTAACAATCCATATTGTTAAACACATTTCTTTAAAAATCTTACACAAAAATGTATCTGCATGTAAATATCCAAATGTTAAATTGTTTTGTAAATTGTGGTTAATGTTTACTATGCATTACTTTGTCTGTCGCACTTATATTTTCACTACCATTGCGAGTAATAATTAAATCATGTTCGTACTGTAACACTTTCTCAAATTTTCACATTTTCCTGCATTTTGCCTAACTTATAATCTGTCCCTAATATAAACATAACTCTAAAATGTGTGCTAAACATCTGTAAAATACCCAAATGCCAAAATACTTTAAGTGATCTACTGAAATAATTCTACGAACTTAATCGTACTTACAATTTAACCTTCCTGACATGTTTCTTATGTAGCACAATGCTTTTTATGACTGAACCAACTTGTAAAAATCTTATTAAGCCTGTCTCATCAAAACAAATCACTTTCTTTCAATCGTTTACCAAAATACTTCAAATAAATGCAGTGTAAATATACTTTAATTGATCTCAAATTCTTCTAACTAAAAATTACAAGCTTCAACCCTCAAATCCCTATCTTAATCTTATATCTAACTGTCTCAATATATATATATATATATATATATATATATATATATATATATACATATATATATATATATATATATATATATATATATATATATATACCGAGTTGTGAAAAATCTAGCACCAAGGTGTTATTTTTGTAACATATCAAGGGATAGTTTTCATGTTTTTATCCAAATAGAAGAAGCAACTTATTTATAACACTGGGAAACCAATTTATCGTGGCAGATATAGCAGCCTGCTCAAAATCTCACTTGACGGATTTCGGGATTACACTTGGCAGTAATTGTTTAATCGCTACTAGCATTTATCCTCTCGTTTTATTTACCAAAGGAGCATAAATATAGGATGCACCCCACGGTGCTTTTTGCCATGACTACGTCAACTTGAGCGAAGTTGTAAATGTTCCAGATGCTGGAGCCACGTTTCTCGTCCAAAAATTAAAATCATTTCATTATTGTCTTGTCCACTGTCGTGCTAAAAAGTTTTCATCGATTCCTTGTTGCGCTTAGTATAATTTGTGACATAACGGCACTAAAAGTTCTTGCGCTGCATGAGGATCTCTACCACAGCACCAACCTCGTTTCTTTTGCGAAGAATTACGTTCTTTAATACACAGATACTGAGCATTTCAGCATAACCATCTTGTGATAGGTCAACTAAATGCTCATGTATAACTTGTAAAGTGTTTTCGACCGCAGTTTCCACACGAGGATTTATAGCAATAACGACAGTGGAAACTTCCAAGTTTGTTGTTGACGAATCATGGGAATGTAAATCAATTCATGTCACATCTCCATTTTTGGTGCGTACTCTTATTTTACAACGTCCGATCTGCACATAACGCCAAAATTTAACATCTTCGACACACTTACTCTGCTTTCCTTGTTTGCTTAACATTTGCACTTCCATACTTGCAACTTATTCAGTCAGCGGCAATACACTCAACAAAAATTGACAAAACTAAACTTATATAAACCCAAAATCCAAATGATGCCAATTTAAAATTTCTCACAAAACACATTATACCACTAGATATACCAACCCACCCTAAAATACTGATTAGTGTAGGAAAAGTAATGTTTTCTAATCCTATTATGGTTTTACACATTTACTTGTCAATCAGTTATCATTTATAAAGCAATTTATGTTTAAAGCCTTAATGGTGTTACAAAATATTCCTTAGAGTTTTTACCACTATGCACTAATAATTGGCATTTTGGGAAGGATTAGTATATGTGATGGTATGACTAACGAAGGAGGTTTTAAAGCTGTTGTCGTGGAACTTATAATACGAGGCACGCTTATTGTAAAGCGAAAACACATATTTTACGTTTATATGCTTTGTGCAATTAAACAGTGGCAATAAATCGGGTCGGCGATGAAATAGTGGCGATAAAGCCGCTCGTAGAAGAAACATCTGCGATTGAAACACGTGCGATGAAAAGGGCGGCGCTGAACTGTCCTAGACCGAACAAAAAACTTTTAATTTTTGAACTAATTTTACTTCCACATCCAACGGATGGGAAGTACTGTATCGCTAAAAAAATTTTATTTGCCGCGTCTGTCTGTGTGTCTGTGTGTCTGTGTGTCTGTGTGTCTGTGTGTCTGTGTGTCTGTGTGTCTGTGTGTCTGTGTGTCTGTGTGTCTGTGTGTCTGTGTGTCTGTGTGTCTGTGTGTCCGTGTGTCTGTGTGTCTGTCTGTCTGTGTGTATGTGTGTGTATGTGTGTGCGTGTGTGTGTGCGTCTGTGTGTATGTGTGTCTGTGTGTCTATGTGCCTCTGTGTCTGTGTGTTTGTGTCTGTGTGTCTGTATGTCTGTGTGTCTGTGTGTCTGTGTGTCTGTGCGTCTGTGTGTCTGTGTGTCTGTGTCTGTGTGTTTGTGTGTCTGTGTGTCTGTGTCTGTGTGCCTGTGTGTCTGTGTGTCTGTGTGCCTGTGTGTCTGTGTGTCTGTGTGCCTGTGTGTCTGTGTGTTGGTGTGTCTGTGTGTCTGTGTGTCTGTGTGTCTGTGTGTCTGTGTGTCTGTGTGTCTGTGTGTCTGTGTGTCTGTGTGTCTGTGTGTCTGTGTGTCTGTGTGTCTGTGTGTCTGTGTGTCTGTGTGTCTGTGTGTCTGTGTGTCTGTGTCTGTGTCTGTGTGTCTTTGTGTGTCTGTGGTCTGTGCGTCTGTGCGTCTGTGCGTCTGTGCGTCTGAGCGTCTGTGCGTCTGTGCGTCTGTATGTCTGTGTGTCTGTGTGTCTGTGTGTCTGTGTGTCTGTGTGTCTGTGTGTCTGTGTGTCTGTGTGTCTGTGTGTCTGTGTGTCTGTGTGTCTGTGTGTCTGTGTGTCTTTGTATCTGTGTATCTGTGTCTATGTGTCTGTGTGTCTGTGTGTCTGTGTGTCTGTGTGTCTGTGTGTCTGTGTGTCTGTGTGTCTGTGTGTCTGTGTGTCTGTGTGTCTGTGTGTCTGTGTGTCTGTGTATCTGTGTGTCTGTGTGTGTGTCTGTTTGTGTGTCTGTGTGTGTATTAGTGTGAGTGTGTGTGTGTGTGTGTGTGTGTGTGTGTGTGTCTGTGTGTCTGTGTGTATGTGTGTCTGTGTGTCTGTGTGCCTGTGTGTCTGAGTGTCTGTGTGTCTGTGTGTCTGTGTGTCTGTGTGTCTGTGTGTCTGTGTGTCTGTGTGTCCGTTTGTCTGTGTGTCTGTGTGTCTGTTGTTGTGTTTGTGTTTGTGTCTGTGTGTCTGTGTTGTGTGTCTTGTGTCTTTGTGTCTGTTTTTGTTCTTGTTCTGTTTGTGCGTTTGTTGTGTCTGTACTCTTGTTCTTCTTGATTTACAAAATGTTCTGCTGTAGTTCAATGTTAAATTGTTTGTAATTGTGGTTATGTTTCTTGTTTGTGTCTGTGCTTGTGTTTGTCTTGTGTATGTTAATCTGTTCGTTGTACTTTGTCAATTTTCTTTTCTGTTTTGTCTTTATCTGTCTGTGTAATACTGTAAATGTGTGCTAAGTCTGTAAATCCCTATGCAAATGTTTAGTGTGTCTGTGTTGTGACTTATCGTCTTCATTTACTTGTGTCTGTTTCTTTGTCCATGCTGTTTGACTGACACTTGTAAAATCTTTTAGCCTGTCTTCAAACAATCCGTTCTTTCATCGTTCCATATCTTCAAATAGTGCTGTGTAATTGTTTAATTGTCTAGTTCTTCTACTAAAATTCAGCTTCACCTAATCCTGTCTTGTCTTTGTCTACTGTCTGTTTATTTTTTTTTTTTATTTCTTTTTTTTTTTTTTTTTTTTTTTTCCGGTTGTGAAAATCTGCCAGTGTTTTTGTACTTCAGGTGTTTTCTGTTTTTCCAATGAGAGCATTTTTTACTGGGAACATTGGCAAATGTTGGTTGATTTATTCTTTTTCAAGAGCCGTTTTCAATATAATCGCCACGTTTTCCAAAATTAAAATCATTTCATTATTGTCTTGTCCACTGTCGTGCTAAAAGTTTTCATCGATTCCTTGTTGCGCTTAGTATAATTTGTGACATAACGGCACTAAAAGTTCTTGCCACTTTTTAATTTTATTACTGAAAATAATTTCTTCGTTAAGAATCATTTTAGAAAATCTTTTGTTTTACACAATTATTTTCTTTTATTTCTATTGAAAAAATAAAAATAACCAAACAACATTAAATTAAAATACACCCCAAATGAAAATTTACTGTTTTTTATTTAAATTTTAACTAGTAAATCTTTTTCCTTAATAATTGGCATTTTGGGAAGGATTAGTATGTGATGGTATGACTAAAGGAGTTTAAAGCTGTTGTCGTGGAACTTATATACGAGGCACGCTTTGTAAAGCGAAAACATATTTTACGTTTATATGCTTTATAAACAGTGAAAATGGTCGGGATGAAATAGTGGGTAAGCGCTCGAAGAAACATCTATTAAGTCGTAAAGGCGGCGCTGAACTGTCTGACCGAAAAACTTTAATTTTGATAATTTTATTCCACTCAGGATGGAGTCTGTATCGCTAAAAATTTTATTGCGTCTGTCTGTGTGTGTGTCTGTGTGTCTGTGTGTCTGTGTGTCTGTGTCTGTGTGTCTGTGTCTGTGTGTCTGTGTGTCTGTGTGTGTCTGTGTGTCTGTGTCTGTGTGTGTGTCTGTGTGTCTGTGTGTCTGTGTGTCTGTGTGTCTGTGTGTCTGTGTGTCTGTGTGTCTGTATGTGTGTGTGTGTCTGTGTGTCTGTGTCTCTGTGTGTCTATGTGTCTTCTGTCAGTGTGACTGTGTGTCTGTGTGTCTGTATGTCTGTGTGTCTGTGTGTCTGTGTGTATGTGTGTCTGTGTGTCTGTATGTCTGAGTGTCTGTGTGTCTGTGTGTCTGTGTGTCTGTGTGTCTGTGTCTGTGTGTGTGTGTCTGTGTGTCTGTGTCTCTGTGTGTGTGTGTGTCTGTGTGTGTGTGTGTCTGTGTGTCTGTGTGTCTGTGTGTCTGTGTGTGGGTGTGTCTGTGTGTCTGTGTGGCTGTGTGTCTATGTTTCTTATGTCTATCTGTCTGTGTGTCTGTGTGTCTGTGTGTCTGTGTGTCTGTGTGTCTGTGTGTCTGTGTGTATGTGTGTCTGTGTGTCTGTGTGTCTGTGTGTCTGTGTCTGTGTCGGTGTGTCTGTGTCTGTGTGTCTGTGTGTCTGGTGTCTGTGTGTCTGTGTGTCTGTGGTCTGTGTGTTGTGTCTGTGTGTCTGTGTGTCTGTGTGTCTGTTGTCTGTGTGTCTGTGTGTTGTGTGTCTGTGTGTCGTGTGTCTGTGTGTCTGTGTGTCTGTGTGTCGTTGTGTGTCTGTGTGTCTGTGTGTCTGTGTGTCTGTGTGTCTGTGTGTCTGTGTGTCTGTGTGTCTTGTGTCTGTGTGTCTGTGTGTCTGGTGTGTGCTGTTGTGTCTGTGTGTCTGTGTCTGTGTGTCTGTGTGTCTGTGTGTCGTGTGTGTCTGTGTGTCTGTGTGTCTGTGTGTCGTGTGCTGTGTGTCTGTGTGTCTGTGTGTCGTGTGTCTGTGTGTCTGTGTGTCTGTGTGTCTTGTGTCTGTGTGTCTGTGTGTCTGTTGTCTGTGGTCTGTGTGTCTGTGGTCTGTGCGTCTGTGGTCTGGGTCTGTGGTCTGTGCGTCGTGCGTCTGTGGCTGTTGTCTGTGTGTCTGTGTCTGTGTGT